>JABELC010000014.1:600000-1075782 GCA_028455995.1 Scleromitrula shiraiana
GTGGAAGGTAGAGAGGGATTGTGTGGAGGGAGGGGTGTATAGGGTTGGGGTTGAGCGGTTGGGGATTTGGTGGGGGAGGGGTGAGATGAGGGATGTTTTTGGGGATGAGGAGGGGGATGGAGAGGATATGATTCCTGAGGGGTGGTGGAAAAGAAATGGGCGTGGGGAGGTGGCTGCGTTGAGGTTGGGGTGTGATGATGTGGTTTTGGTGAGGGTTGCGGGGGGGAAACTGGAAGTTGTTGGGTGAATTGAGGAGACAGATCTCTAATTTCATTCACTGGAGTTTGGCTTGTAACAAATTGATAGTAGCTTCATTGATATGTCGACCTATCATTCTGTTCTATTCTGTTGTGAGAATGCACAGTTTCATTTGATCCCATGTGGCCTGTTTATACTTTTGTCTAATTCATATAATTATATTATTACATCACTACCATCTATAATATCATATCATACAATAACCCCACAATATCCCCATATCAACTCCATTTAAGAACCAACAATAGTCCCCCCATTAGGATGTAAACTCTGCCCACTAATAAAACTACTATCCGCACTTGCCAAGAACACAAAACAAGTAGCCACCTCACTAGGTTGACCGGGTCTCCCAATCGGAGCCGTAAAGTTCTTCTGTGCTTCCTCGTTCATCGTGGCTGGGATGAGGGGTGTCCAGATTGGACCGGGGCATACGGCGTTTACACGGATACCGTTACCGATTTGTTGATTGGATAGTCCGCGGGTAAAGGCTACGATGGCCCCTTTGGTGGATGTGTAACTGGATGGGTTAGTATGTGGGTTATGTGAGGAGATTGGCGGAAAACTTACTCGAGGAGATCGGGTCGTCCGATGTAGGGGTTTACGGAGGCACAGGTAATGATTGTGTCGCCGCTGGTCATCTGTGGAAGGACATATTTGGAAAGGTAGAAGAATGGATGGATGTTTGTGTCAAAGGTATTGACCCATTGTTCTCTATTTTTTCTGTTAGTGATCGAATCCTATATGATGACTAGATAAAGAAAAACATACTCAGATAAATCGGCAATGGTAGGTTTCATCATTTGAGTTCCGTGGTTGAGAACCAAAATGTTAATTCTGCCCATCCACTCCTTAGCCTTCTCGGCCGCATCCTTGCATGCTTGTTGACTCTTCAAATCTGCCTTGAATAAATGTATCTTGCCACCCTTCTCTTCTACCAATCTCTTGGTCTCATCGGCATCTTCTTGCTCTTCCGGTATATAGACAATAGTACTTTCTGCACCTTCCATCGCATATAGGATAGCTACCGCTCGACCAATACCACTGTCACCACCTGTAATTAAGGCCTTCTTACCCTTGAGCTTGCCAGCAGCAAGATATGGTTGATATCCGCCATCGGATGTTGGGAGTTGATCGTTGATAGCTTTTACTGGAAGCTTGGTTTGCTGACCTGGAGCGGAAGATTGGTGAGAGACAGGTGGTTGATGACCTATTTGCAGACTCAGGTTAGCATTCTAGTTTTAAATATAATGAAATGTTTTGTTCATAAGCATGAATTGGGTAAGATCTTTATAACTTACCTGACTCGAAATGTGATTTATCTGCAGACATTTTGGCTGTTGTGTGATTGTAGATACTTTACTTGATGAGAAATCTGAAAAGGTTGTATTGCACTGTATAGTATTGCAGAGATGAGAAAGAAAATAAATGTAGAAGAGAAGATACTTAACCAATTCGTACAGAGTACAAATACAAATACATCATATATCAACATTATATAATGCCTACTAAAAGCTTTCTAGAGCTTACATACAATATTGTGGATTTTAATGGAAGGACCAAATGCTCCGATGCATAACCTACATGAATAATGATATATGATTAGATAACAAAATATATTTATCATCGAATTTTAAGTATCTAATAGTTCGATCAAAAGATAGAGGGGGCGAGAAGGAATAGAAAACAGCCCATCGATGATGTAAAGTCTTCATCTTCATCGGTGGAACATCTCTAGTAGGATTGAGGTAAGGCCGTGACCGTGGAGCCGAGAGCAATTGACATCAGAATGTTAGTGAGGGGTTTAAGTTCGAGACTCTTCGATTAACAATTAATGCTAAATCGGAACTATGAGTTGATCGAGAAATTCAAAATAGTATGTATTATCGGTACTTGGTGTGGTATTATAAGTACTTCTAAATTCGAGATATATATATCCTCGAATTCTTGATGCTTATGCTTATATAAGTTGAAGATTCGAACAAACAAACCTCTTGAGATAATCATATCAATGAGAAGTGGAGTGGAGTTAGATCCATGCAGAGATCCTCCGTAGTTTTTCAATCTTTGTTCTGCGATATATATATATATATATATATATATTCGACGCAATGTGAAGAAGATTCAAGTTTCAATATAATATTTTCGATAAGAATCAAGATGATTATATCCAACTTTGGAAATTTCGATGTTCTTCCCAGAGTTTGCTGTTATCAATGTTGAGCCACATCACTAGCCACGCCTACGTCATTCTCGGCTAAATTGGTCCCCTTAAAATTTAGATTGACCTGGGATTGACTCGATTCAGCACACAGTCTGTCATACCCCCAAAATAAACAAAAATCAAGAATCAAGTTTGAATCTTGAAGTCACCATACCTCCATCCATCCATCCATCCATCCATCCATCCATCCATCCATCCATCCATCCATTCGATTCCCTTCCCCAACTCCATCATAACTGTCACAAGCCACAAGACCCTGAAAATCTTTTGTGGCTCAAGAAGTATCAAAGTGCCGTCAGCCAAGCCTTTTCCCCTAGTATCCCTTACCCTGATCTTGCTCCAATTTTAATTTGTTCTTCATCTCTCATTCGATATCAGCTATTGTCATGACGTCCAAATGCTTCTCGTAAACAAGGGTAAGTATATCCTCATAGGATCAAAGTGAATGAAATGTACATCACTACCTGCTCTGCACCTGTTTGTATCATATTGCACAATCCAGCGATACTTGCTTTGCAGTCGCAAAAGGCACAATATCAAGTTTATCAAGTTTTTCCCTCCCTTTCAATCCAGTGAATCTCCCCATATTTTGATCGACGACATACGTTCCCAATTCCAGATTCCACAATCTCAATCACTGAATCCTCTTCTATAAAGTCCCTCATCATGTCCACCTTTCTTCAACCCTTATACACACAATCAAATCCAAACATAAACGCAAACACAAACACAACTACAAACCAATCACCCCAAAAAGCCACTTTAAGAACATTATCCTCCTTTATAAATTCCTACCAGAATCTTAAGAACACTCTTACTCCCTCTATCCCCATATCAACATCACCACAAATCTCGTCCACCACAATCCCAACCACATCCACATCCACGCCCAGCCCAAACCCAACCCCAAACCAAGACCCAAACCAAACCCCAACCATGGCCCACACAACCACCACCGCAACCACGCGACCCGGCCTCCTAACCCGACTCCGCGGCGGCCGCACCCACCCACGAACCTACGAATCCCACGGTCGCACCCACCACCGTCGCGGATACGCCGGTACCAGCGCCGGCGTGCAGCAGCATCACCACAGGCGACGCCCTAGCATTGGCGACAAGATTAGCGGTGCTCTTTTGAGGTTGAAGGGGAGTCTTATGCATCGTCCTGGACAGAAGGTATGGTTTTCTTTTATTTGGGATACTTTTGGAAAGGAAGGAAGGAAGGAAGGAAGGAAGGAAGGAAAGAAGCTAACAGTATTAATCAAATAGGCAGCCGGAACAAGAAGAATGCGCGGGACTGATGGACGCGGAAGTCATCATGTTGGGTATTAGATCTTGACTTCCTCAAGCATCTATCATATACACCCACTACACCATATCATATTTTTACGAATGCATTACGAATGTACAGTACGATACCCCGAGCGAGCGAGCGAGTCAGCAAGCAAGTCAGCGAGTGGAAGGATGAATTTTTTCTTATTTCTGGTTTTTGCATGAGCGAAAGAGAAGAGTAGATCTGTATTATATTGATTACATGAAAGGAGAGAGAGAGAAGTTTGGGAGGATACTCTTGTATTATAGATAATTATTATAATGAATCAACGACGACTTGCATCTAGAAGAATACCCACAGAGAGTGATTACAATGTGTATCACACATATCTCATATTCATCCTGTTATTCCTAAGTAAAGTGATAAAACGTCATAGTATCTACTACTTCTTGCTCAGAATAGCACGACTTTCCTTCTCTTCTACTTCATGATTCCCAATCAGTGGAACATAGGAGAATACTAGCATAACAGCTAAGCTATCTATCATCAAAATAATCCATACCATCCATTTCAGAGTTGAGTTCGTCATCGTATTAAACCACCGATAGCCATGCATCCGTCTCCAAAGCATACAAGCAGACAACTTCCTAGCCATCCATCAATCCATCTTTTCATCTATCAATTATCAAAATAATCTGTTATTCTCCAACAATTAATCGGCCATCGTAATTATCGCGTCGGAGCATCCATTCTTCCAAATCAATCATGATAATATACTCCCCATCCCTATTGCATTCCATTTCCATATCATCTTCAAGTATCATACATCCTTGTCCTTCCATAACCCATCAATACATAGATTTTTCTCCATACATAATACAAATTCATACATTAGCAACGAATAAAACAAAGGAAGATATAACGAGTAAAAAAGACGACAGAAAATCAAAATGTATAGAGTGACAAAAGAAAGGATGAGTTGTCTAAAGGAAAGAAAACCGAGCAAACCATTAAAAACATAAGGTATCTATTACAATCTTCCAACTCCTATCTCAATGCTCATATATCCGATATTGTATCCGTCATAATATTGATTTTAATGTATTGCAAGTAATTCAATGATACAAAGGAAAATCTGTCTCGGAACAGGTGGTGCGAAGAAAACGCAAAGGTGGTTTTCTCAACGAATCGTAAAGTAAAATAAAAAAAGAAAGAAATTACAGAAGGCCTCTCAATAACGTCTCATACCAATATCATAAACTACTTCGTCCCATCTTCATCTTTATTAGCACAAGAAGAAGTATTAAATTGGAGGAAATGAAAAGTAGGACCAGATATTGATCTTCAGAAGGAGATTATATGAATGAATACTCACTGCAGCTCATCAATATCCATCATACTATCATCGGGATCGATAAGATTTCGAGTCGAGTATCGACGACTATTTTTCGACTCGGAACGAGTAGGAAATGTTACTCGAACAGCTTCAATGAGACTTGGAGCCAAAGAATCCAAAGAAGATTGGCTAGTTCCTGCTTTTCGACGAATTGCAGGAAGTGTCATAGAAGCGCGGGAAAGAGCAGACTTTTGCGGGAATCGCATCTCATTCTGGTGATTTGAGTCCACACTGGTGGCCGGCTCTACTATCTTGTCCCTTTCCTTCATTATGAAGGCGGCTTTGTGAAGATCACTGCTGTTCCTATGCTTTTGTGTGTTGTTGTGAGGATTATTGTATGGCATGTCGAAATTGGGTAGCGCTCTCTCAAGAGATTCTAATTCTTCTTTAGTGGGAGACGGATGTTTCTTAACACTATGCATGCTGATCGATTTTCCTAGGCCGGGCTGAGCGATAGCTTGATTTGTCGTCTTGCTTCTTAATATTCCGCCAAGCTTTTTATGCGGCTTCATATTTTTAACGGGAGTTTCAATAACCATATGGTCTTGGTACTGTCCAACAACAGAGGTATCATGATCAAAAACTGAAGGGCTACTGGCATATACTTTTCGCAATACCTTACTACCATTCTTGCCTGTTGTCGGTTCTAAGCGTATTCGAGGAGTAGACTGTCCTAGAGGACTTGAAGTAAAAATAGCATCAAAGCTAGAATCAAGGTCTGGAGTTGATGCTCTGATGTACTTGGAAGGTTTCTTTTCTTCACATTCTCGAGGGTTGGAAACATCAGAAGAGAGAGTGCGGTGAATAAAGGAACTTTCAAAAGTCAGTGCAGGCTTGTTCGAATGACCCGAGCTTGGTGGCACTGTGAAAGGGTCTGACAAATCTGATCTTTGACTTTGTAAAGATTCTCCGTCATCATGAATTCTCTTTCGAACAATATTTCCACTTCCTGTCATTTGCCGCAGCTTGTGTTTCTCAATTAGGTTCTGATCTATAATAATATTCAGTATTAACAATTAGACGGAGATATGATTTTAAAAACTTACCTTCGTTCAATCTAATGTCTATATCACTCAATGAGCCAGACTGTCGAGGTGATTGATCAAAGATAGGGGGTGGCTCTACAAGAGGTAGACCAAGCAGGGAATCTTCTTGATTGGTGTTGCTGCGTTTCTTTCTGCGAATGCGATCGTTGAAAGCACTTCTCATCTTTGAAAACACCATATTGCCTTTCAATCGTCTTTTTTTCTCAACAACCACGGGCTCAGTTGGCTTAATTCTTTCATTCGCAGCATAGATTCGGGCTATTGTATCATTCATTGCTCGAGCATCAGCGGAACTAAATGTAGATTGTGCATGTGAAGACGGAGCACGAGTTATTTCAGAATTGGTAGTTTGTGGAGGAAGTTTTCTTGTAATCATTTGTGGTCCAGCCGTCGATTTTGCTGTTGGTATTCCCGCTCGCCTCTTTGATGATTTCCGTGGTATTGGAGGGGCGGAACTTTTTCGTGTGTGAGAGATAGGCTGGACAGAGACTTGAAGATATTCTCTGCTTGCAGAATCTCCCGAAAAACGAACTTCGTTGGCGTTTCCGGAAGCTGTTACTGCAGATGAAGCCTTCATTGCCCAAGCATCGTCATCATCGAAGAGTAGACTAGGTATTTCTGGATGGCCTTCACCAGAATTTTCAATTTGAGATTGCGGCTGCAGGAGTGTTTGTGGGTAATGTATGCCTTCATCGGCGTCTGCCTCATCCACTAGTCCGCTATCCTGCTCATCCATGCTATCGTCTTCTTGGTGGTCGGTAGCAATATCCTGATCTTCTGTATCAGTTGCATGGTGGAACGCAGACATTTGGTAAGTTGCAAAACCTGATAATAAGATAGAATTAGCGTAAACCTGCAAGACTGTTGGATAAAGACACAATCAATCAAGGAGGACGTCAGAGAATATGGCTGGAGCTTATGATTTCAGAGTCATGATGGTAATTTCCAAGTCTCAATTCGAGATACGAGCTCGAATGCTGCTAACATCCAAGAATGCTTGATTTGTAGGTGAATAGTCCCCATTAAAGACACGACAGATGAACAATTACTCACCTGGTTCTTTGCCATTGTCCTTCTTCTTTTTTCTATATGCTGAGTCTCTTAGAAGAGAGAAAGCTGGTAGGATGGATTTTTTCCTCTTGCCATAAGTTTTGACTGGCATGATGAATTTTGAAAGCTGGAAGCCAAATTGATCCAAATGTTGTGCTCCAGAAGTTTTGTGCCAGGCAAGATTTTTTTTTCTGGAGATATAGGCTGTTGTGTGTGAAATTCTCTAAACAGGGTAAGAGCAATAGGCCAAAGATTTGAGGAAGGAGGCAGGGGCTGTTGCATTGGTTCAAATACCATGAATGACAGAAAATGTGAAGGAATATAATTCAATAGGTGTTATTTTACGAACAGTGTTGGTAACATGACTTTTATCAGCTGGAAAGTAATTAGATAAAATAGATGATTGTGTAGTATAATTGATTGATTAGATCTAAACAAAACAACAGTTGAAGACAGGACAGAAGATTCTATCAAGCCTATGATTTATAGTAAAGGAATATTGCTGTGTGATGCTTACTGATCAATGGTGTTGTAATTAGATTGTAGCTGGAGACATAGAATGGAGAATCATATATATATATATATAGTAGGTAGTTGTTGATGAATTGTTGATGAATTGTATCGTTGTCTGTTTCTGTTTTGATGATTGATACTTTGTAAGACAAACTATAAGATTGTTTAGATAAGGACAATAAGAACTTTGAGGGCTAGAACAGAAAAATAGCAAAGTAAAAGTTGAAGAGAGACTCATTTTTCACATTGAAATCTTACCAATAACAATAACAATAACAATAGCAACATCCAACAACAACATCCAACTACAAATCTATATGAGAGTACAATCCACACAATGTTCTTTTTAGAACAATCGAAAAGATTCATCTACATCATAACCTCCGTCTAGAACAAGAACTGGGTATATTCTCTTCTTTCTAGTTTCTGTCAAACATCCAGAATTGTTGTTGTCTTTGAACATATGAACAGTTTTAAATTTTACAAATGAACATGCACCATGGCAAATTCCAAAATTCAAACAGCATTTGTCTGTTAACAAGTAGTTGCTATAGGTTTGCTACCAATAGAACTATTTTCTATCGCTTGATACTTTTTATACTCATATGGCGCATTATATTTGCAGGCATCCTTAGACTACTTGAGAGATTGCATTTTTCCACGAGTCCCATATGATCTGCCAACAGCAAGATTACAAGAGAGCGAACTTTCATGTGGATGCACTGCTAATACACTCAGCAGACTGATATCGATTTATTGGAAATATAGTTCCCGACCTAAAATCCTACAGGTAGTCAAATATGTCTTAACCTGGCAGATAATCGCATTACCCTCGGTTTTGAACACAATGAGAAAGGGAAGCATTTCATAACAGGCTCCCATGCTTACTGTTCACTCAAAAACAGTACTCATGGTCCAACAACTCCACTGAGCCTGCTCGTCATACGATCTGGCAGATACTCAACGAAAGAATCAGTACATCGCGGAATTGCTTTATGCCCGTATGTTACTCCGAGAAAGCTTGTATGTGGTTTGTTATGCCACTTTGCACAACGATATAGACACTGCTGACCCGACGATCTAATTTCAATGATAGCTCTGAGCCTGAGGGAGAATACGAAGCGCAAGTTTTCAGATCCATCAAGGCAGCCGGTGAGAAGCCTGTACTTTGGTTTACTAGGAAGTCGACGAATGTCATTCACATATAACGAGGCAATTGATAATTATGCGGCATTGATATCGTCTTTCTGTCATGTTCCAAGACTTCTGGCAAGACTTCCCCAAACAGATGCACAAGAACACACCATAAGGTATATTAGAAACCACAACATGTTGCGATGTCCGCAAATTCAAGGGAATCTAATCATTGTGATGTGTTTTCAAATTAGGTTTTCTATTTCGAAAAATGCGGAATGCTACTCCGGAAAAGCTACCCACAAGACCCACTCAACTCCTTCTTAATAGAAAATACAGAAAACTCCGGTATTATTAATTTACTCCGGTAACACTTCTGTGCCCTAGAATTGTTCCAGGCAAGCGATAGGAATGCCGTATGTATCTGCAGATTTGTCTTGTGCATATGAAGGATCTGGCCCCAAGAGCAGGTGCATACGATTGTATTTTGAACAGTCTGACTGTGTATTTGGGTAAAAGGCATCTCAATCTCGTGGATAATGAGAGAGGAACACAACTTGATGAGCATTTGTGAGGATAGGAATGCCCAGGTCATATATCATCATGCCTCCAGGACTGTCTTCTCTCATTATATTCAAGGCACGGAGCAAATAGGGAGAAAGCACGGAGATGTTCAATCAGAAAATGAAGGATCAGGGGATTGATTTCACAATTGTTTTAACTCGGCTCTGATTCGGATTGTGTTCATCTGCACAACACAGTAAGCATGCACTACGGTGAACTATTAGAACTATGCCCAGGTGGCACAAGGTGGGTACGGAGTTCCTTTGTGATATTTGGGATTCATTATTAATAAAGTTCTGGAATATGACTAGATCTTGCTAGTAAGTTGATCCTATCCTTTCTGGTTACTTTATTCCCCTATTAACTTCGAATATGGAAAAGTAACCCCTCGGAAGTTATATCTCCAAAAGTAACACCCCGCACTTTTCACCTAGTAGCACATGAGGTCTAGGTAACCGTAACCGTAACTATCAGATACACCTGGTTAAGTATCGGATTGAAACACGGAGTAGTAACTATATGTCTGTGCAATCCTGCGAGGTAATCTAAGCGTCGAGCAGAATTTTATTATTCAAGTACCTGAGAAAATCATGAGAATTTCTTTGTTCCTTTCTTTGAATATCAAGTTATATTTGTATTGAATTTTCTCATTCATGTTCTTACTAAGAATTATATCAGAAAAAGATCATCATTCATCCAATCAACTCTTTCGGATTCATAAACACCGCTAGTTCTAGATTATATCTTACTCCACAAAAATATTTGACTTATCGCCTTGGGTCAGAATCAATTCCGTTTACGCCACCTTCTCAATTTCCAAAAACTCTATATTCATCTCGATCAGCACTTCATTTACTGCTTCTTCTTTTTCTTCTTCTTCAACTTCTTTGTTTTTCTCTGTTCATAATTGTCGATAAAATCAATCTTGCTTAACTTTTCACTATTTGCAACTTCAAACATGTCTTTCTCCAGTCTCATGCAAGATTTATCATTTCGAGATGCCGCCAGTGATAGACGACCACCACTTCGGGGTGCTTCTTCCGTTTCAACTATGGATGATAGAGGATCACACATTTCTCGAGCCAGATCATATGCAAGCACAGCTGCGACCAGTGTGAGCATATCTGGAGACATTGGCAGTCAATTACACGGAGGTTACTGCCATCCTCTCGCAAGAACATGGCAAGCTGAAAGACAATTAACTAAGGTGAGATTTATGTCAAACACGTCCCAAGTTTCCAGCTGCTGACGACAACGATAGTCAATGCTTATCTATCCCCTTTTTATTTCCGATCAAGATGACGAAGAAACCCTTATCCCTTCCCTTCCCGATCAACACCGTCGAGGAATCAATAAAATTGTACCATTTTTAGAACCCCTCGTCCGCAAAGGATTACGCTCTGTTATTTTGTTTGGTGTGCCAATCGCACCAGGTGCTAAGGATGCTCTTGGAACTGCTGCGGATGACCCACAAGGTCCAGTCATGGCCACGATTAGACTTCTTCGACAACGATTTCCACAACTTTTCATCGTAGCAGATGTCTGCCTTTGCGAATACACTTCTCATGGACACTGCGGAATCTTACGTGATGATGGTAGTCTCAACAATCAATTGTCTGTTGATCGTGTTTCAGATGTTGCGATCGCATACGCTCAAGCCGGTGCCCATTGTGTGGCTCCTTCAGATATGAACGATGGCCGTATTCGTGCCATCAAGTTGAAGTTGATCGAGGAAGGTATTGCACACAGAGTTGTTCTGATGTCATATGCCGCCAAATTCTCGGGATGTCTTTATGGACCATTCCGTGATGCTGCTGGTTCAGTTCCTTCGTTTGGTGACCGAAAATGCTATCAATTACCCCCTGGAGGTCGTGGTCTTGCTCGTAGAGCAATCGAAAGAGATATCGGTGAAGGAGCAGATATTATCATGGTCAAGCCTGCCAGTCAATATCTCGACATCATCAGTGACGCCAAAGAAATTGGAAAGAATATGCCAATTGCTGCATATCAAGTCAGTGGAGAGTTTGCGATGATTCACGCTGGTGCAAAAGCTGGTGTATTTGATCTGAAAACAATGGCTTTTGAGGCTACTGAGGGTATTTTGAGAGCCGGTGCGACTATTGTTGTCAGTTATTTCACACCTCAATTCCTTGACTGGCTCGAGTCTTAGATAGGAGTGGTTTAATGATGTTAGTTTTGTGTTGGATGAATTATGACAAGGCGTTTGGGGATATTAATGACGGAATTGGAGTTAGACAAAATAATTATGAGAATACCATGGGATTATACTATAAAAACATATCAATGCTACTCTTCACTGTTTAAAAAGAATCTCTGTTAATGATGAGCCTTTTGTTTATGGATGCTCGGATCCATTAACAATTTTATAGAAGCCCATCCTTGTTATCCTAGTACGCACTTAAAAAACGAATAATATATAATGAATTAAGAAGTCAATCTGCTATGTATGCAAATTCCTCTCTATCTTCACAGGTACAGGATCCACTACGTATAACTTTCCACAAGTTGTAATACTAGATTACTATTTACAATAGCTTATAGATCTAATCCCACACGAATTATTAAGCAATTAGTAACCAATCCTCAAATTTCATCACCTCAGGCACAAACAAGCAAATACCTGGAGGCTTATTGGATAACACAATCCTCGACCCATTCCAGGTTAATCCCAGTCCTATATCGGACGATACCCCGATACCTAGGCCCATCGGCAACCCCAGACCCGGAGAACCTGGAGCTTGCGTACTGTACTTGCTTGTCTTCCCTTCATCCATAGCCCTGTGAATCTTTCCCATTACATCTTAATAAGAGAAATAAATAAACAAATGAATAAATAAATAAATAAGCTTCGCAGAATGAGTCAGTCAAGT
This sequence comes from Scleromitrula shiraiana, assembly GCA_028455995.1. NCBI lineage: Eukaryota > Fungi > Ascomycota > Leotiomycetes > Helotiales > Sclerotiniaceae > Scleromitrula > Scleromitrula shiraiana. Next base: position 612,347 of record JABELC010000014.1, read on the forward strand.
CCAAGGCCAAATCAACAATAGATCATCGAAAAGCCTCGCTGCAATTTCTATCCAATCAATTATTGTATTTGAAGATGAAGTGTCTTGGTAAATCTAGTCGCATTGGGTCGATTTCTTCGCTTCTGGAGGAGTGCGCGGTGCGGAGGTCTTTTCGTTCATCATCGTCATCGTCGGGTTTGAGATTGAGAGGGTTGGGGAAGAGGGAGAGGGGGAGGAGATGTTATACTTCGAGTACTTCTTCTTCGAGACCGAAGACTGCTTTGTTCTTTCCGGGTATGCTTGGGATTGTTTGTGGTCGAATGAAGCGCATATTTACTGATTAATAAAACAATAGGTCAAGGAGTTCAAAAAGTCGGCATGCTAACACCATGGCTCGAAGCATTTCCCTCAACCGCCGGTCCCATCGTCGAGGAAATCGATCATCTTCTTGGATACAAACTTTCGGAAATAATAGCCAACGGGCCAAATAGTACACTTACAGCTACCGGAAACGCACAGCCTGCCATCATGGCCTCTTCGATCTTAATATTGCGAATACTAGAGCAGGAATTCGGCTTTAAATTACAAGAGAGGGTGGATGTTACGCTGGGTCATTCGTTGGGGGAATTCGCGGCTTTGGTTGCGGGGGGCTATGTTATGTTTGAGGATAGTTTATATTTGGTACGGAAACGTGCGCAGGTAATGGCAGAATGCTCACGGCGCGCGAGCGAAGATTATGGAGGGGAATATGGAATGGTTGCGGTGGTTACGGAACCCGATCATCTTTTACCTTTGATCGAAGCTATTCACGAATTTCTCGGACATTCTTCCGCGGGGTCGAAATCGGAAAGTGCGGAGGATGTTCCCCCGATTCAACAAGTGTCGATTGCGAATGTTAATAGCAAGAATCAGATTGTGTTGAGTGGGAATATTGGGAGGATTAAGGAGCTGTTGACGCATTTGAGACAGTTTGGTGGACATGATCCGAGGGCTGTGAGGTTGAAGAGCGATAGTCCTTTTCATTCTCCGTTGATGAAACCGGCTGTTACTACGATGAATAAGTTGCTGAGTGGGAAGAGTAGAGTGAAGGGGAGAGAGGACAAGGATTTGGTCATATTTCCGGGGGCTATGGATTGTGTGAGTAATGTTAGTGCGAGGCCGTTTAGAAGTAAAGAGGAGTTAAAGGATTTATGGTCGAGGAGTTGTGTAGAAACTGTGCTCTGGTGGGACTCGATAAAGCATTTGGATCAGGAGGTGAAAGTGAGGCGGTGGATTGGTATAGGGCCGGGAAAGGTGGGCAGAAATCTTGTGGGGAAGGAGGTTGGTATGCGTGGGAAAGATTTGGTGAAAGGTGGTGGAGTTTGGGGTATTAGCGATCCAAAGGAAGTCGAAGAGGTTCTGAAAGCTTTGGATGAGACGGAGGAGTTGAGAGAAGAGGATTGAACAATATCCATGTTATTGCATTGATATGTTGGCAAATAAGAACGCTTGGGCTTCCGTTGTCTTTATATAGGCAAGCAGTTGAGGAGAATGGGCTGCTTTTGTAAGAGGGATAAGAACGGGAATACCAGTAGTAACAAGATATTTTTGCATAATGAATGACGAGGCTACGAGGCTGTACAATATATCAAAAGCTGTAATACCAAATGTCTTGACGAGAATCAATTCAAATCAACAACAATATACCTATTTAACTGTCTTTAGTAAATGCATTATATGTAGTTCTTTCGATTTTAGATATTTCAAGATTTTAGGAAATTTTATATTTGCTCCTAATTCTACTCTTTTCATTTTTGAATTTCACATTACAGCCTCGCGAAATTTCTCGTTAAACCATCATCATAGCTACAACGCAACCTCATCACATAGCACTCTATTTCCATGAAAGCGACTAATAAAACATCATGACCACAATCCCCTCTATCGCCTGCCTCGGCGTAATCGGCAAAAATGTTCGTCTCCCCCTCCTCCCCTCTTCTCCCCATTTCCCCGCCAACCAACTAACACCCACCCCTCAAACAGAACAACCCCCTCCACATATCCACCTTCCCAACCTTTCCCTCTAGCACCCCATCCCCCTCCGAACCGCCCCTCCAATCCCAATCCCAATCCCAACCCCACACCCCCCTCCAATACGCGCTCCTCCTCTCCAGCACCCTCGACATCTTCGACGCGCGCCGCGCCAAATCCACAGCAACGAATGTGACGCTTACGGGGGACTTGGGCCTGCTCTATGCGGTTGATGAGAGGTTGGCGGCGTATGGGTTTGAGACGAATACGGGGGTTAGGTTTGTGGTTTTTGTGGATGCGAGGGGGAGGGGGGTGAGGGAGAGGGAAAGGGAGAGGGGGGGAAGTGTGGGGGCTGGTGGAAACGGGGATGGGGGGAGGGATGGTGGAGGTGGGAATGGGGGTTGGGGGGTTAATGGGGGGAGTGCGGTTAGGGAGGTTGATGTTAGGGTGGTATGAAGCCCCTTTCGTTTTTGATGTGTTTTCTCTTCTACTTTTTGATATGGCTAAATACTAACGAAATGCTGACATTAATAGATATTCAAAGCAATGCAGGCAGCATATATCCGACTCCTACAGAATCCATTCTACGATCCAGATGAACATTGCCCAATTAATGGGAGAGGAGGGAAGAAAATCACTAGTCGGAGATTTTTGGAAGATATGAGGAGAATTGGAGAGGGCTGGGTACCGGGTGGTGTTGTTTAATAGGTCATGGGAATGAGAGGATAAAGAGGGTGAAAGGGCGATTGTGTAAGATGGAAGCTCTCAGACTATGTATAAATGGAGTTGGGGATTCTAGATATATTGGAGTTTGGGTGGTGAATCTAGCTTTGGGATCGATGTTTATAATGATATGTTTACTTGCAAGCCTTTTGCTATGAGGAGGTGGTGGAATGTTATGAAGCTGATCATTTACTTATGTTTGTTGTGCTGGCAAGTGCCCAAGTATGTTTCCTGAATTGTTTATATTCTTAAAGTTGATTATTTGTCGAATTGCTTGTTTCATATTCTCAAATTAGTATTAAGGGCTCTTGATGAGAGATCCAGCTCAATGTTTGGTGCTTGGTTTTATCATTTAGTAAATTTCTTTGCTTTGTATAAAGACTACTTTAGTAGTCAGTGATAAGTATCACTTTTTGAGTTTGCAAATTCAATACCATAATGCTAAAATCAGAAAACTAGAAGGATGTGTATAGTGTACTTCAAATTCTGGTGAGTTAGAAAAGCATATATATAAGATGACTGTCGTGAATGGTAAAACTTCGCTGGGCAAAACAATTCAAGACAAAAACATAGAAAGAGAATTTTATTTGAATATGTTCTTAAATTCAAAACAATGTCTAGCATATTCTCGACTATGGTAGACAATGTTATAGCAATACTAGATTACTGTTGTAGTGTACAGAAATTTCTATCCTGATGGTAGAGATTTCTTGATAGTACCCGTACATTTATTGTTAATTGTGATTACAGATATCAAGAAAATAGTTTATTAGTGAATACAAAGACATGTACAGGATATGAGGAGCTCGTACGGTGCAGCTCTTCCTTCAATATAAAATGCCTTTCTTTCGCTCATCCTCGACTACTTCTTTTTTCCCCCTTCATCAACATTGCCTACAATCATTTTTTTCACTTCCAACTTTAGCAGGAGGTCAACCGCTGCACTGTCTGTTACCTGTCCTTGACTTCTGCCTCGATCAATCTTCCAATCTTTGGTCAGAAGCCTATTCTCACTTCTCTACGACCATGTCTCTCAACCCCTTCAAAGAGGTTCATAATGTCGACGCTATTGCGCCCAACGAACCCATTACCAACAAGAAGCTTCATAATGTCAGCGCTGTTATGTCCAATAAACCCATTACCGACAAGCAATTCCAAGCTGGAGGTCTCAAACTCAAAGGCCACACGGAAGAAGCCCTACTTGCAGCTTTCCTCGGCCACATGAACCGCGACGAAAACCACATGACATCGACACAACTCGAGGCTCTGCGTATGTTAAAGGCCAACTATGGCGGTTGTTGGGGCTTTAGCAGACTAAAAAATCCTGCTCAGCTCAGGTTATTCTTCAACGTGTACAACGGGCTTTTTTTCAACGGAATTCTGACAGATCTGTGTTATCTGAAGTTTTTTGATGATGACGAAGCAATTAAAGTTGGCTACGCAAGGAGCCAGTTTCTTGGTCTATGCATTGAAGACTTCTCACAGGAGCGGCCAACAAGTATTTGGGTATCAAAACAGGCATATCTAGACTCATCTCATTTGAACAAAAGCAAAAGACTCGAAATTGTTACAGATTGGCTTGACACTCTGGTACATGAGATGTTGCATGCCATGTTTGACTTGTTTACAAACGTGAGAATAGAGCACGGTTTATCATATTTAAAAGCTGCACATGCTATATCTCAGAAAAACACAGGCGAACTACGAATGGCAACTTATCCTCTGATACTTGATATGTCAGGATCGGTCGCTTTTGATATTGTAGAAAGTCGCCTCGAATGTCCATACGCAGCTGAACTTGCGGGAGCTGGAATTTCAATGTCTGTGGTGGAGTATAAGATCCCCCATGCCAAGGATTGTCTGGAATCCTATAAAAACAAAGTCATTGGGCAGATGGATCAGATTCTAACAAAACTACAAGCGCATGTCGACATCCCAGCTATTAAAACCGTGCATGGTGAGATGCAGCTTTTAATTCGGGAATTTAAACAGGGAGAACAATTGTCCATGGATGAAGTCCGGGAATTCAAAGAATCCGTGTTAAATCTACAAACAAAGCTCGGGAAGCATGATCGAAAGTTGACTTCAAAAACCTTTGAGATCGATACATCCGAAAGCAAAAAAAGCATCAATATCCGCAAGTCAATTCGCCGGAACTTATCATTGACAAACTGGTTTACCTTCAAATCATCGCCGTTGCCTCCAACCGCCGAGCAAACGACCAAAGTGCAGGCAGAATAGATAATTCCACAAGTACCTACGGATCAACTCAAACTATAACGACAATGCTGAATCCAAATCAGAGACATCAGTCAAATGTTATGTTGGGATTCAACGCTTGACTAACTTCCGGGCATCGTCTTGCAGGATTTGTTTTGATCGGTAGGAGGCTATTTAATTGGAGCCCGGAGGTTTCTAGATCGCAATTGACATTGGAGGATAGGTTTAAGGCAGGAAATTTTCAGATAGTGGGAGTCAAGAGGGGGAGTTTATGAGCCCAGTATCAAACGATGGTGTATTTCTTTCTTTTTCTCACGTTGTCCATGATAGTTAGGCGATCGGTTGGTCATAAAAGGCATAGATTAGTTAGTGAAGGATGCGTTCAAGGCAGGAATATCTCGGATGAGATAGTGGGGTTCAGGGAGGGGAATGTATGGAGCCAGTTATTAAACTATGGTGTATCTCTTTCATATAGTATTCATGTTAGCTAGACGTTAACAAATCTAAATGTCAGCAATAAGAAATGTGAGAGTGTGTAAGCGAAGTGATTTCTTTACCAATGGATTCGAGCGACGAGTGTTGATATTGAGAATACAATTTCTTTCTATAGGGTCATTTCATGACAATTCATGCAAATAATTTGACCTCGGAGCTTCTAGTAACAAATCAAACTATTGACGCTCCAAGATTTATAAGTTATTACGAAAGATCAAACATCCCACAAAGTTGGTGTTGTTCACTTGAGTAGAACACTATACAAAAGGCAGAATTCGTTTGAGAACAATGATTCTTCTAGCACTACGCTTTGATCATACCAGTTCGTTGACCTTTAAAAGGTTGATTTGCAATTACGCTATTATACTGTAAAGGGATAAATATGTAGTACGAAGTACTGGGTACAAAATGTATATGGATACCGCTATCATAAGTAGATGATGATACAGACCTGATGCATACCTCCATACGTACAGTACAGTACTACCAATATAACTATATAGGGGCGGAACAACGTTCTTCCGTTCCGGCAACCCCTGAACGAACCCTAACCCTGACCTCCCCCAACTAACCATTCTGTACCGTCACAATACTACTACTGATCCCCAGAGTTTCAACCATTATCACCGAATTTATATATAACATTGCCATTAGACATTTTTCCGACCCGATTAACTGAACTTGTTCAATCTGTGACAAATCAATGTAACTTGCACAGTAGCAGAGAAAGTAAAGATTGTGAGCAATTGCATGTCCTACAAAGATATCAGGAGATCCCCACCTGCCTCCAACCACGCTGAGTACCAAGAGAATGGGAATGGCTGATAGACCGGCAGGAGCGGCGGCTCGATAGGTATCAGACGTGGAGAAATTTATTTGTTTGAAAAGCTCCGAAAACCCCATATACATTAATAGCCTACATACTATAAATACCACCCAGGCAACAAGCAGCCCCAGTATATGGGGGTTTGCAACCGGCATCAGAGGAGCCTCTTGAACTGGTCGTGCTACATTTCCTCTAATTTGCGCACTGATTTTTTCTACAAATCTTAAAAATATCGATATTCCGAGAGCTTTAAATAACTGCACGGCATGATCATATAATGAGATACGAAAAACAACAGCCGTGTAATGTAAAGTGATTGGAACGAGTATTACTGCTGAGACCTTTGAATAACGACCGAATCGAACGTTTGCCGGTGGCTTTCGTGAACGTCCCAAGAAGCACAGCACGTAACCAAGAACAAAGAGTACGCATGTGTTGATTACTGAAGATTGCAAGATAATTCCAAGTGCTCGGTAATGGTGGTTAGCATTGATGGCAGAAAAAAACGTAGAGTGCTGTTTTTCCCTTAGCGATATTACTCAAAAGATATGGAATTTCGAGAATAAACAAACCTGTTCGAACAATGAGAAGATAGCACAAAGTGCTCCGAGAAAGAAATCAGAAACGAGTTTAAAGTGCTTCGCATAACGTAGTAATGCGCCCAAAGATTTCGAAAGCACGAGACTCCAAATGATAACTGCCACATGCATGAATGGGCCTAAGCAAAAGAAGGCATTCGCAAAGCTTTTCGAACTCTGTTCTATGGCTGTAGGTGCGTCAAGGGTAGGATTCGACATGGTGTCTGGCATGGCGTCTCAGAAGTGGGGGTACTAGTATGACAATAATGCTGAGTAGCAAGACGACTGATGCTAATATTTAACGAATAGATATGAATTATAAGCTATAGTACCCAAGACACTGTTGTTGAAGAACATAAAATGTATCAAGATGAACCAAGGATACTCATATAGTTTGTAGAGTTTTGGAAACATCAATTATATGGATGTAAACGAATTTAAGAGAGAAATCTAATCGTGCGTAGCACTTGACATGTTGAGCTAATATGTAAACTTCTTTCCATATTGGGAAGATAGGTTGTTCTATATAGTGATGAAATAAAAGTGGAAGGTGCAAGCTACCCAAGTAATAGCCATATGTCTGAAATAAAGGAAAGATATATTCAACATACAAAAGGACAATGTTGAAGTTACTAAAACAATTAGATGTTTGGACCGATGCAAGAAACAAGACACCCGTTCGGCAAGGAAATACACTTACACGCTCCTTATATTTCCTCCTGTTATTCAAATTGAAAGAACAAAGGAAAAAAACACACAGTACTTATCCACCACAAGTGCGTAACCCAGCACTCGTTCTTGCTTCATCTGATAGCAGCAATATCCATCATGATATCCAGAGATAATCCCAAAGCAGATGAATACCATCTGCCTTCTATCATCTGCCTTCTATCATCTGGATCAACTCAGATGATATAGTGTTTCAGAGACCAGATATGCAACAAAATAATCTATTGATATCATCTGAACTACCAATACTCTAAAATGAAATATTGCTATCTGTGGTCTGAAGAGCTTCGGATGAGATATTGGTTAGGGAAATTAGGCAAGATGAGATAGATATAACAATGATGCGGAAATGCCGAAAACAGGTAAATAATGACTGAATTGGAAGCAAGCTGAACCTTCTGAAAAGCGGGCACTATCATGGTTCATATCGATTTATAGAGAGCTACGGTATTTAGAACGAAGTCATTATATCTTCTTCAGGAGTTAATGTATTTTTAATTATCTCTCATTGCACGGGTGATTATAAGGACATACAAAAGTCACATTAATTTCACGATATACTTGCTAAATTGCACAGATGTAGGACTTGGGTTTTTTTAAAAAAAAAAATAGAATTGAGAAATGACTTACCAGACTCCAACTCCTCACCCATGAAAGAATCAATCCAACAAAAGAAAGAGAAAAGAAAAAGAGAGGAAAAAAGCCACAGAGAAAACAGCGCGAAAGAAAAAGCGAGACCAGATCAGAGCCAGTCACGCGCCTCCGCCTCAGCAAGCGCAATCTGTCTCCCATGCTCCCTCGCCATTTCTATGTCCTCTCTATGCCACTCCGCAATCATAGCCTCATACTCCACTTCCCATGCGTGTCTATCATTATCGAGCATGAGCCGCTCAAGAAGATAAACCGACTCGAGGAGTGCGATATCCTCAGCGTCATCGAGCACGCGAACGCGCCGAATAGTGGCCAAGGCTGGAGGAGTAGAAGGAATAGAAATAGGGCTGGCATAGCGAGCAGAAGAAATGGGAGTAGAGGGACCGGCAGGAGGAACACCAGGAGTTGGTGGAAGAGAGTACCACACTTCGGATTCGGAGTCCGAGCCCGAAAAGTAGCTATAGGATCCCTCCGAAGAAGACTCGACAGAGTCAATATCCGCCACGCTGTCAGGACCCACAGGTTGAAGCCCCCAAGGCATCCCGGGCATATTGTGGTAGTCGCGCATTGTATCACCTCTGATTTGCAATACAAGTCCGGAAACCGAAGCCTGGAGCGAGCTCAAGGTCTCGGAATCGAAGGTGCGAAAAGGGATGCGAGGAGAGTCGACAGTCTCAGAAAACTCGTAATATCTGGAAGGTTCAGTAGGAGCAATAGCAGACCGGCTGCTTTCGCCCTCCCGAAATCTCTCAGTCATCTCGAGAATCGCATCGACGGCCGCAAGATGGTCCCACGCCTCAATATTCATCGCGGCGATCTTAGCGTTAAGATCGTCGGATGAGGACGAGGAGAGGGATGGAGCGGGGATACCGCCAAGGTCGAGGAAGCTGTCAATGTGGTCGAGTTGAGCGATGATGTCGGAGGCGGAAAGGGAAGGGGTTCGAGATGAAGACATGGTGGATGGAGATGACGACGATGAAGACGATGAAGACATGGTCGAAAAGTGGGTGGTGATTGATGGAGATGATATCGTCACTGGAATCTTGGTTTGGCTGAGAGTCTGGTGGGAGTTCAAAGTCAAAGGCAGGATGGTAGTGAAGATAAGATATCTGGATGAGGAGAAAAGAATAGAACGGGGTATGCATTGAGTATATATATCCGCTACAGCTATAATGTTCAGTATTAGTGTTGCATTTTCTATCATGCGAGAACAATACACCTAATGCTGGTGTACTTTGCCAAATAGTATGAAGAAAGACACAAGGGCATTGTTCTCGAAATCTTTATTCCCAAACTTCAAATAAAGAACACTACAGCGATAACTTAGTCCGTTCTCTTTGTTTGATTGTGTGCAAGTTATGAAAACCAAGTATCACTTGCATTGTGCCATTCTTTAGCTTTGATGTGTCGTATGAGATCCTAATCATACTCGACTTTCATGAAAAAAATCCCCAAAACACCCATATACACCAATTAGACATTCTGGACAAGTGAGGGCAGCGATTCCATAATCGTTTCCACAGCCCACTTGAGCGTAGTACCCAAATCAACATCAAGCCCATCTTGACATTGAATGCCCCTTTCACCGACAACATCTCTTTTCAAAGACCCCTCGACATTCTCATCTTCAAACATCCACTTATGATCCTCAACATAATTCGGCCAAACAATCTTATCAACATACCCAGGTGGATCTTCCCAAAATCCCTCAAGAGTTACATATCCACTCCGCGCTTCTCTCCTCGCCTTCGCCTTAGCATAACTTACTCGAAGAAATAACTTCAAATCAATTTGTGATTGAACTGATTCCATGGATTTCGAATATAGTAGGAACCCATCGAATATGCAAAGACTGAGTGGATTATTCGAGTCTCTCAAGATCCCGTGACCGGGGTTTCCGGGTTGTGTCCATTCTTTCACCTGAGATCTGAGTGATTCGATTACGGTTTCCGAGATAGGACACTCGCCGACAGAATTTTGGTCTTGGTATGAATCGATGTTGGGCTATTTAGATGATGAGTAAGTGCTTGTCTATTTGAGTCCAAAGCACAGTTTTCTGATCTTGGTGACGTGATTCAACATCATATCAAATCAAGTTGAGAATGGCGGTACGAACAGGAAATGTACCATCCTTACGGATGTGTTCGAGGGAGTGGACTATATTTGGAATATTTAATGATTCTGCGCAGTCCCAGTCCACTAGGTCATGTTTCTTTGGTAGTCTAATATGTTGTTAGTATGTGTTTCGAGGATGAATAGAGGGATTTAAACATGTTCTAGATCTACACTTGAATGGCTTCGAATATATATATATATATATATATATGTAACTTGATACATGGAAGGATGGTGTAAATAAGAAGGAAGTCATTACTTACTCTTCTTCAGGACGATAAAAATCATCTTCATGGAGGATGAAAGTATTTGGAAAGATATCTCGTAATAGACGACTGAGTGTTGTTTTACCACTTGATGATGATCCACTGATTCCAACTATGACAGCTTTATGAGAACTTGCCATGATGATGAGTAGTTATTGATAATATTCATGAATAAGTATATCCCAGATGGAGAAGATATCAAAATATATGTAGAGCTTAGTCAGAATATCTAGTACTAGACGCTTGGGCCACCCACTAAAGTGACGAATTCACCCGATATCAGGAGATATCAGGAGATATCAGATATATATATATATATATATCATATCATATGGATTTTTAGACCCATAATCATGGTAAGGGTCACGGTAGAGAAAACTTCAAATGTCTTTGTATTATGATTCTGCTATGTTATAGATGCGTAATAATTTGGAGTAAGTCGTCGATATTGGGAATATTAGAACTTAGATACGTGATGTTGTAATTGTATTCTGGATGTTGATGCGTTCCTTTCCTCTTTTGTGTATTTATTGCCCTTATTGCCCTTCTTTGGAGTTGATGTCAACTTCTCACTTCACACTTCCCAATAAGTTACTCCGAATTAATACCGAGCAAACCCCAGACCGTGCTCGAGCCCTGCCAATCGGAAGCTAGCGACAGTTTTCTGGGGTTCTCACTCAAAACAACTTGCTTGGCCATCTTCTTTCTATACAAATATTTAGTTAACAGTCTGTCGGGTATTACATTCATTGATTTGAATCGTTTTATCCTTTCACCTCACAATCCATACAATCATATCAAGATGCTTTCAACCGCCAGATTAGCCAGTAGGCGAGCCATTACTCGTGGCATTGCTGCTAGAAATTGTATTGCCATCAGACAAGCTTCCACATGGGCTGATGTACCTCAAGGACCTCCAGTACGTATATATCTAAAGACGCGAGGAAATTGCGGTCAATGCTAATTGTTTATAGGATGTAAGTGATTGAATTATGCTACATAACGATTTAAGTTTCTAATTACAAATTGAAATGTGCAGGCCATTCTAGGTATGAGTCAAAAATGGGAGAACTTGCTTTGTGTCTTTTTCTGAGAAATTTGTAGGTATCACCGAGGCATTCAAAGCAGACGGCTTTCAAGAGAAGATCAACTTAGGTTTGTAATACCAATTCACTTTCTGCATAATGTAGCTAACTTCTGAATTTAGGTGTCGGCGCATACAGAAATGACCAAGGCAAACCTTTCGTTCTCCACTCCGTTCGAGCCGCAGAAGAGAAAATCATACGATCGAAACTTAACAAAGAATATGCTGGTATCACGGGTATACCGGAATTCACCAAGGCTGCTGCTGTTCTCGCATATGGTAAAGAATCAAGTGCTCTCGACCGTTTAGTCATTACTCAATCCATCTCTGGAACCGGTGCTCTCCGAATTGGTGGAGCTTTCCTTCAAAGATTCTACCCAGGCGCAAAGAAGATTTACATCCCAACTCCATCATGGGCAAACCACGCTGCAGTATTCAAGGACTCTGGCCTCGAGGTTGAGAAATACAGATATTATAACAAGGACACCATTGGTCTTGATTTCGAGGGTATGATTGCAGACATTAAGGCTGCACCAAAGGGAAGCGTTTTCTTGCTCCACGCATGTGCGCACAACCCAACTGGTGTAGACCCAACCGTTGAACAATGGAAACAAATCAGTGATGCCGTCAAGGCCGGAGACCATTATGCTTTCTTCGATATGGCTTACCAAGGTTTCGCTTCTGGTGATACCGACAAGGACGCTTTCCCAATCCGCCACTTCATCGAGCAAGGACACAACCCATGTCTCGCTCAATCATTCGCCAAGAACATGGGACTTTACGGTGAACGTGTTGGTGCATTCTCTATTGTTTGCGCCGATGCTGATGAGAAGAAGCGTGTTGATTCTCAAATCAAGATTCTTGTTCGTCCTCTCTACTCTAACCCACCTGTTCACGGTGCACGTATCGCCTCCAAAATCCTCAACGACAAGGCTTTGAATAAAAAATGGCTTGGTGAGGTCAAGGGAATGGCTAACCGTATCATCAACATGAGAGCTTTATTGAAGAAAGAACTTGAGAATTTGGGATCAAAGCACGACTGGAGTCACATCACTAGCCAAATCGGCATGTTCGCATACACTGGTTTGACCCCTGAGCAAATGGACAAATTGGCTAAGGAGGTGAGTTATAATCTGAAGATTCCAAACAATATTCACTGATCAAAATATTAGCACTCCGTATATGCCACCAAGGATGGTAGAATCTCAGTTGCAGGTATCACATCTGCAAATGTTAAAAGATTAGCTGCTGCTATTCACGCTGTTAAGCCTTAAACGATGTTTATATATCGAATAAATTTGGTTGTAATTTGGGGAATATACAGATCTCATTTATTCTAGACCCTAGATATCGGAATTTCAGATAGACATACTTCCAATGTATGATATCGTGCTCGAAACATCAAAATCTTTGCTCAAATTTATGGTTCATTATAACATACATTATAACATAATGCTCGTATATATCGTGATTCATAATTCGTTCTTCAATGTACCCAAGTAACATATTGGTATACTATACAAGATAACACAAACGAAGCCATCGCTCACCACCTCACCCCCTCAACCTCTCCACATCCCTCCTAACCTCCTCGACCTCCCCCCTCAACCCCCCATAAACCCTCGCAATCTCCCTCATAACCTTCTCCTTCGCGCCCCCATCCTCCCGTCCCACCCCATACCCCCAGAGTTCCCTCTCCTTCCCCCTCCCCCTCTCCCTCAACCGCTCCCTTCCCATTCTTAACTCCCTCACATAATTCCCCAACGCCTCGTTCGTCCGCTCATCGTAGATTATCTTCTCCCCCTTATAGTACCGTTCTTTGAGCTCGAGCGCTACCGCTTGCGCGGTGAGTGAGAGGTGCGTTATTTTGGATATGGTGTGCCGGGTTAGGGGACCGTGTTTTTGACGTTCTAGATGTTGGATTATTAGGGTTGTGGCGAGGGTGGAGAGGGTTAGGAGGTGCGTTGTGAGGGCTGTGAGGGTGGTGTGGGAGGTGTATAAGACGTGACGTTTTTGGGGGAGGGAAGATTGTAGAGCGAGGGTGGTGGGGAGGAGGAGGGGGATTTGCCGGTGCAAAAATGAGGGGTTTGTGCTGGGGTGGAGGATTCGAGAGAGTGCGAGGGTGGTTTGGTGGAGGTGGGTGGATAGCAGGGTGCTTATTTGGGGTAGGTATGTTGCTAGTTTTTGGTATTCGGGTGTGGATTGTAAGAGGGTCGTTGATTCGGATGAGAGAGATGCATGGGAGAGTTGAGCGGTTAAGAGAATTATGAGTTCGATTATCTCGGGTGGTAGGGTCTTCTGAGAAGGTGGTGCTGGTTGTGAGGTTCTAGTTCGTGGCTTATTTGAAGTGAGTGCAGGAGGTGAAAGAACTAATGAAGATAGAGATCCAATTAGAATCTTTGATTTAGCAACTTCGATTCGAGCAGTTTTCAAGGCCTAGAGAATCGAATTAGTAAAATCAACGAGGGAAATCGGAGGAGAGTGAAGAATACTGCAGATGTAGCATCCCGCTCTTTTTGCGCGGAATGGTTTTTGGTGGATCCATTTGGATTCAGGATCTCGGTGGATAATTTTGCATGTAGAGCTGCAAATTTGGGATTGTTTTGCAGAATAGAGTTATCGATTGGAGGTAGCATTTTGGTTTTATTTTGTATTGAGAGGGAGGATAATATGAAGGAAGGCAAGGCTTTGTTTTTGAGCGAGGCTGAGAGTCTTCAATTGTGAAGCTAAATTACTTGTAGATCTACAGGCGGTGTGTGACTATCCATGGATAACTTTCCAGACCTACCTCCAACGTCTGACCTTATATTACTGAATTTGTTCACTCCTTCCAATAATTGTTTACTATTTATTATATATCCAGTCAATATGTCTCTACATCTCGAAGATCTCCCATTTGACATCCGCCATCAAATTTATCTCCAACTCATCAGATCTCCAACGCGCAAAATAGAAGTGCACACACGTATTGGCCATATTGCACCGGAGGAGATTCGTGACTACTATTGTCTCCTCAAAATCTCCAGACAGATTCGAGATGAATTTCTTGACATAATCTTCATTCAAAGCACATTTGTTTATTTTATATATATTCTCAATAGTTTTCATCCACTAAACCTTCCAAAATTTCCTCAGAGGATTCGTGAAATCGATGTGGATTGCAATATGTCCTCTCATCTTCAAAGGTTACCATCATATCTTTTGAATATATTGAGAGAAATTCCTCGAACCGTGACTGAGAAACTGGTCATCAATTTTGATCTTAACAAGTTGAACTTGACAACCCTTGTATTTCATTCTGTGGCATGGGATGATCCTAGAGTGATTCGAGGATTAGGTTTATATGATTTGAAAAATTTGAAAGAATCAGGAGATATCCATTTTGATTCGAAAATTCCTCTCAATACCAACAAATGCGAAAGGGGCCAGTTCAAATTTGTTGGGTTCAAATGAATTTGCTGTTCGTTTTTATAACCAGATGATGACTCTTATGTTTGATCAACTACCACCAAGATGCGAATCCTGGATGAGTGGGCGTTTGTGCTATGGAAAGGGCGTCAAATTTGAAGATGTTTTTACAATTAATGGAGCTGCTAGTAATTGATGAGGTAAAGTTACCTGTATGTAGCTGTTATGTCGTTGTTGCTAATGCATTGTAGATGTTGTTCTACTTGGGAGATTTTGCATTTCTAAGTCTTCGGCATCTTGATTATTACTCATCTTATCATCAAAAATGAAACCATATACAGACATTTTCTATGATACTCCAATACTCATGGGTTGTCTTGATTATCTTCTTCAAGATTGCCTTTCACTCACCCCTTTTTTTTCACATTCGAGAATGTTACCTCGAGAAAAGTGTATAAGTTCTTACCTCTCGAACCCTCTGCCTTGGTAATTTCTCAAAGATACTCAAAAAGTATTTACAGTATTCTGTTTGGAAGTTTTCACGGATACATCTTTTCAGGACTTGTTCTTCAATACTGTCTACAATCCTTGAACTGTTTATTTAAATTTACTCTTGTTCATACTTCATTCTTGACCCCGCTACCCATTCAATTATGTCACCGCAGACTGCTCCACAGCAATGCACTACGTGTATAGCTACAAAATATCGGTGTCACCGTTGTTGTGAATTAGAGTATCGAAAAAGTGGCGCCTGCTGCTTTACCTGCGCAGATTGTTCAACTGTTCCTGCCATCGATCCACTTGTGAATGAAACAACTGGGCTATGTCGCAATTGTGATTCACTTACAGTCTCGTTGGTTTTAGTGAGTTATGCAATATCGTCCTCGAATCAATGCTCGCTCCAACTAATAATGACATAACTTCTACTAGGAGTTGCATAGTTATGTGGTAGTTTTGATTATCTAGACTTTTGTTGTACAAAAGGCTTTTATTTGAAGGTTCCCAACCGTTTTGCTTGGTGGAATATCCTTTTGTTTTCTTGCATATTTTGCTTTGTACTATTTGGTCGTTGTGGGTGTGTAGGAGATCGGGCCAATTTATTTACCAAAGGTGTCAAGGCTATATGGGTGTATTTCGAGTTGGGCCTGCAGAGCATTTAATTGGAAATTGCGTACTAGTTTCTGTTGCCATATATTATTCATTGTTTGGCGTTTCCGTATTTTTTGGTAAAGTTGTTTAAGAATTCATGTTTGTGACGAATTCTCTTCTCTGAGTTATTCAACGCGTTTGAGTAATAACGAATGCCGGGTGATAGTTGGCTAAAAATCTTCTTCATTCGTAGATTTGAACTCTCTTGAGTAAGCGTGAGTGATACAAATTATTTAAGTTCTTAATTGTACCAGTAGTACTGGGGCAGTCGAGTAATAATGTATGGGCTGTGCGACGCAGAAACATATTCGCAATTATTTATCTTCTAAATGGTTTCTCGATGACTAGTTGCTCCCTTGAAGAGGATTGGGTTTTTTACTCGCCAATATTCTGTGATTTTCATGTATTAGATTTAATGAATTACTCATGATTGTGTGAAATGAATGGGGTTTATAACCTTCAAAACTTTTGTTCTGAAGCTCAAACTTTACAACAACTTAATCTACAACTGAAATCCCCAAGAAAGTCTTCTACTTTATTCACCTACGCCATTAACAGATCAAATTTTCATCTTCCTCGCATCATCACTTTCAAACATGTCGCAGAGACCATGCGTTGTCTGCCCACCCCCACTCACAAAGTGGTGCAAACGCTGCCTCGAGAAAACAACACACAATGGACAAAAAAGCCTTGCTTGCTAGCGCTGCGGCTTCGTGGTGAGAGATGATAACTCAGACATAGCTTCACTCGTTAGCATCGCAGATGAGAAATGCGAACTTTGTGATGATAAAACTGTTACTTTTGTAAGTACATGAGAATATCTTGTCAGATCGGATTGTTCTAATGTTATTGAAAGACTCTGCGGGAAATAATCGATGGAACTGAGAAGCTTGGTTGCTATAAATTGACGCCCCGTGAAAATGGACATTGGGATCAATCGTGGGTTCCCAAGTAGCCTGCCCAGAGATGACGGATATGGGTGTCGCGCGTGTGAAGAACTACGAGGGAAGATGCTGTTTTGTTTTATTATACTTTCAGATTTGCTGAGGGTTCTGGGGGAGATTGAGAGAAGGAGGGTTCTCAATATCAATTCGTGTTGGGGTTAGCTTTTGCATCACAGAGATAAACATTCTGAGTTTCACGGCTTTTGAAATGGCAAGCCAAATGTTAAAGTATTGAACGAGCGGAATAATAATCGTATTCTTCGTTTCAAGCAAAAATCTAATATTGTTTCTTGATGTATTAGTGACCGTTTTAATGATTATGTGAATTTGGAACAGTTTGACCACTTTTCGGGAAGTCCTGCATTATCTTCCCTAAAGCTTTTTGGATCACAGTACTTTTTACCAGCCATTTCTATGATTTAAAAGAGACCAGGAGGAATTGCGTCACAATAATTATTCTCGGACAATATACTACTCATTCATGGCAAGGCTGTGTTATGTTTCCATATATTGTTCTCCAAAGAGTCACATCTACAGTATGCATGGAAATATGCTTCATAGCCCATGATGTCAATGATTCACAGACTTCTTTCGACACCTCTTGTTATTCACAGACTATTTTTCTTGGGTATCTGTGAATAATCCTCTTGTCCACAATTACAAACAATGCGAAAATGGACATAAATATCTTCGAGCTCCTCTGTTTCTCAAGTGCAAAGTCAAGTACATTGATAAAAATCATTTCTGAAATCAGTGTTCAACCACGATTCTGTTTTTTTCAAGTAATCAATACTATTCAAATTTTTGTCCAGCTCTCATCCTCAAGTTCAGCTCTATCGTCAGCCAAGAAACTCGAAACCAGTCTGTTTTAATCAACATACAGAAGATTGAAGTACTATAGAAAGCTCAACAAGATTATAAGCAATATCTTTTATCTTTAAGAAATCACTTACGAGATGTCGAACCCGGATCACTGCTGCTATGTTTTTAATTTATGTTATGCCTGCTACAGAAAACATGATGTGATGTTTTACAGATGCCAGCGTTGCATGTCAGGTTCGACATGTGGCGATCCAAGACGGCCTTTTAAGACATACTTTGCACGTAGCATGTTGCATGTGAGGGATGCCCAAAGACTCACTGTCGCTCCTATGAATGTGGGATTCCGAAAGTTTTTATATGTACATGCAAGAACGTCCTCGGTTGTAGCGCGGCGGCCTCGATATGTAGTATGTGTCGTGCAAAAGAAACAGTGCCTGTACCACGAATTCAACAAGGAACTTGCAGTAATTCCAATCCGGAAATACGTGTCGACGTCTGGTAAGTTGTATTAGTTCTCCTGGTTGCCTTAAATCATTTGTTAGAAATGAGAATCTCTCTGATTGTAACATGGGTGCATGGTTCTTTTGATTATACGAACCTATCTGCACCTATTTCAACATTTTATCTCCGCTTATAGTTTGTTTTTTGATTTCAAAGGCTTCTTCTGTCATTTGTTATTCTTTTGTATGTGAGAATTCAAGTTGTCAGGAGGCAATCAAATTTTATGTATTGGCTTTACTTTCGTTGGATGACTTATATGGATAATTGTGTATTCGTTTTTTATGTGGGGGAGGCCGGCGTTGAGAGATAAAAGTAACTCTACAGAATATCACATTAGTTCTGCTCAAATTCTCCGTGTATTATATCGAAATTTTGTTTATCAGCTGTTTTTGATGTTCATGCATAGTTAATGGTGATTGTCTGGTGAGATATGTTCCCACCAAAAACCCTCAATATGTATCGATTTACGAAGTTATTTTGAACATTTATGATGAAGATTTGTTGGGAAGGATCGGAACAACTCATGAATGATCAATAATCAATGATCAATGATACATATTTGCATGTAAATATAAGATCAATAATTCTTTCTATAAAGATGCCAGTGCTAGTAGCTTTTTCTAATCATGAATGGTTATATTTTAGATACTTTACTTTGAAAGCATGTGCTGTATGCTTTCTTGTGTTCTTTGACTGTCTACCAGTATTTCTTCTCAATATTTGACTTTAGAACTACTCATGGTCTCAATACTGTTTGGTATAGAGTCAAGGAGTCTTCTTTCTATAAGTTTACTCATCTAGAGCCATAGATTGAGTCGAGAGTCATGCAACGATCATCGAACATTCGATTTCTGTTCACTCATAGCAGTGAATTCAATAACCTACTCATAGTACTCATTTTACTCATATATCATGGAGATATTGATGGTTATTCACACTCAAATGGGTGTACGTTTGTACGTAGTAAATATCTTCTGGTGCACCCTCTCAGTTGAATTCCTCCTTTACCAACCTTAGTTACAAACATTGAACATCAAATTCATTTCTACATCAGTTTCCAAATATTACCTCACCTCGCCCGATCCAAGTTTCTAAAGCTACACAAGATCATCCATATCATCACACACATGAAAGATCCAAATCTCCTCCCCATCTTCCAAAACGATCATAAACCATACAAAAACAACAGACTATGTCATCAACAGCCAACATTAAGCATGGTGTTACGGATCGAGCCACCATGCAAAATGAACGGAGTGTGTCATCAGTCAACCGGAACCAGAGACCTAGAACTGGATCATGTCGAATATGTGACGAATTCAGAAAAACCATGTGCCAGGAATGTTGCAATAGAATTTGCACAAAACCAGATAAACGTCGATCTGCAATATGCTTGAATTGCAACAAGTCGTTTGATTTTGCTAAGCTCGGTGGTATCACGTTTGTTAGAGCAGAAGATTGCAAACTCCATGATCGCAAGCGTTTCACTGTAACTATTCACTCGCGCATATAGCCCGAGTATACACTGACAGTTCACTTCAAGGAAATCAACATGGAAACCTGTATTCCCCCAGTGTCAGAGAATGCATTTAGACTCGTGAATGGAGAATGGCTTTCTGCAAATTATTTTTTCAACAATACTTGTCAATAACTAGCGATATCTTTTAAAGATTGTTTGTATTTGTATTTACTTTCTATGTTGAGTTAGTGTTCGTTATACACCTTTTAGTGTTTGTTGAGGATGTTTCTGCCATCAGTAGGGTAGTGCTGTTAGAACCTGTATTTTTAGCCATTTGCTTGGTTCCTTTTACTATTAATCAAACATTTCATATTTTAAAACCTCGTGCGTGTTTCACCTCCATACTGAGAAATTTTTGTTTAATTGTGGTTTAATGCGAAGATGGTGCTCATATGACTGACGAGTAGTTGAGAGAATGAGACTAGTTTTGATGCCAATACGAATGGTTTCTCGAGGGCAATGGAATTAATAGAGCCTATTTGTACAAACTAATCTTTGTGCCATAAATTGTCTTTCGACACTGGATCAGTTAGTATAATGTATATGTTGGTAAGCAAGTGTCGTGACCAGATTATCAGGCAATATGAATTGGATTTGATAATAATCATGCTTTGCAGAGAGGAGTTCTGATATATGGCGCACCTTACGGTATCACCTATTCAGGGATTTCTTGAATACCATTCAGGGAAGCAAATTTTCATATTATAATTCAAATTTTAATTATATTATAAGTTGATTTTTGGAGAATGATTTTTTACTAATACAAATTCAATTTAGATTTTTTATTAATTTTTAAGTTTATCTTGAGTAATTGTATAACATTAAATTAATATAAAGTTTATATATAAAATTAATATATTTTTATTTTTAAGTTATATTAATAGTTAATATACTTCATTATTTTCTAATTTAGCTAATATATCAAAATTAATCTTGCACTTTTTATATTATTAATATATTTAAGTTAATATTAATATATATCAAAAAATAATATAAATATATATTCAAATTCTATAATTTTTATAAAAAATCATCTTTATTCAAAATAATAAAATTGTTAATTTTTTAAATTAGCTAAAGAAAATCGATTATATAGAAATGATTGTAGTCTTATAGCTTGAAGCCATATTTATATAGATTTGATAAAGGATTAGATAAATCTTTAACTAATAAAAATCTATTAAATAATAACCTTGTAATTTGAAGTCGATGACAAGGCTATTTTAGGTATAGCTTCAAACTTATCGACAAATTTTATCCGAAGTTTACCCTGAGGTTAATTTTCAAATTTAGAGATTAATTTATACTATATAAAATTCAACTTTTAGTTAATTACAAATTTAGTATATTAGTGTTTGAACTTTTAATATATTTAAACATTAAAATGACCGATTTCCTAAAGTTTATTCAAGGAACTCATTGAATTCTATTCAGGCTAGCTTCCTGAATAAGTGATACCGTAGGGGCAGATTATAAAATTGCAGAAAGAAAGTGACAGTGCACGTGGTTAATACGTGTTTTCGGCATATAGTTTTTATTCTATTTTATATTCTATGTAGCTTTTCGGCTACGACTCATTTTTGTCGTTACTAGTATATATGATATTTTTCTTCGTATTTTGTACAAAAAAAAGAACATAATGAATATATACATTTTTACTATTGTTAACAATTTACCTGAGTGATCTCAACAGAAGGAGAAAGAAATTTCAATGGTATCTGGATGCCACATTTCTTCCAAGTCTAGAAAATAGAGTGATTCAGCAACTTGAACATAAAATGTGATGGAACTTGAATAAGACAGGAGTGCCTGGAAACTGAGATGATCATTAGAGATAGAGTTTGGCCCGGCTGAATGGTAACATGGAGGTTTACCTCAGGTGGTAAGTAGTAGCCGTTTGATGTACATTAATCTACGAAAAAGACGAGGTTACCATGTTGACCTAACTAACGATCTTCCCGATTCAGCTGAAGGTTTCCATAGCTTTGGGAAGTCCCCGCATTCATCCAAAATCTCGAACATCCGGCTTTGAGTAAGAAATTTCCTATTTCAAGAAACTTGAATAGTGAACTGCTGAATTGCTGGGTCTATCGACTCTGAATTCATTTGGCATCTGTCAGTCTAATTCTCTAGTAGAAAGGTCAAATAAGACCAAGCCTTCAGTTTTTACTTCTCGACTCGGATAGAACCAGCTGGGAATGAGAAATGAAATACTTAGAATTGGATTGAAAATTTGGAACGATAAAACTAATTCCATTGTATTGTCACCAAATTTTCATTGGATAATAATGGGTTGCATCGCCTCCTTTACAACCAATCATACTCATAATGATTACCAGATCGGAAAAGCCGAACTATATCAAATCATTAAAATCCCAAGAAATATTATATAATTATGTAATTGTACTAAATCAAAGACTACTACAACTACCTTATGAAATTCAATAGTATATATTTCTATATTTGGGTTAGATTCCCTTTGGGATTCCCGGCAACAAATTAAAAGGAAAAAGCCGTCCTCGGTCTTTGACCCCACCTAACAAGATTCTCACACTAAATTACATCGCTAGCTATGGTTAACCATTATTATTAATCATTATTATTTGTGTTGTAAGTTGCCGTTGTCTTTTGTTACACAAACATACACACACTGCACACTGGCAATTGTCATGATCCAGCACTTGAGTCAAGAACTCTTCCAACAAATCTTCTACCCCTCACAAAGACTTGCTACACGCTTGGAGCAAGATTTAATGTATAACCTTATTCATTTCAGGGTACTGCTGGTATACAATTCAAATTATACTTGGTAGATCGAAGATGGTTGTAATAGTTTACGATGCGATCGAGACTGAAATGAATTTACCTAACAATACTTGTATATTGCACAGATTGGAGTTGTTAGGGTAGAATTGTACGGTCGTACATACCAAAGCAATACATTTACATTGCTAACTAGTGCACTATCAAGTTATTTCAGGTACATCTCAGCCGCCACTAACCATGACATTCCCATGATGGCAGTGACCCTTAAGGCGATACTTCCAAGTACTTCCTAGGTCTTCAACTAAAGCGAATAACGGACGGTGATTGAATCCACTAATGAGCAGTTCGGAACTAAGACAAAAATAGGGCATACCAAGCCTTATTGTATGGTACCTATGGGTATGAACAAGCACTTAGGCCATACTAGTAGTCTAGTAGGACTTCAGATGTCCGGCCCTATAGACGGAGGTCCCGGACATTCCAAATTTCATTTCAATGGGATCGATACTGTTAGGTCGGGCTGCTACTTCTGTTTTGTTGTATAAAGGTAGCCTTGCATTCCGGAATAATTGCATTTCATCATCAACCAGAACATCATTCTTTAGTTCTATACATTCTTTCTCTGCTCTGCATATTCATTTTTTAATTCTAATCTACACTCTCTTTCCGAAGCTTAACCAGAGCTTGAACATTGAAAATGCGTTTCACCGATCTCACTTTGGCTGCATTGGCAGCTGTCAGCGCAAATGCTGCTCCTCAAAAGATTGACTTTAAAGCTCTCAATCCTGTTGTGCAATCCGCCCAGAGTGTGCCAGTTGGAATCACTGCTCAGACTGTCACCTACAATCCAACCGCTGCCGCCTCCTCTGCTGCTGCTCAAGTCTCTCAATCTTCCGCAGTTTCAGGAATTACCTCAAACTCAAAGCGGGAGGCGAAGCAGCTCAATGCCCGCGATGGAAACTGTGCAGCTCAGCCAGCAACTATCTATACCGGCTCCAACCCAGCCGATGACCCGGATTCTTTTTTAGCTTATCAGCCATTTGCTGATGCTGCCACTAGCGCTTCAACTCCATCTGGCTATACCAAATCCTTCAGCAACTTGAAAGCATCCAATAATGCCTTGAAGTATATGGGATTCACACAATTGCCAACTTATGATACTACTTCATGCGCAAGCAAGTGCTCTGCTGTCACTGGTTGCAACGCCTTCAATCTTTACTTTGAACGTGATCCAACTGTTGATCCAGGTGCCAACTGCACAAATCCCTCGTCTATGACAAACGTGAAGTGTGTCTTTTGGGGAGGCTCAGTTGACTCTAGCACTGCAGTCAATGATGGCCAATGGCGAAGCAGCTTCCACGTTGTTATTGCAGGATCCAACGGCTACAATGTCGACACCGTTCCGACTCCATCTGGATACAATGCTCCTCAATCCCTTGGAACTTCTGCTATCAATGCTCCATTGGATTGCAATGGAGCTGATACTTTCTTGGGCTCTCGATTCTTCACCGATACTCCATTTGATGTCAGCCTCTGTACCGCTGCTTGTGATGCCACTAGCGCCTACGATCTTGCTCACCCAGCAGCAGATGGCACTGCAAAGACCTGTCAATTTGTCAATACCTACATTCTTTACTTGAATGGTGTCGCACAAGGTCAATCCTGTGCTATGTACACTGAGTCATGGGATTCGAGCTATGCTACCAACACAGGTTACACTAGTGGAAGCGATAAATATACCATCGGTTCTTCTTATAGCATCTCAAATTCTACCAACCCAAACTATGCTAAGGACTGCGTCGTTTCAACTGGCAAAAGCTCCAGTTCTGTCTCGTCCACCGTTACTTCCAGCTCCGCTTCTGTCTCATCAACCAGTGTTTCTAGCTCGACACAAGCGACATCAACATCAACTTCTGTTTCCAGCAACAGCAGCAGCTCCGCTTCAAGCACTATCACGACATTGGAAACTTCAACTTCTGCCACGTCCACTAGAAGCACATCTGTATCAAGCTCAACCACATCATCTTCTGGTTCAAGCTCAACTGATCCAGTCACATCAAACAATCTTGGTGTATCATATGCTTATTTCACCAATCCAACTTTGAACACTGGCTATGGATACCCACAATTTGATATCACTTCATTCAACGGCAAGAGCCCAATTTACACTGGAACTACTAGCCGAATTGGTTTCGCAAATACTGGACCTGGCTCAAAAGTTGCATTGTATTCTGGAGCTCCATCCCGCAGCGTTGAACAACTCGCCATTGTCCACACTGGGTTCCTCTATGCCCGCAAATCAGGAACTTACACTTTCACCATCAACCAATATGATGATATTGTTCTCGGATGGATTGGATCAAATGCCTACTCTGCATACAGTGCTAATGCTGATCTCGTCGCCGCTTCCTTTGGTATCTCAGGCACTGTCACAACCGTTACCAAGACTTTGACCGCTGGAACACTTGTTCCATTCAAAGTATTCTGGGCTAACGGTGCCAACTATGGAAACCTTGGCTTCACTATCAACGGCCCCGATGGTGTTCTTTTGTCATCTTCCACTGCCAAGGATGTTATCAACGCCGCTCCTTCTGGTACCCAAGCTTTCTCATTTCCAGCTGTTGCCAGTAGCAGCTCATCCTGCACTGCTGGTCTCGCTTGGACACAATATACCAACCCATTCAAACAGACTTCCGATTATAAATACTCTACCTTTAAGCCAAGCTACTTCGCTTCTGGCAAGACCCCTGTCGCAACTGGACAATCTTCCAACATTAACTTCGCATCTACATCATATGTATACAACCAGGCTGCCTTTGTCTATCAAGGATACTTTGCTCCCTCTACCTCTGGCTGGTACTCCTTCTCGTTCGCTGCTGCAGATGATGTCGCCTACCTCTACTTCGGTGATTCCGCAGGCACAAGATTCACAGACTCTAACTCTGTGGGAACCGCAAGCTACGGCGGAGGTGGTGTCAGTGCTGCCTACTGGTTTTATAGCCCAGCTGGCCAACTTGTCCCAGTCACTATTGTCTATGGTAACGGAGATGGTCCTTCCGCTCTTCAATTGAACGTTGTCGGACCTGATGGAAAGACTGTCAAGGATACCGGTGTCTACTTCAAGAGTGGAAAGTGTTAGATTTTGGGTCGGGGTAGGGGTGATATGGTGACTCTTTTGAAGTTTTAGCATGGTTTATAGAGATTTGAAACATATTTAATCGATCTTTTGGTATATAGTTTTTAATGTTATAATTCATTCCTTCACTTGACCTCCTTCTCCTTCAACATGCATGTTTTGTGTCGTACAAGGTGAACAAACGAGCGAGGCCATCGGATATCGGTGGCTCCATCCTTCAACCAAAAATTTCCCCATTAGGCATGATAGACATGGGGGCTGATAAAAATTGTATTGGGGCTCTTCGTATCCATATGTTGAGAATGAAGATGTAAAAGAGAACAGCGCGGCAGTCTTGTCAAGGGCAAACCTTCCACGTTATTGTAAGTTTATTGCCAGTTAGCAAGATAAGAGGACCGATCACTACTAACATTGACGCAAGTTCCAAGACTGTTAATACGTCCGATTCTACTACTACCACCCCAACAATTCATCCGACACCATCATTCCCAACCGAGAGATGGGCAATTCCAACGAAAACGGATGCACTAGGCTCTGGATTCCCCTTTCATCAAAGACTCTACCATTACAAAGTTGCACACGATGAGTGGAACTTATTTAAGAACGAGATTCTCGAGGCAACAAAATTGACCTTAGAAGAAAATTCAGGCGCAATAGCAGCGCGTATTGCAGCAGGTATACTTGAATTCGCTGTAATTGTCGGGCCGGTAATAGGGTACTACACCGAACGATCCGTCCAGCGCAAAGCAGTACTCGACAAAGTGAAAGAAGGATTACCACAACAAGGAGCCATTCGATCCGCAATTCGCAAATGGAATGAAATATTTATGCAAAAGAAGTTCCAAGCATGGCTTGAACTACCGGCTGTGAAGGGAGAAGCTAATGGCGAAGAATTGGATGATAATAAAGTGAAATTAAAGAGGAGAGATAGGAAGTTGAAGGGGAAAGAACAACGTCGTTTTAGGATTTTGATCTTTCCCAACGCGGTTCCTATGGGTACTCTTTCGCCGTCATGGTCGAGATTCAATTTACCTGAGGCTCCGGCATATGTGCATAGTACTCTCGTTGAAGCTGATGCCACTCAGCCTGTACCTGGTGTAGCAGAACTCGGGAGCTAAGATGCGAGATTTTCCGGATATCAGAATTCAAAATGTGACTGGAGCTCGACAATTCTTTTTTTTTTCACAGCTTTGTACGAGACATATTTGCCCAACGTTTCACATTGTCTTTTGTTGGAGCTGAATATCTACCTTGGCTATTACTCGGCGTCATTATTTTCCTATTTATATCAGTCCATATGCCCCTTGTTTTGGATATCCTCCAAGATTTTTATATAGTACTTTGGAAAAATCATCTCGAAATACCACACGCGGTCATTCATTCCAATATCTTCCATACTTCTCTTTACAGCGACCGTAAAGTTACACACAATACACGGCAAGACATATCATCTACAACCGACATCGTTACATCAAAAGAATGGTTGCCAAGGCTTAGCCGCGACCATGATTTTTAAACTCATTTCTGAAGAAAGATCTCGCGAGGTGTTTCGATTTATGGGGGCATCATTCCTGATCTACCATCAACGAGGAAACAGAAGAGAGCAGTCGGCTTACAGACATAAGACGAGGAATCCTTCATGAAAGTCATCATTTTTACAGGGGGATACATTTGACGAACTTGATGCAATATTCATGGGGCCAAATCTAAGTATTTCCTCGACCTCTTTGAAATGATACTCTGTCACTATCTGGCGCCACTTCATGCATTCGGGGTGAAAGATCTACCCATTTGGGCAGGGAAGAATTGCAACCTGATCGCTCAAGGCAGCTCGTCATCTTGGTCGTAGGCTCGTACTTTGATTGAAGAGGAATTGGTCAATCCCTAAATGTTATCATTGGTAAAGAGAATAGAGAAGATTGGGAAGACTCTTGTTTGGAGAGATATCGATATTCTGTCAATTAATATATTCAATGCTCATTCAAATATATTCTTGAGGCTCATGACAATCTTCGTTCGACTTGGGAAAATCATTTGGGAAGTTGATTTGCATAATTGACGCATAATCTAGGCGAACATTTAATGCATTTATGCACATATTTGCATTACTAAGCATATCTTACTCGTCTTCTCACGATTTTTAAAAACGATCTCATCATGTCAAAAGCTCCATCAATTTTGAGAAATGAATCTTATCATTGGAGTTCTTGCTTGCCAGACACATTTTAATGCTTCTCGAAGACACTCATGTTCAAAGTATTTATTCCAAGTGCTTTCGCAAGTGCGATGT
Organism: Scleromitrula shiraiana; assembly: GCA_028455995.1. Lineage (NCBI taxonomy): Eukaryota > Fungi > Ascomycota > Leotiomycetes > Helotiales > Sclerotiniaceae > Scleromitrula > Scleromitrula shiraiana. The sequence continues at coordinate 640,558 of JABELC010000014.1, forward strand.
ACGTTTTGATTGTCCAGTTTGAGTATGGATATTTAGATTTATTTTGAGTGTGTTTTATTTGAATACTTGATTTATAGATATTAATATTTTATATAAATTGGATGTGATTGTTTGTATATAATATAGATATTGTGATGTTGGATATATATATATTCAAAATCTATTTTAGATATATTTGTTCAAATTTCAGCGTTGAATGGATGAATTGATTCCTTTTGAATCCAACTTGTCTGGATTATCAAATTTGTTTATATGCAGTGTATAGCTTTGAATTTACAATCACTAAACAATCCTCTATTACCTTTCAAACTCCTGACACAAAGTTGGATTTTGGTGGATAGTTATAAAGGTATAGTATTTCTAATAGTACGTCTTGAGCAGAATTCATACCTGACTTACCTATCATATCTGTGTAGCATGGCCTTAAGAGGTGACACTAAAGCTACTTCAATGCCTATTGCATTTTCTTTGACTCATCTAAGCTTCTCTTATTTCGATTATTCAATCTAGAAGTCTGCTTTGTTGATCCTAAGACCGCAAACGGGTTTCTTTGATGTGATGATAATTTTCTTTTTCGAGGAGCTTTATTGTTGAAAATACATTTCTTATCATGTCTTCTGATGGGATCATGAGAAACACTCGCAGCTTGTTTTTTTGTCCGCTTACTATTTGAAAATTTAACAAAATGGCTGGAATACGGCTAGAACATACTATTTACTTTGACATCGAGATTCAGCTTTTGATAGGAGATCTTCTCACAGCGCCACTCGATGTGATTGTAAATGCAGCAAATACCGGGTTACGAGGTGGTGGAGGTATCGATGGAATTATACATGCGGCGGCCGGTCCAGAGCTAAGGAGAGAAGAACAAACGTTATTTAAAAATCGTCCAGGTGGACTTCCGCCTGGCGAGGTAGGGAACGCATATGGACCGACTAGAAGTTACAACATACGACCCGCGAGGTTTATTGTTCATGCAGTAGGTCCAGACTACCGTTCTCCTAGGGAGAGAAACCCAAGGCTACTTGAAAGGGTATATAGAGAAAGCCTTTATAGAGCAGCGTCCGTTGGCGCAACGTCGATTGGCTTTCCATCAATCTCAACAGGAATCTTTCGAATGCCCCTCGAGATAGCGGCAAGAGCAGCAATGGCAGGCGTTAAAGAATGGATTGATGTCAACACTCTTCGAGGCCCCATATCGATCAAAAAGATCGCCTTTGTATTGCAACCAGGTTCCGCAAATCGTGACTTCTACGCAGTCATTCCTGAGTATTTCTCAATTCCTAAACCACCACCACCTGCAAAGCCAAAGGCAACAGTTCCTCAACCACCACCTGCAAAGCCAAAGGCAACAGTTCCTCAACCACCACCACCTGCAAAGCCAAAGGCGCCAATTACTCAACTACCTGCAAGGCCAGAGGCGCCGGCTCCTCAACCACCACCTGCAAAGCCAAAGGCAACAGTTCCTCAACCACCACCACCACCTGCAAAGCCAAAGGCGCCAATTACTCAACCACCTGCAAGGCCAGAGGCGCCGGCTCCTCAACCACCACCTGCAAAGCCAAAGGCGCCAATTACTCAACCACCTGCAAGGCCAGAGGCGCCGGCTCCTCAACCACCACCTGCAAAGCCAAAGGCAACAGTTCCTCAACCACCACCACCACCTGCAAAGCCAAAGGCGCCAATTACTCAACCACCTGCAAGGCCAGAGGCGCCGGCTCCTCAACCACCACCTGCAAAGCCAAAGGCGCCAATTACTCAACCACCTGCAAGGCCAGAGGCGCCGGCTCCTCAACCACCACCTGCAAAGCCAAAGGCAACAGTTCCTCAACCACCACCACCTGCAAGGCCAAAGGCGCCAATTACTCAATTACCACCTGCAAGGCCAGAGGCGCTAGTTCCTCAACCACCACCTGCAAGGCCAGAGGCGCTAGTTCCTCAACCACCACCTGCAAGGCCAGAGGCAACAGTTACTCAACCACCACCTGCAAGGCCAAAGGCGCCAATTACTCAACCACCACCTGAAAAGCCAAAACCACCCACTACTCAGGTACCTACTACCCAAATCCCAACTATAACAATACAACCACCAATTACACAACCCCCTTCCCCACCACCACCTCCACCACCCGATGATATACCCGCCACAGGTCGTGACGATGAACCTCTCCACACCTATCTCCTCGATTTCTACGAGCACCAATCACGGATGTGGATGGGACGAGACCGCTATTACCAAATGTTAGAACGGGGAGTCGACCCAGAAACCTGGGACGGAGATGAAGGTCCAGATGCCATTCCCGATCCGGACGATAATCCCAACGGCGACCGAACATCTCTTCCACCCGAAGACATACAACGCAACCAACTCTGGCTCGAACAAGAACTTGAGCGCTTCAGAGTTGCGCGCGCCCGCTACGAAGAAGGAAGAAGACAAAGAGAAACGCATCTCGAAGAAACTCGAGAGACGTTAGCCAGACTTCAGGAGGAAAGAAGAATAGCTCTTGAAGAGTCCAAGCGCAGGATGCAAGAGGATGATCTAAGGCATCGGAAGCGCTGCACGGCGATTGATGCTTATGGTAATCAATGTTCAATGATAGGGAATTTTAACGATACGAGACAGCGTCCGGGGTGTTGCTGGAATCATCAGCCGAATCAGGTGGCGACGCCGGGGCAGACGGGTGCGCCGAGGACGCAATGTTCGGCGATGTTGGATTGGGGGTTGCCTTGTTTGACGATGGGGAATTTTAATGATGGGAGGGTGGATCCGACGAGGTGTACATGGCATCAGCCGCGGCCTGAGCCTTCTGCTACTTAAAGGGTTTGATTTTTGGGGAATGGGGCAGGACGGTATTGGGTTGTGGTAAGATTAGATAGGAATAGGATGGAATGGGATGGAGTGGAGTTTTGAGATGCTTGAGTTCGGTTTGTGTAGTATAATTTAGGAAATATATATACGAATCATGCTTCACGTTCTGACTTGTTACCATCTTGGATTTGCATGGTTATAACCTCACAAGATACGATTTTGAGAATTTTCAAAAAGACCGTTGTATTTAATACCGATCCTTTCTATGTACAAGAAAGGGGAGAATCTTGAGAGTTACAATGCATTTTAGATATCGAACTTTTGAAACCTATTTCTATTCCCATTCACCCTCGCGATATGTCTGCCTACAATTGACGCTAGTATCAAATTGGATCTGCAAGAATCATACAGTACATAATTAATTAACCGCATCCACAATAGAACTTTCTAGTGATAACCCAGAACAAATAGATTTTCTTATTCTATACCTAAATAACAACACCTCTACCCCCTATCCATCCCATCTACGTCCGATTCCTATCCCCATCCCTATCTATACCCCTATCTTTCCAAACAACCCCCTCCAACCACCTCCCCACCTCCCCATAAACCTCCCTTGGATCAGGCCTCACATCCCCCGGCCACTTATCCCACGCATGGCCCACCCCTTTCACACATTTATATCTTAGATTCCCCAGTTCCTCCATCTCCATCCCCTCTTCTATTCCCGCCCCATAATCACCACCATTAAAACCACTTTCTTCAGCCTCATATCTGTCACCTCTGTCTAAACCAACCACTCCACCACCCCACCCCAACCCCCTCAACCTCCCTACAAACACCTCCCCCTCCCTCCTCAAAACATCAAACTCACACCCCACCACAAACAAGTACCTCGGCAAACACTCCCTCAAGATCTTCTCATCCTGTATCCCCGGACTGAGATATGGATTCTTGGGGGAGATATGCAGATGTTCGGGTCTGTAGGCGAGATCGAAGACGCGGGATATGAATTTTCCGAAATACGATGGTGATGGCGAGAGAGAGTGGGAGTGGGATGTAGAGGAAGAAGGGGGATAGGTGGCGGTGAGGAGTTTTTCCTCGCGGGAGATGGATTTATTGAAGGGGGTGTAGAATGCGAGGAGGGCTTTTATGGACCAGGTGGGGGGGATAACGAGGGTGAGGGTATGTGGAGGGATGTTGCTTAATAATTCATCATCTTCCTCCTCTTCCGCCTCCTCCCTATCATCCAATCCCTCGCTATCCTCCTCGTCCCCAACTTTCCTTCCCTCACCCCTTCTCTTCAATAACCTCCACAACCTCAGCACCCCCATCGCCAAACTCCCTCCCGCCGAAAACCCTCCAATTACAATCCTCTCCCTATCAATACCCAATTCCTCCGCATGCTCAAAAACATAGTAAACCACTGACAGGGCATCCCAGATCGCTGCCGGGAACGGAAACTCGGGTGCGAGGCGGTAGGAAGCGCTTATTACGATGCAAGGGGTTGAGAGGGAAGTGGTGAGGGTTTGAGCAAAGAGGTGATCATCGGTTGGATGACCGATTGTGAAACCGCCGCCGTGGAAGGTGAGGATGCAGGGGAGGGGGTTGGAATTGGTGCTTGGGGGGTGGGAAAGGGATGGGGGATGGTATATGTAGAGGGGAAGATAGGCACGTGGGTAGGGGTGCGGGGACGGTGTTAGAGTGGGAATTTTGAGGGTGTGAGTTGGGGGATGGTAGGGGAGGCGGAGAATTTTACGGACGGGGGTGGCGATGGTGATGGTGAGGAAACGGATTATTTTTATAAGGATGTAGATGAGGAAGCGGGGAGGGTCCATTTTTCCTCTATGGGTTTTTGGTCTTTGGATTGGTTAATTGGTTGGTTGGTTGGGTATTCTGAAAGGGGGCTGATTAGATGAATGTATCCTGATGTATATAGTCCGATGAAGACTTTCAAATTAAACGTTTGAGTTAAATCAATCTGATCCTAGTTAGCTATGTTGGAGTTGTATATCAGGTGGCGGGAACTATTATATAACCTACTTATCTCTAACATCCAATTATCATATATGTTCAAGATATATAAATCATGAAACGATCAAACGGTTCAACTGGTAGGTTATACGACGAATGGTACAAGACCTAGATATAGAATGATGAGAGTACCAGGAACGGAACGTACAAAATGCTTATATTACATCATTATAAATTTAGTCCATTCTTCAATGCTGATTGGACGCCATAATTATCACTATTCCTTTCTGAAGGTTCTTCTAGTTCTCTCAACACAGCCAGACTAGAACCAATATATTTCGAGTGAATCTCAATTACAGATTATTTATTTGTATATATAGAAAATTATCATATCATCTCATTATATTCTCAACCACCCTATTCACTTTACTTCCACTACCTACCCAACCTTCAGTCTGATCAAATCGAATGAATTCACTCCACCACTCTAGTCACCATTCCTAAGCTAAACAACTTCACTCAAAAAATCCATTCACCTCTCATGTTCACCTTCCCCACAATCAAGCCTTCTTCCACTCAAAATGATGTTTCCCCGTCTCCGGTTTCCCTACCCCCTTATCCTGACTCTTACTATCATACATATGTTTACCAAAGTAATCCAACTCGGCCTCATAAAACTGTGTCGGTAATTCCATATTTCCACTATATTTAAGATATTCTAATGTAGCCGACATACTTGGGATTACCGCGTTAGATTCCACACCTTTAGATATGATTCTTTTAAGAGGTTCGAACCCCTTGATGAGTTCCGTGACGATGCTTTCTTCGTATAGAAGATCGGGTGTTTCGTTGTTGGCGGAGGCGGAGAAGATAGAGGATAGAAGGGTGGATATATGATCACTTTGGATTATACATCCTGCGCGCCAGATGCGAATGATATTTGGGAAGGAAATACTCCATTTATTTTGAGCGTTGGATTTGGAAATGATAGACATGCCCTGAATGTAAGAAGCTAGACATGTAGTATATACGGCGGAACGTAAATCTTCGATAATGGCCTCCTTTTCTTGGGAATCTTTGACGGGGATTTTGGTAGGGAGAAACGTTCCGTGAAATGATTTGTTGACTTGTTGTCGATGACCTCGGTATGCTGATACAATTCGTAAATAATGAGCTGTTGATAATGTGGGAGCAGGAATATGAAGAGAAGTTGCTTGTGTGTTGGACCAAATTCCTGTTCCTTCTGACCCGTCGATGTCTTGTACCACTTTATCTTGTACATCCGCTAGGACATGTTTCCCGGATTTGTCTTTTTGTTCGCAGATATCTGCTCCGATTTTTACTAAGAAAGTATTTTTCTTAATCTCATTAGCAATAACCCTCAATTAGTTGATAGAGGTAACATACCAACTCTCCCTCAGAAGACCATTTCTCAAATACTTTCCCAATCTCATCATATTCCATCTCAAGATGCTTATTCATAATAGTCCAAGCCTCACTAATAGCAGACATCATCCCATGTTCAATCCCATTATGAATCATCTTAACATAATGACCCGCACCACCTTCCCCAATTCGAGCCACACATGAAGTAGCATCATCCGCTTTCGCTGCCATCTTCTCTAATAACGGCATCACAACATCCAATGCTTTCTCCTCTCCTCCAGGACACATACTTGGTCCTCTCCTTGCTGCTTGATATCCACCAGATACACCACATCCTATATAATAAACCCCTTGAGCAATTGATTTCCCTTGTCTTCTTTGTGTATTTAACCAATTCTCATTCGAACAATCGATGATTATATCGCCTTTTTCTAAATATGGATGTAAACCATCAAGGACCGAATCCCCAACTGTTCCATGTGGTAGGGAGAAAAAGATAACTTTTGGAGAAGAGAGAGATTCGCAAAAATCTTTATATTCTGTATGTTTCGATAAAGGGGTCTTGATATTTTGGTCTTTGGCTGATTGGATAAGTGAATCGACTGTGGAGGATGATGGATCTTGTATGGATACTGAGATGTTGTTTTCGGCGAGCAGGAGTGTCATTCCACCACCCATGGAACCGGCTCCTATCATTCCTACCTACAGAAACTGTCAACATTATTTCAATCTGTAGTTGAAGATATAGATCTTACCTTTGTGATCTCCATACTGATTGATTATATATCTGCTGCGGGGGAATAATTGTAGAGATGAAGAAGATATTTGATGATGAAAAGAAGATATGGTATCGAGAGCAAGAAAAGTAAGAAATACAACCTATCTTTAAAGTTCTTAATGTACAATTACCACTTACCTATCTACAGATATCGAAAAGGATCAAGTTATCCATCATTACAATATGAGCGATTGAAGAGTAACGTCAATAAAGCTAAATGACGTAGACTAACCACAGAAATGCATTGATAGACAAGATCTAGACTAATAAGATTCGGTCCGTTCCTCATTTTCGATGATCTAGAATTGCACATTGATGATTGATTCAATTTTGATATATTGAGGACATGTCTTGACCTTTCTTAACAACATATAAAATGTTGAGCAATCGAAATAATTTACTCAAAAGCTGCTTATATAAACATTACTTTGCTTTTACTTCTGCTTTGCAACCCCTCCCCTCATGCATGCATGCAACTTTGATCTACACACCAAGAAAGCACAACTTTAGAAACTCCTTGCAGATAATGCATTTGTATCACAAGGTAATTTCCTCACATCCATATCTCCAATCTCTCAACTCTCTATCTTCAAACTGATACACAGCCTATCTAACATGAATATATCAATGGAGCACCTTCAACCTCGGTGTACACACCCCTCCAAACCAAACAAGCCGAGGTCGATCAAAACAACCGTCCCGTACGTTCATCATAAAATCCCACTAGGTGGATACAAATAGTACCTTGCATACGAAGCTCCAAACCTACGCAACTTCTCCCACCAATATTAAGCATACGCTTGTTTGTATATTGTGACATTTACCAATTGTGAACTGTCATTTCTTCATTTTCTTCATCCCCATGGGACGAAAGAGAACATGGAATGAATGGATGATATGGTAAGTTCCTTCTGCCCGGGTGAGAATATCCATGCAGGAGATACATAGGCTAGATAGCTATGCAGCATTGGAATCTTGGTAAGTTCGATGTCAAAAAGGTTTGATTTTCTTCTTTTCAACTTTTACTTCTCTTTCTTTTTCTCACATCTTATCTTTACTCCTCAATTGAAAGATTTTGTTGGTACTACCTTATAAGATATAAGATTCCAGACAGATTCTTGTCTTCCTATTTCTAACACCAAGCCGCCTTGACACATCCAATCCAATTCAGCTCAACTATCTACCAAACAATCAATTCACCAAAATTCATCCCCTCCCAATCTCAAAACAAAAACAAAAAGCAAGCAAAATGTCCCCAATAACCCCCTTCTGGACCCAACCGTCCCACCCCACCATCCAAGAAGTAATCCGAACCCCCTCCTCCTCCCCCAACGAATTCTCCACAAAATCCATCTCCAAAGTCAAAGTTCCCCCATTCGGATTATTCGCAAAACTGGTATTCCCCCCTTACCTTTTTCTTCGCTTCTTTTCTCCCCTCTCCACATCTTCTGCATACACTCCCCAAACCAAAACACTAGAAAGAAAAGTCTAACAAACACTCCCTCTCAAACTAGGATTTCCCACCCTGCACCATCTCCCCCACAGCCACCTACGCAACCGTCCAAATCGAAGCTAATAAACATATTTCCCTAAACTCAGACCTCTTATACATGAATCATTCCTGTTCACCCAGTCTCGTATGTCCCTCTCCCTTCCTTCCCCGTCCCGCAACCCCCAAGCTAACCCTCCCACCCCCATCAAACCAGATCCTCACCACGCACCCCACCCACCTCTCCATACTCGCCGGCCCCTCCGGCCTCTCCCCCGGCGACGAACTAACATTCTTCTACCCCTCCACCGAATGGGCCATGAGCCAGCCGTTCAAATGCACCTGTTCCTCTCCCAATTGTAAGGGTTTGATTAGCGGGGCTGGTCAGATGAGGGATGAAGATTTGGAGGGGTATTGGTTGAGTGGGCATGTGAGGGGATTGCTTGAGGGGAGGGGGAGGGGGAGGGAGGAGAAAGTTGAGGGTGGAAATGGAAATAGAAATGGAAATGGAAATGGAAATAAAGCTATACATGAAAACGAAAACGAAAACGAAAACGAAAATGGAAATGACAATAGAGAGGCAGAAGAACAAAAAAGCACAAATGCTAGCAATGGAAATAAAAGAAGAGGTATAACAAGTCGGGAAATGAGCGGAGAAATGGGCGGCGATACTCTATAAGATAAGAGACTGGGGGAAACGGGGGGGGGGGGGGGGGGGGGGTTCCTATATTTTTCTTTCTTGCTTTCTTATTCTTTCTTATTTTTACTATTCTTCTATTCTATTCTTTCCTATCTTACATCTTACATCTTAAATTTAAATTTGAATTTCCATCCATCCATCCATCCATCAAATAAATAATCAACCAAACAAATAAACAAATAAATCCCCACGCCAATCTTCCTCTATCCATACATACATACATACATACATACATACATATATATCATGAATAATTTAATAATAATTGCTAGTACTTGCATTTTAGATTTATTATGACGTCTTGAAGTTATGACGTCTTGAAGGTAAGGTAAGGTAAGGTAAGGAAGGGTAAAAGGAAGGAAGGAAGAAGGGAGGGGGAAGATTCTTTGGTGTAGGGAATTCTTTTATTTGTTGTGTGGGATATATGGTGGTATGGTGGTATAGTGGTGTGGTTTGTTATGATGTGTTGTGGGGTATGGTATGATGTGATGTGATGTGTTTTGATGTGAAATGATTGTATCGCTTAAGATGCATTTTCAGAGATTGAGATTGAGATTGAAGAAGGAAAAGAAAGGAAAGGGAAGGAAAGGAAAGGAAAGGAAACTTTAGGTATGTATATATTTCCACTATATTCCTACTTCTTTCTTCTTCCCTCCTATCATATCATCATCCAATTCAACCACCCATCCACCCATCCACCCACAAATCAATCAATCAATCATCAAACCACCTCCCCCACCCCACCCCACCTCCCCTCCCCCTCTCCGCCCCCGCCCCATCCGCAAACCTCCTCTCCTCCTCCTCCCACTTAACCCTCTCCACCCTACTCCTCGCCAAAAACGCGCGCGCAAACCTCCAAGCCTCCGTATCCGCCAAATTCCACTTCTCCACCGCCCCCCGCACAATCACATCCTCCTGCGCCTTCGACATCCCAAACTTCTTCGCCTTCTCCACAAGATACTGTTCCTTCCTATGATCTTCCTCTGTCGGGATCGGCCCATCTTTAGGGTCATGCACGGGTTTTGGGCGGCGCTCTGGGCCTGGGACGGGCGTTTCGGATTTGCCGGTATCGGTTGCGTTGCGGGGGATGGTGAAGCCGAAATGCCAGTCCAGGTCGTCGGGGATTGGTTTTTCGGCCGAGACCCATAGGGAATGGGATTTTCCGTGGGGACTGGCGACTGCTTCTTTGAATTTTATGATACGTGGGGTTCCGGATACGCCCGTGCCGAGGAGTTCTTTGGTGAGGATTGAGAGCCAGGCGTCGCGGGGTGACTCTCGTCTGATCCATCTGATGTTTATACTGTCGCGGAATCCACTTAGTAATGACATTGTATAAGGATGGGGAACAGTTCCGATGGTGTATAATCCGGTATGGTTACGATAAGCGGGGGGTGTTGTGATTTTCATTGGGGATGATGCTACACAAGGTTTGCATTTTGGTCGATTGGGAGGACATGATGCTGGCAATGGTGAATCTGGACATTGCGCTAAGAATTCTGCGAGTTGTAAGGCCGGTTCGATAATATATGACATATGTTCAGGATCAGGTTTGACGACTGCAATTCCCTTGGTAAAAATATTCTGCCATGTTCCATGGAGATGAGAGATGATAAGTTTGTTTAAAAGTCGTAAGCCTTCTGCCCCATTTCCTTCAAACCCATTGGCAATCAGAGGGTATTTCTCTTCTATTGTCTTTGTATGATAAAATGCCAAAGAATCGTGAGAAGGATCAATTTTGAATGTCTCGGCCGGCACAGCACTCAAAAAATCCTTGGATTCTTTTAAACTGGGATTATCCAAAGCTGCCTTGACAGCAGCTGTAATATCCGACTTCGACCCTGAGAAAAGACCACCACCCAATTGATCATATCTAGTCAGTAATGGATATTCCCCTCTTCTTAAATAGCTCAGTAAATCATCTTCATATGGTCCCATAGGAAGAGTAAGATAATTGCAAAGTAATCCCGTTCCCATATTTTCCCAAGCTAACCATCTAGTCAGATCGATCTTTAGTGTAGGTTCGAGCTCGAGTGTTTGTAATGTAGTATATAATGGATTATTCATGGCTTCTGCAGGACTCAAGATGATCGGTCTGAAACCTTGTGCCCACCAAGCTCTTCTCCATGTAAGCAAAATTTGGTTCTCGGCATCTTTCAATTCGTCGTCTTTCTTTAACGTATGGTCATAATATGTGTATATATTTGGGCGTTGTGCAAGAGGTGGTAGTAATGATCGATTTTCATCTAACGTCACAGAAGATGAAAATGGACTTAACCAGTTCCAATTGCTATGCCATTTCGATTCGCCATTTGTGCTATTATCTTGAACCGGTGGAGCATGTGCCGCTTGTCGAAAAGGATTGAGGATACTCGGTGATGGTAATTGTTTGGGAAGCTTTGGAAGTGAAATACGATGATCTGTGAATCTGCCAAGTGATGAACTGGCAGGTATGGAGGTTGGACGTGTAAAGATTAATGTTATAACTGCAAAAAAGGCGATTGTACCGAGAAGAGCGGCCATGCGCCGTGGATGTATATGAGGGATTGGTTTCCCAAAAAGGGTATGTTGAACAGGCATTTTGAGATAAAACGATTAGATATAGAAATTCAATTGGTATAAGTAACCACAAAAGATTACAACGTTTAGGATTTCATCTAGAAATATGATTGTCGATTATCTCGAGAAGGAAGTTGTGAGAGTTGTCGTTTGGTGAGCTGACGTTTCCTTGGTTAAAAATCATATATCAAGCGTAATGGATATATGGGAGTCTGATAACTATTCTCAATTCCAAGGAAGCAATAAAAGAACTTAATGATAGAAATGATTTCTCCCAATGCAGATATAACAACTAATCTGATAATCTGAAGGGGAGAAACAAAAGATATAAGTTGAAAATAATATATATATATATTATATATATTTGGGTTGAATTGAATTGAATAAATTGTCTGGATCTCGAAATTTAGATAGGAGAGGAGAAATCATCCAAGGATTATAATAGTAATAGTAATAATAAGTAATAAGTCTGGTATCGTAATGTGGCTATTTTGAGCTGCCATCCCAATTTAAAAAGTGGATCTGATCTCTATTCCCCAATTCGAACTCAAATCTTGAATTATTCAACATCGGTAATCGGAAGTAAAGGAATAACTTTAATCCATCGGGAACAAAAAAAAATAAAACTTGGAACCTTTTTAGTAGGAATAATAAATAAATTGGCGAGCTGACAGTTGGGCACATATACTTCTATAAAATCAATATATATATTATGTAAGCTCCGATGACGGAACTAGTTCGATTCAAAAATCTCTCTTTTTATTTTTTACTCTCTTTTGCTCTTTTTGTACATAAGCTGAGGGGAGGAAAGGGGGACAAGCTATGTGGTTGAATGCTACTTGAGTGGATGGCTGAATCTCGGACTATTTATGAAATATGAACAGAGAGAAATAAAATAAAAAATTGGGGTTTTATATAGTTATATATGGTCTCGGCGTAAACAAATAAATGTATGACTCTTTTTTTTAATTGTATTAATGTGATATCCTATATAATATCCCATATAATATCCTATATGATATAAATTCTTTCTCAAACTCATATTCTCATATTATTATATTCTCATATTCTCATCTTCATATACCTTCCTCTTGCTTTTTACCCTGATCCATATATTGGAGACCAATCTTTTCCTTATCGCCTTCTACTAAGAATTCCTTTCCCCAAAGGTACTGTAGAGGCTTCAAGGTTTTGTTGAGTCAACCATCAAAACTTCAATCAATACGAAAATAAAGCAATCATTAAACCGTTTGCTTTGATTCCTACCTTTTTCTCAACCAACAAGACTGAACTCTACCCAAGAGTCATCTAAACGGCATCAAATTATACAATTGATACAAAGGAATTTTTCTACATTCAGATAGAAGTCATTGTGTGTGCAACATCATCAATTGAAACTCATAACGATAAATTTTCCTCTAAATTTTACCCCTCCAACCCCACCATATAAAATCTAAAACCTAACAACCATGGCATCAACAACACCTGATCTTCCAGATCCAACTTCAGACCTTCATTGGTCTGCATTCCGTGGAGCAATTCAAGATATCTTTGAGAAAAATGCTGAAGCTCATCCAGATAGACTCTGTGTGGTTGAAACCGCTTCAGTATCTTCACCACGAAGAGAATTCACTTATCGTCAAATTAATGAAGCTTCCAACATTCTAGCCCATCATTTAGTTGAGAGTGGAATCAAGCGGGATGAAGTTGTTATGTCTTATAGTTACCGAGGTGTGGACTTGGTTGTTACTGTTATGGGTATCTTGAAGGCCGGTGCTATCTTTTCCGTTATCGATCCATCATATCCTCCTGATCGTCAAAACATCTATTTAGATGTTGCAAGACCAAGAGCTTTGGTAGTTATTGATAAAGCTACCAGAGAAGCCGGAGAATTGACCGAGAAAGTTCGAGGCTTCATCAAGGAAAACTTAAATTTGAAGACAGAGGTTCCAGGTCTTGAATTGAAGGATGATGGAACTTTGGTTGGTGGTAGTGTCAATGGACACGATGTGTTCCAAAACCAACAAAGTTTGAAGGTCAAAAGTCCAGGCGTGGTTGTTGGACCCGATTCTACACCAACTTTATCATTTACCTCCGGTTCCGAAGGTCGTCCAAAGGGTGTTCGAGGAAGACATTACTCCCTTGCATACTACTTCGATTGGATGGCTGAGAGATTTGGATTGACAAAGAATGACAAGTTCACAATGTTAAGTGGTATTGCTCATGATCCAATTCAACGAGATATCTTTACACCACTTTTCCTTGGCGCTCAACTATTGGTTCCCTCCAAGGATGATATTCAACATGAAAGATTGGCTGAATGGATGAGAGAACATGGAGCCACAGTAACCCATTTGACACCTGCAATGGGTCAAATTTTGGTTGGTGGAGCTAGTGCCGAATTTCCCGCTCTTCATCACTCATTCTTCGTTGGGGATATCTTAATCAAGAGAGACTGCAAGGCTCTGCAAAGATTGGCACCAAATGTCTTCATTGTAAACATGTATGGAACTACTGAAACGCAAAGAGCAGTCAGTTATTTCGAAATCCCAAGTCGTGCCTCAGATCCAGAATATTTGGATAACATGGGAAATGTAATTCCTGCAGGAAAAGGAATGAAGGATGTTCAATTACTCATCGTGGATCGCGAAAACATAAATCGAATTTGTGATGTTGGAGAGATTGGAGAGATTTATGTTCGAGCTGCTGGTCTTGCTGAAGGATATTTGGGAAGTGATGAGCTTAGCAAGGCCAAATTTGTTGATAGTTGGTTTGTTGACAATTCTAAGTGGATTGAAGAAGATAAAAAGAACGCAAAGTCAGTATCAGAAGAGCCATGGAGAGAGTTTTACAAAGGTCCTAGGGATAGGATGTATCGATCAGGAGATTTAGGTCGCTATACTCCAACCGGAGATGTGGAGTGCGTTGGAAGAGCAGATGATCAAGTTAAGATTCGTGGATTCAGAATTGAACTTGGTGAAATTGACAAATATCTTTCTGATCATGTTATGGTTATGGATAATGTCACCTTGGTCCGAAGAAACAAGGATGAAGAACAAACTCTTGTCAGTTACATTGTACCTGATATGCAAAAGTGGGCATTATGGTTGGAACAAAAGGGAATTAAAGATGACAACTCTGGAGAAGGAATTCAAGGAAGACTTCGAAGATTTTGGCCTTTGAGTGATGATATTAAGCAATATCTCAAGACCAAATTACCAACATATGCAATTCCAGAAGTTATCATTCCTTTGGAGAAATTCCCTCTCAATCCAAATGGAAAGAAGGATAAGCCTGCACTACCATTTCCAGATGCTGCACAGTTAGCAGCAGCAAGACCAGTTGGAGCTTGGTCAGATCTATCCGAAACAGAAAAAGAAGTCGCTGCTATCTGGGGTTCATTGATTGCCAATGTCGACGAAAGAACTATCAGCCCTGACGACTCATTCTTCGATATCGGAGGACACAGTATCTTGGCCCAACAAATGTTATTCAAAGTAAACAAGAAATGGTCCGGACTAAACATCAACATGAGCATCATCTTCCGAAACCCAACACTAAAAGGATTCGCCGGTGAAATCGAACGAAGATCTTCCTCCAACGGCGAAGTAAAGGAAGAAGTCGAAGTAGCAGAAGATTACGCTGGAGACGCACGCGCACTTGCCCAAACCCTCCCAGCAACATTTCCTTCATCCGACGAACCCATCACCCCCACCACCCCCCTAACAGTCTTCCTAACCGGCGCCACCGGTTTCCTAGGCGCCTACCTCCTCCGCGATCTCCTCACCCGCGCCCAACCCATCAAAGTAATCGCCCACGTGCGGGCTCTCTCCCCAAGCGCAGCCCTCGCCCGCGTAACCCAAACCTGCCAAGCTTACGGCGTCTGGGACCCCACCTGGTCCTCCCGTCTAACCTGCGTCGTCGGTAATCTCGGAGACCCCAAACTCGGTCTCTCCCAAAACGACTGGGATCTCATCGCTAACACCGCAAACGTCATTATCCACAACGGCGCACAGGTCCATTGGGTATATCCGTATAAAAATCTCAAACCAGCAAACGTCCTCGGTACCCTCGACATCCTCAGCCTCTGCTCCATCGGAACCCCCAAACGCCTCTCCTTTGTCTCATCCACCTCCGTCCTCGACACCCCCCACTTCGTCGCGCAATCCCGCTCGGGCATTCCCGTCTCCGAAGCTGATTCCCTCGAGGGTTCCGCCACCGGTCTCGGAACAGGCTACGGTCAATCAAAATGGGTATCCGAGTATCTCGTCCGCTTCGCCGGTTCCCGCGGTCTCCGCGGCTCCGTCATCCGTCCCGGCTACATCACCGGTGATAAAAACTCCGGCGTCACTAATACAGACGATTTCCTAATCCGCATGCTCAAGGGCTGCATCCAACTCAACTGTCGTCCACACATCACCAATACAGTTAACCAAACACCCGTCAACCACGTCGCGCGTGTCGTTATCGCCGCTGCGCTCTCACCTCCTTGTGTACCACTCGGCGTCGTACAGGTAACGTCGCACCCGCGTCTCACCTTCTCGGGATACTTATCCCACCTCGAAACGTACGGATGGGATACCCCGGAAGTGGAATATGCGGTCTGGAGCAAGAAGCTGCAGGCGTACGCGGCGGATACGACGCCGCAGAAGGAACAACATGCGCTTATGCCGCTTTACCATTTCGCTACCACGGCACTCCCTGACGATACGGTGGCGCCGGAGATGGACGATGCTAATGCGGCGAGGGCGCTGAGGGAGGATGCACAGTTCACGGGTGAGGATCTTAGTAGTGGGGGGTTTGTCGATGAATGTATTATGGGTGCTTATTTGGGGTATTTGGTTGCGGTGGGGTTTATGAGTGGGCCTGAGAATGGGAACGGGAACGGGAAGGAGGGGAAGGAATTACCGAGTGTGAGTATTGGGGAGGAGCAGAGAGCGGCGTTGGTGAGGGTTGGGGGGAGGGGTGCTTTGGTTTGAGGGGTGTTCAAGTTGAATATTATATCATATCATATCATATGATGTGATGTGATGTGATGAATGATAAGGTGCCAGTGGAGTGTAGAGGGTGGAGGGTATGGTATGAGGTACTGAGATAGTAAGTTATGGTGTGTGGTGTATGGTTTTGATTTTGATTTTGTGAGGTAGGAGGTAAGGAAGTAAGAAGATAGAGAAAGTAAACATGAATATAAATAAAGATAAAAAAACAAATATACTTATACTTATACTTATACTTATACTTATTATACTTATTATTATACAAACATGCAATACAGATAAATAAATAGATAGTCCTACTAGTACTAGTATCAGATAAATCAGTATCAGTATCATACACATTATATACATCACCGAATTGAACCGAATCGAACCGAATTGATTACTTTACTATTTTCTCATACTCATACTCATACTCATACTCATACTCATACTTGAAATCTTCAACTTGAAGTTTCTCCATCCGACTTTTCAAGTTTTCAAGTTATATTATATTATATTATATCATCTTATATCATATCATATCATATTATATCATCTTCAAGTTATCTTATCTTCCATTCACTCATTGCAATTCTATCTATCTATACACGTACATACGATCTAATACAATGCAACTTGAAGCATAATTTATTTTAATATAGTAATATAGTAATATAATATAATTTCATATAATTTCACTGGTATATAATTTCACTAGCATATAATATAATTCCATAAAACATAATTTCTGGCATATAATATAATATAATCCCTAGCCTAAGACTATTCACTATTCACCATTCACTCCTCCTACTACTACTACCACTACTAGTAGCATACTAGTAGCATACTAGTATCTACCGACTCGGATCCTCATCCTAATACCACTAGTAGTATCTACTATCTATCTATCTATCTATCATATATCTATCTTCTCATTCTCATTCCCTTCTCATTCTCATTCCCTTCTCTCTCCCAAGTTTTCTCAGGCTCTCTCTCTCCTTTTCATCCCCATCATGATTCCTATCTCGATTGATTCACTAGCAAGTTCCTCCCTTCTCCTCAGGCTCTCCTCTCTGAGTCCCTACTCTACACACACATATATACCCGAATACAATATAGAACTCGACTCGACTTTCTTATCCTTCGCTTCCCTTCCTTTCCCTTCCTTTCCCTTTCCCCTCAATTCCCCTCAATTCCCACGCCATCTCCATCTTCTTTAAACCTCTCCATCACCATCACATCTCCTTTAAACCTCTCCATCACCACACATCAACTCTCGAATGCGAATGCGAATCCATCCGCGAGTCACTCAACCCATTCCACCCCTTCCACCCATTCCACCCTTTCCATCCCACCCATCCCACCTCCTTTTCCACCTCTCATACATACATTCAAATTTCCACCATGATCCCACCATGACCGCACCAACTTAAATCCCTCTCACAGCCCCAAACCCAGCCCCAACCCCAAATCCAAACCCAAACCACTAACAACTAACAACAAAAACACAAACAACCCACCCCACAACCACCGTTCCACCCACCCAATAAAAAATAAAAATAAAAATAAAAATAAAACCGCAACCGAACCGAACCAATCCAGCCGAAACCAAAGTAACCCTGTACTCCCCAATAAAAATATAAAAATAAATGTAAATATAAATAAAAATGATGAAGCGATTTGGAAAAGAAAAAAACGAAAAAAAAAGAAAGGAAAAACAAAAAACAAAACAAAAAACCAAGTAAAAAAGAATATTTCCAAATCGCGCAAGCTATGATGGAAAATAAACATGGACGGACGAAGGAAGAAAAAAAAAAGGACAGAAAAGAAAAAGGCGTACTATACAAATATTAACTAATTTACTTCTCTTCTTATGTCTTCTGATCTGATCTGATCTGATCTGATCTGTTATCTTCTCATGCAAAGCACTTAACCCAATCCAGACCAGACCAGACAAGACCAGACCAGACCAGACCAATCCGTCCTCTTGCTATATTCTGAATAATTCGATCTGATTCAATAACCTCGTTCCACCTTATCCATGCATCCATTCATCCATCCATTCATCCATCAATCAATTCAATTCGATTCATCCCCAGCCCAATCCAATCCAATCCAATCCAACCTATCCATGCATGCATGCAACCAACCCAGCACCTAACACCCATCCAAGAACCTCAAACCTCAAACCTCAAATCTCAAATCTCAAACCTCAAACCTCAACCCTCAACCCTCGATCCTCAACACCATTCAGCACCACCCAGCAGAAAAGTCAAGCCAACTCAACGATGAAGATGAAGATGAAGCGAAGAAATGAGGCAAGGCGGGGTAAATAAGCGGATCTCCCTACCGAACCAATTTACCAACCAGACGACCAAACAACCCGACGACCGACCAACCAACCAAACGACTATGTAAAATAAAAAGGAAAAAGAAGAAGAATATGTAAGCATCAACAACGAATGCCACGCATGCTTTGAACAAAACAGATCAAACAAATCAAAACTATACGTACGCCGACGCTTTGTGAATTGAATAGATAAATAGATGGATAGATAGATATAAACCAATGATACGATGCGATGCGATTCTTCCCACCTGTGAAAAGATGCGCATTTGAAGGGATGAGGATGATGGATTGATATTGTGACACAAGGGCGGATGTGGTTGAGTTGGTAGATGAATGTGTGGGTTGGTAAACAGATATTGCTACCTGAACCTGAATCTAGACGATCGATGAATTGATTGATTGGCGATTCGTTGAAACGAAAGGGATATAATTCTTTGCCGAACAATATCTTTTTAAACTCCATATATTCGGAGCAAAGATATAAGTACGATAAGACGTAAAGTAAGATATCCCAACTTTCATCATAATCAAGAAGGATTTCCTTTTTGTCTTTTCGTAATTCTCGGACTGGGCTTAACGTTAGGTTTTCCCGTCGTTCCATTAACCTGACTTTCCTCTTCCGCCTTCACAGTACTAGGTCTCCTTCGTTTATTACTCGCATTAGGACTCGTATTTGCACTTGGTCCGCTCGATGTAGTTCCATGTTGACTTTGTTGAAGCTGCATACCAGGGGCTTGAGCTGGACTTCCCATATGAGGAGATCCTTCCGGTATCTGAAGATGCGCTGATGCGGGAGATGCTCCAATCGGGAAATTATTCATACCAGGAGTTCGTGGATCTGATAAGTTTTGTTGACCAGCATTGGCTCCAGCTGCAGCTACATGAGCAACATATCGATCGAGGGCCATATAAGGCGATAGCGATGAATTTGCATGAGAGTAACCGAACAGTGGATTCATTTGTCCCATAACTTCAACGAGCTGTTCAATTGTTAAAATAAATATTAAAAACTTAATGCCTTTGCGAACTTACCTCGAGAAACCTAAAAACAGAATATGTAATACCCATACGTGGATTAATGTTTGTTTCAGGAAGATCGATTTCCGGAGGTGCAAAAGGTGGCGATTTGAAGGCCTTTTGCTTTTTTTTATTCATTTCAGGTGATGGTTTACCATCTGCTACAGAGTTCAAAGTTTTCCACTCTTTATTCCACATATGGAGCGGCCTTGCAGCCTCTACGACCTTACTACGAGGGATATATTCTTCGTGATCATGTGTTACAAATTCAAGCAATTCGATTTTTTGCTCATCGTTAATGTGTGCTCGTAAAGACCCATTCGCTACAAGCTGTACTTTTGTTAGATCAAATCATCCGCAAATTGATTAGAAAACTTACCTGAGAACCATTTTCAAACCAATAAACAAAACTAGCATTTGGGCTCTCAACATAATGACCACCATTTGGCATTGCCTTTTCAGTGCCTTTCTCTAGAATCATCTGCATATTCTTGACACTGCTTTCAAAATGGGTGTTGAAGTATCTAGGAAGCGCTGGGAACGTTATCTCATACTGCTTATTTGGAACATTATTGTCATCGTTGATGAATACTGAATGTCGGTAAACTCCTTTAGGAGAGAAGAATTGTTCTACAAAGCTCGTCCAATACCCTAAATCATCCTTTTGTTTCTGGTGTTCGGCCGCCAACTGCTGAGGGTATTGCTGTAAATAACTATCTATTGGTTTGGTTTGTTTGCCAAATGCACTTAGATGTTCACCGAATTGGACCAGCCGCATTAGAGAATGCCCTTTAAATTTATCTCCTTGTCTCGCTGCATGCATGACTTGTTGTTGTAACAACGCGGCGTGTTGTTGTTGCTGTTGCTGTTGCTGCTGCTGCTGTTGTTGAGTCAGTCCAGCCGGTGCTTGCTGTGCTTGCGCCGTTGGTTGCTGAGGAGCTTGGGATTGTGGTGCGGAGGTTTGTTGCGGGGGTTGAGCCTGGTTCTGTGGTTGGACTGGGTTCTGTTGCTGTGAAGCAGCAGCGGCTTGAGCTTGAGCAAGCTGTGCCTGCTGTGCCTGATGCTGTTGCTGCTGTTGTTGTTGCTGTTGAGCAGCAAGATGTTGCATGTTTTGAATTTGCTGAGCGTTCATTCCTGGATTTCCTGTTTGGTTATTTGCCGCGTGATTTTGAGCGTTTTGCAATGCCATTTGTTGCGCCATTAGCTGTTGTTGATGCTGATAAGAGTATTAGTATTATAAAATCGCGAGCCGTGAAACATCTTACCTGATGCTGTGCTTGCTGTTGTGCTTGCTGCTGTTGCTGCTGCTGTTGTTCCATTGTATGCTGAGCTTGTTGCTGCTGAGCTGCGAGATGTTGAGGTAGATTTATTGGTCGTGCCATTGGAGTGCCGGCTCGCATTGCGGCGAATTGATTCATCTGAGCCTGTGATACTGGATTTAACCCATGCGGCATTCCTACTCCTACAGGTACTCCACTATATTGTTGCGCCAATAAAGCTTGTTGACGCTGCCTCATTTGATTTTGTTGATGTTGTTGCATCATTTGCTGCTGTTGCTGCATCAGCTGTGGATTAACTATAGTGAATATTATCATCAGTAACAGCCTCCATACGATGCCATATAACAAGAATGGGCAAACAAGTCACGAGGAGAGAAAGAGGAAAGATAGTAACATAAAATCACTCACAACCCAATGCCTGTTGCTGTTGTTGTTGATACATTGCCTGGGGACCTAAGTGCTGCAAAGCGTGTGCACTTGGACCTCCAGCTCCAGGTGGCATACCAGCCATCATACCACCAGCTTGACTAACTTGAGGACCGCCTGGACCAGATACTCCCATATGCATTTGTTGTGGCATACCAGGACCCGGTTGGCCTTGTTGACCTGGATTGTGCGGCATGCCCGCCATATGACCTTGAGGAACGCCTGGATGTTGAAGTCCTGGATATGGTGAGTGTGATTGTTGTGCCAAACTCGTCATCATTTTGTCTGAAATCGATTATCCACTTGGGGGTGGATATTCGAATAACTCCAGTACCTAACCAATCCCAATTTCCTACAGGTACATGCGCCTCGGACCACAATTTCCACCTCCGCCGTCGATCGGTCGGGATATTTCTTCCACTGTTTTGTATTTGTTCCGTAGCAAAACCAAATCGAAGTCCTCAATTATGTTGTCGAAGGTATGGTATTGTTATTGGATGTTGAATATAATGTTGTCGCGAAGAGTATACAGGCTAAATCCCGATCGCGCACGATGATCTCTCAAAGTGGGTACTTTCTCTTATGAACCGCGAATGTTATGATTGTATTGTAAGTTGTTGAAGTTTGAGAAGTTTTGAACAAGCAAACACGAATTATTCGAAGGATCGAGGGAAATTTGAATGAAATGCGAGTATTGAATGAAGATAATTGATGTTGCAAAATTTTTTTGAATAATCGATCGTATCGTATCGTATCGTATCGTATGGTAGTGCAATGTTTCGAGGGGAAAAAGTTGCGATGATCAGGGTAAGAAAGAGCCGCGCTATGGAAGAAGATTATGGTATGGTATAGTATGGTGTGGGATGGGATGGTATGGGATGGTATGGGATAGTATGGTATGGGATGGGATGGTATGGTATGGTATGGTATGGTATGGTACGGTATGGTATGGTACGGTATAGTTTGGTACGGTATAGTTTGGTAAGTGCGGTAGTAGTAAGGTAATGAAAAGGTGTGGATGCCCAGATCAGTTTTAAGTGAAGAAAAAAAAAAGTTGTGTAGTTATGATTGTAGTTATGATAGTGGTTATGATTGTGATTGTGATTATGATTGTGATTGTGGTTATGATTGCTTTCCCTTTTACTATCCACGGGTGTTTCGCTCGTCTCTTCAAACCTCGCCGATATGTAATCTAGGTAGTTACTTAGGAAAGAAGCTGTGGTGCTGGAGAAATAGTAATCCAAGAATTATCAAAAATAGAATAGTGTAAATAATATAAAATAATATAATATAAAATAAAATAAGATAAGATAAAAAAAGATGAAAAAAATTGTAAAATTGGTATTATTAAAAAGAAGAAATATATAAAGTTAAAATAAAAGGATGGGATTCTATGAGTATTTTTTTTACTACTGTAAATTATTGTAACGACAAGAAAGTAGTAAAGATTACTGGTAACTACTATGTAGAATGATAGGTAAGAAGTAGAAGTAGAAGTAGAAGTAGAAGAAGTAGAAGTAGAAGCAGTAGAAGAAGAAGTAGAAGCAGAAGAAGCAGAAAAAGAAGAAAAGAAAAAAAAAAAGAGTACTTGGTGTAGTGTACTGTAGATAGATAGTTATAATTATTATTGTAGTAAAGTAGGACTCGAATTATTTTATTTATTCATTTATTTATTTACTTATTTATTTATTTATTCATTCATTTATTCATTTATTTACTTATTTATTTACTTATTTAGTCTAATCGTGAATCGTGAATCGTGATATAATATCTATCGATATTGGCGTCGTCGCAAAAGGAGAATCCGGGGATATAATATGCGTTCTGGATATCGACTTCTTTTTTTTTCCTTCTTTCTTTCACTTTGGATGAGAACCTTGAGAACCTTGGGAATCTTGAGAACCTTGGGAACCTTGAAGGAGCTTGAAAATCCTTACGCCCCGTTGTACTGATGAATTAATTGTGCCAGTGTGTGAGATTGGTCCTTGCTTCTTTTCCAGCTATCTTCTCTTCTCTTCTCATAATGGGTTGGACGAGTTATCATGCATGACATGACATGATAAATAAAATAATAAATAATAAAATAATAAAAAACATACTACTATGAATTATCTATCTATCTATCTATAAAATATCCAGATTTAATATAATTTCATTCGATCATGCCATATACATATAATTCACAATTAATTCTATAAAAAAAGCCACCGTAATATATACATACATACGGTGACCAAATGAAACCCCCAATCAAATATAACTAACAATTATAATATTACAACGGGGCAAAGATATATATATAAAAAGTATAATCAGGCAGGCTGTGCACGCTTAAGAGCAAACAAAGTACAACAAGGTTACCGTAGAACCAGCCAGTCATAGAGAGAGAGTAATAATAAACATTTTCTTGCCCCCTTAAAATTCAAAGTCATTTCTTACTTACTTACTTACTTACTTACTTACTTACTTACTTACTTACTTACTATTACTTACCTACCTAAACAGTAAATAAAACACTCCCACTCCATCTCGTTACCAGTAACAAGAAGATCAATCAATCACTAGCAAACAAAACAAACAAAATAATCTCATAAATTCGCGACGATGATTCATCCCTCTTGATCTTTCCTATCAATTATCCATCCATCATCCCATATCCCATCGAAGTCTAAGAGTTGTACAATACAAATCTCTTCTATACTATATAAGCTATATTTTTCTTCGTTTTGGTAGGCATCAATCCGTAGTTTTGTTGTGATAGATCGATAATTTTTAGTTATTGTGATGACGCGCTCAATTCTCAAGATTGCTAGGTAGGATATCTAGATAATGATTCAATTTCGAGTTAGTTAGTCGTCATGGGGAATACTGGAACTCAGATTGCGGCGTTATGTATTAACAGGTGCTGGAGGTAGTCGTCTCCTCTGCTTGTGATTTGATGTACTTGTCAATATATTCTTGGAAATCGTGGGTCGTTTGTTTGATGAAGATGAAGATGAAGATGAAGATGAAGGTAAATCGACAGATTACTGGATTGTGTTTAATTGATCTTCTGACGGGGTGATGTTGGCTCCAGTTTGTATGCTGGCAATGGTGATGGGAAAGTGAAATAAATCTATATGTTGCGTTGGATTGTCAGCATTTGAAGTTTCGAATCGCTTTAATCGTTCTTCGTAGTTCAACAACTAGAAATTAAACTGCTGGTTCATGCAATAAACTGTGCAAGAAAGTAAGAAGAATGATTGGGATTATACTGAGAGTCAGATCCGGTCCAATTAATGGATTGTGAAAGGGGGAGAAGCAGAAGAGAAAGATTTGTGTAAAGTATTGATGATTCAATGGTAAAGATTATATCGAGCAAATTTGACATTTAAAAGCTTGAATCGTAGGATATAAATTCTCAATAGTTTATATTTATTATACATTATCTAATAATCCCCAAAGTCACCATCGTTTCGAATATTGAATATTTCTACAAATAATGATAATTTCTATCTATAGCTCTAAACTTTGGTTTTATTAGATGTCTAGTTTAGATGTTTAGTTTATATGTCTGTACATTTACCAATTTTCTTGTATAGTATCCCCTTCATGCACAACCAGAACGTGCGTCTACCGACCAGACGACGTAAATCCACCGCTCGCCAATCCATATACAAGAGCCTCCCCCAACCATCTCTCGCCTCTCCCTCCTCATCCACCACTCCCAACCCCGCATCCATCAATACCCAACCCTCCTCTTATCCAACCCCCCCTCAATCCCTCCCCACACCGCATCATCATCATCATCATCATCATCATCATCATCATCATCATCATCATCATCATCATCAACACCAACACAGCAACACATCAAATAACCCCCACCGCAAAAAAAAGCCCAACCCCAAATCCCCACACAACGGCGATCCCGCCGCGAAAAAAAAAAAAACAGCACCGCTTATATGCGGCAACACGCTACTACCTGCCATAGCACCAGCTGCCATAGCAATAGCAGCCATAGCACTAGCAGAATGAATACCATGCCATGCCATGCATGAATCGAGCAGACCACTCAAGACTGGGATTATGGTTACTAGGATTCCTGTTCTGAGGATTTTCAGTCGCGACGATCGGTACTCTCACGAGAATCCCATAGTTGTATTTTGTTTCTTGGGGATGTTGTTTTAGAGATGGGATTGGAAGGGAAGGGAAGGGGATAGAAGGGGATAGAAGGGGATAGAATGAGTTTACATGAAATTCATTCTCGACTGTCTATTCATACATGAATAGCCCCTATGGGAGAATCATCCCACCAAAAGTAATAGGTAGGAATCGTTATCCCGCTGCGTTTGACCACTCCAAATAGCCCATCGAGATCTCGCATCGTCGTTCCCGCCAGAATATCCATCTATATCCCATAACCCATACCTCGAAACATCCACCCCCACCTCCTCATTAATTTCCCGATAACCACTCCTCTCAATGCTCGCAACCCCGTTACGGACTCGCCGCGCGCTGCGAAACTGGGGATTAGCTACTCCATAGATGAGATTGAAAACCACCGTGACGGTTACAGTATTTGTGATGGCTTTGCTGTAGGAAGTCGATAGCTATGTAGTGTGGATGGTGGTGCTGAGGATGGTGGTGATAGAGGAGAGGAGGGGAAGAGAGGAAAGGGGAGCTACTATAATAATCCTAATATCTATCTATCATAAATCACCATCTACCAGCCTCTCATTGTATGTGGTATAAATCTCATTATCGTTCAATATCCCGATGAAAGAGAGAAAGAGAACATTAGGATATAAGACCACTTAATATTATTCATCTCCCCCAACCCAACACAACCCAACTCAACTCAAATCTCAAATCGACAAAGAAGCATGGTAAATATACACTCAGAGATCCAAGCAAATCCTCAATATCCAAGATGCATAACCATGTCAATATTCCGGGTACCATATAAACTGCCAATACATATCCGCCAAACGCGCGGTTATTTCGGATATAGAGGACAATATTATTATACAGACTATCTCGAATATCTGTACGAGCACAGATAATTTGATAATAGCTATGAAGATTCTAATCAACGCGTTGCATTTGCACGATCGTTATATAAGATGGTGATGGGGCGGTTAGATTAGTCGGTTATATGTGAGCTAGGTAGGTAGATATGTAGACTGGTATGAAAAGCGAGATTATAATATATATATGAACGATGGAGATTACATATACATATTCATAGTATTCTTCTCGGTATTATGATTTGAGAAGTTAACTACTAGATCGAGAGCTTCGCTTCTTGTCTGTCTATTGTATTGTATTGAACCGGTGTGGAAAATTCGAGATTGGGACTACTGTTTTTAGTATCGGTATCAATAGCAATGTTAGTGTTGTTTTCTAGTATGGTTTCTTTGGTATCTTTTATCTTGGATTTCGCATGTTTGTATGTATGTATGTATGTATGTATGTATGTATGCATCTACAGAAGAGAAGAGAAGAGAAGAGAAGAAAAGATGAATAAAACATCATAAAAGTATATATACCCTTCGATACCCTCCTCTTATAAATATGACACGCAAGTAAAACCCGACCTAATCTCTACACCCACCCCAACATTTCCAACGCATCGCGCCCTCTCAATCTCCCGAAACCCAGTCTCCTCTTCAGAAATCCCCTGCTTATGCTTCATTCCCAAAACCATACATTATAGATGATACTCGTATAATAGCAAATAGCAACTTTCTTCTCATCTCACATCCAGCACAAACCATCACGAAACTTAAAGGAAGAACTATTCTTTTTGGTTCAGTAATGGATGTTTGCTTGCTGGCGTGTTTGTACCTACTAGGTATCAAGGGGTTTATCCGAACTATGGCGTCTACATATATTTAGTTAATTATTGATTTTTAGTAAACTGGACAGATATGGATATAATACCTACTATAAAGTAAATCAGTACCATATATCTAATTTCCTTATCATTCAGTAAGTATATCTACGTATCAATATGTTCTGTTTGAACTTGAATTCCAACACTAACCAACACTTATGAGGATTCAGAAATGATGATTCGGGTGTAGGGTGCGAGATTTCGAGGTGATAGGGGGTTTTTAGGTTAGTATTTTTCTCTCTGAGCGCCAGCCTCAGCTAGCTTTACTTTGCAAGATTTTGGGTTTTATAATATTTCTCGTGGTCTGTTAACTATATTAGATGAGTTTATCAATCGGGTATGAAATGAATGGTAGTAAAAATCACATCTACAATTGATTAATTAAAACTCACTGATTAGCTGAATGTAGAAAACTTATTTCACCATCATTCATATTCAACTATCCCTTGTAGTTTGGTGCTTATGAGTACATAATTGAGTAGCTTCTATATCATACTACCTCATGTTATCCATCTACCGAGCCCCTGCCCCATCCTACCCTATCCTATCCTAAACCATACCACCTTATCCTATCCATATTCCGATCAAATAAGTATATATTTGACTCCAATCCAATCCAATCCAATCCCAAAGATCCAGTCTAAAGTAGCCTCAGAAGCAAGCCGACCTGCCAAAAGTTATACACCTTAAACCAAACGCGACCGAGGTATCCTGGATATCCTATTCATTCATGCTAGACCAGACCAGACGAGACCAAAACCGACCGAAATCATAAATCCGAACCAGTGAACACCTCCCTAATAAGTAAAAAGAAAAGATTCCTTTCCCACTTTAACTTTTCAAGCCTTCATCCGCTATCTTGTTCCAAACCAGGGGGATCTAAACAGCGAAGAGCACAAGTCTCGAAAACTTCACCCATTCATCACAAAGCCGAACCATCACCCCCACCCGCAGCACCACCCGTCTTAACCCTTCCCCCCACCATGCCCCTCCTATTCCTGCCCGTCCTCCCCCGTCCCAACCAATTCAACTTAAGACTCCTCCCCAAATCCTCCATCATCTCCTGCGCCCTCACCTGCGCCTCATCCGCAACCCCGCCGTTTTCCGCATTATGTGCATTCCCTCTCATGCCCACCGAACTAAGCACACTCATACACTGCAACATTCTCCCCACCGTTTCCGTCAACTGTTTTGAGCTATCTTCGACATTTGCCTGTCTTCTTTCTCTTGCCGTTAACGAGTATCCGCTTTCTCCGCTGCCGGAATATGATGGATGTGTAGAGCTGGGTGTGAATGGTCTTGGAGGGATGGGCAGA
Organism: Scleromitrula shiraiana; assembly: GCA_028455995.1. NCBI lineage: Eukaryota > Fungi > Ascomycota > Leotiomycetes > Helotiales > Sclerotiniaceae > Scleromitrula > Scleromitrula shiraiana. The sequence goes on from JABELC010000014.1 coordinate 669,499, forward strand.
CCGACACCGGATATATTGAGTCCGGATGGGCCATCAGATCCATATGATACGTTTGAGATAGTACGACTACGATTACCGGAGCCGTCACCTCCGGTGGAGGAGCCACCGCCTAAGAGTGTAGTATTTTGAGATGAATAGGAGCCGTGTGAAGGATCGAGTGATATAGCTGTGGAAGGACGACCTTGCGAGTCTGGAGAGACGGAGCGGATATCAGAACCGGGAATGCTAAGGGAAATGGAGTCGAGTGAAAGACGAGAGAAGAGATTTTTGAGCGTTTCGAAGCGTGGAAGAATAACTGTGTCACGGTAGGCTATGAGGACAATTTTTCGAACTTCAAGAGAGTGGTTGGTAGAGGTGGGTTGTGATTGGCTCCAAAACTCACGGGCGGCTTCTGGTGGCATAGAGCCGTTGCCGGAGAACTCTAAATCGAGAGGTAGAAAGACTGCTTGTATATGAGGAAGAACGGAAGTAAATGTAAAGAGCCACATTTCAACAAGATGTGGTATAAGTTTATCATCAGGAACACCTCGTAACGTTTGATCGAGAGACGTGAAACCTGTTGTAAGAAGGTCTCGAAGATCCTCTATAATTATATTTGGGGCCCGCTTTTGTATACAGCGTTGTAGATGAAGTCTATAGTCATAAGCATGGTATAAATACGACGATTTAGAAGAGACTTACTTTACTAGACGATTCAGATCCTCTACGCAAAATCGTAATTCTTCACCCTCAAAAATGATCAATAGCTTTGCTCTCAGAAACGGCCATGCATCGTCAACTCCCATATTATGTAATCCATACTTTGATAAATCAGAGGTATCAACTCCATATAGACTTGAGGGATATCCAAAACTTCCGCTAGTAGAGCCTAGATATGATGCACCTCCCGCCGAGCCAATACTTGAAGGTCCAGGCCATTCGTTGCTAGTTTGGTATGATAGATCGCCTTCTCTCAACGCGGATTCACTTTTTTCCTCTTTCTTCTTTTCTCTCAAAGCCCTTCCTCCATGTCTCAAATCCAAACCACTCATGCTTTTTGCAAAACTCGTAGATGTTGGACCTGGACTCGGTGGTAGATTGAAATTATATAAACTACTAGGCGCACTAGGATCCACTGGTTTGGAGTTTGAAGCCGCCGATGATAATGGTAAATGATGGTCTTCCTTGCTACTTAATTTATGCTTCTGCCTCGACAAAAAGTGATGTTTGTGCTTCTCCTTATCTTTTTCCTTTTCTGGTTGTGATGTATCAACTGGGCGTATCGTTGCGGCGGACGAATTCGACATGCTATACATACTCGCAGCACTCGTACTGTCTGAAAATTGGTTAGAAGCGCATTTTCACACCAAGGGCAGAAGGGAAAACATACTAGGACTTGGAAGGGCTCCTGATTTTGGGTCTTTATCCTTGCTAATACCAATTTTTCCTGGCCGCGAAAATAATTTGACCTTAGACTTTTCTGTTTTGGCAGGTTTCTCTGTTTTCTCTGCTTGTAGCGTGCGCTCATACTCGGCAGTGGGAGTCAAAGCCGGTGAAGATCCAGGAGATTTTGGAAATACAATATTCGCCGCTGTTTGAGCTGCGCTGGAGCTTGCCCCAAGTAACCCATTATGATATGCCTGACCACCAAACGTATTATCCCTAGGTCCTGAAGCTTCTGTTAAGCTTAGTACAGGCGGTGACGTAGGGCCCTTTGAAGGTCTTCGACTTCCTGAACTGTTCGATGAGGTATCTACTTGTGAAGTAGGTACAGTTTGGGATCGTTGTCGCATATGTTGTTGTGATTGATGCTGCATAGCTGCTTGAGCAGCTATTTGACTCGCAGAGAGTCCTGTATTTGGATTTACCATATTTCCCAGATTTGAGTTAGCTGCTGTCGGTAGGTAAGCTTCGAAAGAACCTTGAGTTTGTGAATGCTTGCGGCCGTGACCTTTGAAATCACCAATTGAAGATTTCGCAGATATTAAAGGAGACGCATTCCTCAATGAGGTTTCACTGCTGCGGACTTGAGCTAGGGTCGGCCTTGAGAAGTTTTGCAGACTGGTCGTACTTGAATTATTTTGATTTTGGGCGTAAAATGGTCTTGGGGGAGCAGGCGCATTCTGCGATTGGGGACGAACTTTGTTAGCCGATAGGGATGGAGGTGGAGGTAAATCTTCAGACGAGGAGGACTCGACTCTTCGCAGTGGGGGTCGTTGCGTTGAAGATTGTGGTACAATTGGAGAGAAGCTCCCCCTTGGCAGTGAATTTCCTGTTGACTGTGACATGGTTCTCGTACTGGAAGTGGGACTTTTGAGTGTTTCGCGTTAGACTTCCACGGTCACAATAGCGGGGCATTGATTGATTATAACGAGTGACATTTGAGTTTGATCATATCTATCATAGAAAAGATGCCATTCATAAATTCGAAATTTGGTTCAAAAGTTGAATATATGGTAAAAAGGGTGAGTTGCCCATAATATATGATGTCGCATTGAGAGGGTACTTTGATCCATGCGGCTATAAGGAACAACTTCCAACTTCCAAGTACCTAGTGACTTTTGGGGTTATCTTTGGCTTGGTTTAGGCTTTTAAACTATTCGCTGGCTGTTAGCATTCCAAGGGTTTTCCCACTCATTGATATAGCGGGGGATTTGAAACCTAGCTTCCGGCGGCAAATAAAAAAAAGCAACCTTTCCAAATAAAATATTTATCAAAAGTCGAAACAAGAAACAAAACCCTCCAACAACGATATTATATTATCAATTCGTCCGAGAATCACAAAAGGAAAAGAAAAGATGGCGACTTCTACTACATCTGCGGCTGGTGCTGAGCCTTCCTATCAAGTCCTCTCGGCAACCTATTCATCTCCAAATAACGAAAACTTCTCGCATATTCACAAACTGCCTACTCCCAGCGCAGATAAAGTGAGCGACAAAACGACATACCTAGGCGCATTAAAGAAAGCTGCAGCGGAGATGCAGGAACAAATTAACAAGGAGTTGACTTCACGAATGGAGGAAGATAAGGTCAGAGAAGCCGAAGGTACAAATGGGGTGACGAAGAATGGTGGGGTAGTGGACGAGGCAAAGGAAGAGGATAATTATGGCGAGGAGATTGTGGAAGAGGAAGATTGAAAATATACATCTATAATCATTGTTATACTCGATATTACATCTGATTCGCCGAATCGCACTTCTCCCAAACTCCATCGCTATGTAATTACCAACCATCCATCCATGCGAACGAAATATATACTATCTTCCTCCCCACGAGCCTCGCGATGAAGGTGGCCGTTGCCCACTTACTCGATTTAAACACCCATAATGTACAACTGAACTATCTGGCATGACTGCAATAACACTGGCTCCTAATCTTTTATGACAAACTCCACAAACCCTCTCTTCACTCACCACCACTCGCCTGTTTCTTCCTCCATGACCACCGGGTAAAGTGTCGCCTAGCAATAATGTTGCTTGTGCACTCACAACTTCACTCTTCCGCAGTCCTGCGACAATACGAGATTCGTTAACGATCGAGTTCGCGGCACGTATGCGACCTCGGAAATAGGATTCTAACTCGGTAACAGGAAGGGTTTCGGGTATCAGATCGAGAGTTGAGGATGCAGGCAGACGTGAACCATGTCTTGATAACAGTTCAAGTGCCGGAGCCCAATTTGGCTTTTGTGGAGGAGGTGGCTTGAGATAAAGTGAAAGGAGTGTATGGTAAATGGAGGGTAGAGGTTCATCGGATTGTGAAGTTGACGCTCGATGGGTTGGTATTGGTGATGCCGTAGGAGTTTCCTGACTCATGTGAATACGGTTGCAATATCTATATATATTAGCCTGATACTTTATGGAATGTCTCATGTCAACTTACTCTTCCGCCTTTTCAAAGTCCTGGATTTTAAAAACGTATATCTCCAGTGCTTGCTTATGTTGACCCATATTACTCAGTACGATGGCTTGCGCTTCGTAGAATTTGGGATCTATGATATGTTAGTATTGTTTATATATCTTTACAAGATGCTCGGCACATACCGTCTCTCGGGATCAACGAAAAGGCTTTGCCAAGCGAATATTGTTTACTTGACCGCAGAAATGAAAGTACTCGGTCCATCAGGTCGGAACCTTGCTCCTGGCTTTTCTTCACTTCTTGCATATATGCACCAACTAGACGATTATGAAAATCGGGTGTCATATCATCTAACTCATTAATTATATGCTCGAGATATTTTATCTCGAGTTTTATATCGATGTCTTTCAAGAAATTGAGGACTTTGTTTCTCGGCAGTGTCTCTGCGTTCTCCGTATCAGCCAGGAATATCTCCATGCCTAAATCAGGATCAGATCGTAAAGGCCATTCTGCGAACTCTAGAATCAGGTCAATCATTTCAGGGGGCAAGTGTTGTAAATATCCAACAGTTCTCTGCGGTCCTTTTAAAGTCGGCGCTTCTTCACTTTCCTCCTCGCCAGTACCGAATTTCCTTAAAAGCTCTAGTGCAGGACGATGTAACTTTTTGCCGTGAAAGAAATCCACGAGATCATTGAATCTTCCAGTCTCAAGAAGTTTTTCATTGACCACATCTGGGTCGCAGAAGTTCGGTAATCGAAAGAGTGCTCCAGCTAGTCCAGGCTGCGATAGCATATATGAACGGAAAAGTGTGGTGTCGACTAATTTCGCTGTATCTAATAGCTCCTGCTCACGATTTTTCTCGGGCCCATTGGGTTCAGGTGCTACTAGCAATGAGTCAAATGTGGAATCAACGGTCCCATCATGTCCATTTTGCTTTTGTGGAATTATTTTTCCTGTCTCAGCATCAAGGAATTTCTTCATTCTCGTTCGAGTTTGTACAAGAAACGAATTCAATTGCTTTGCTGCGGCAATTAAATCTTTACCCTCAAGCGGGCCTTCTTCAACAGGCGCCTTCACACCCGAAGTCTCATTGTCTGAGTTGTCGAGTCTCATGAATGACTTAATCGATGCGGTATCCGAGCTGGACTTTTGATGTTTAGAAATTAACTTGTTTATAGCTGCAGGCTTCGGCGATCCTTTCGCATCTATTTTAGAATCCGAATCACTGTTTGAGCTACCATTGACGTCTTCCTCATCTGAATCAATGTTTCCATTTTTCTCTTCAATTACTGATAGATCTCCGGCTATAGCTTTGGGAAACAGTTTGATAACCCGCTCTGGTGGGGCTTCTATAGCAATAAATATATCAATCGCTTGCATATATTTTCGTTGATCGAAAAGCGCTTGAGCTTGTTGGAGCTGTTGGTCGAAATGAAGTTTCGCTTTGAGGGCTTCCACTTGTTTAACTCGTTCAGACTTGTTACGTAACAGAGCATCTTCCAACATATGTAATATACTTAGAGCCTCGTCATATCGGCCCGTCTCGACAAGTTCATCGATTTGTGAATCGTAATCTGTAGCACCCATTCGCCATATGCACCTCTCACTAGCAACATGAAAGCCTTTTCCCGCATGTGTTAGACTGACAGTTGGGTGAGGAAAGTGTAGCTGGTTTGCGTTTGGTAACGAAATCGATTGTAAGAGAGATAAAGTATCTGGGTTTCTAACCTCTAGTGTCCCTTTTGATGGTGACTGGAGGGTGATAATATATGGGTACGAATATCCAATGGAATCTGGAGCTGGTTGCCATGGTATTTGTCTTTTCTCTATGGGCTTTCCTTCGGAAGTAATGAAAAGAGAATTTATATCCTTAGCAAGCAGTATTTCTCCATCTGCAAGTTTTGTTGCAAGTGGCTTCGGTATATATCCCCCCAATCCCATGTAACCCATACTTGCTGAACCCATACCCCCGAATCGGCCTCCTTGGTTACTAGTTGCACCTCCAATAGCTCCTGGACCAACAATATCTTCTGTTTGTTGACTGATGACATCCACAATAACGTAGCCCGAGTTCATACCACATATTATCTTAGTCGCAGATGCCCAAGTTAAAGTTCGAATCGATTCAGCGAGGGTGATCTCAGTCGTATCAGAAGAGAGTTCGGATTCGTGCCACGACCATAATAAGAGTCTTCGTTTGACAGCTACAGCGAGTCTAGAAACAATCTCTGGTATGCCGGTAGCTGGATCCTTCACAATATTCGATGTAACCGCGAAAGTCGACGCATTTTTAGTCCTGGTTAACTGATCCTGCAAGGCAAACGACTTTAGATCGTGAATCCAAACATAGTAATTCGATAGAGATATCAGGATGTTTGCTTCCTTTATCATCGCCAGTTGCTCTACAGCTCGGGTAGAGAATTTCTCCAGCTCACGGAGTAAATCGACAGGTTTGGGGCTCGCTGTATTGACTCGATATATCTTTAAGCTTCCAGTACTAAGACCTACTAATAACCGATCGCCTCCAAAATGTTAGCTGCAATCTTGCGCATGAAGTTACAACATACCAAATGCAAGTATTGACTCGATCTTATACTTGTCCCGTGGACGCAGCTCAACGATAGGTCGAGCTGTGAAAGCGGAAAGCATGGCGACAATTTGCCAGCTTCAAGGGAAATAAAAGAAATCGATTGAGAATCAAATCATCGATATTTAAAGCATTTCATTTCCAGATTTAATTTAGGTTATAAGAAGCTGCATCCATCGGCGCATGTAGCTTTTGTGTTTTGTTTTTATGTTGTACCTCACATTCACCTCCATTCTAGCACAAATGACGATGCTGACCGAGCTTCTACCGAGAAGCCTTATTCTCATTCGCTCAAATCCTTGCACTCGGTGAGCTTCAACCACAAGGAATGTTTGAAGCTCAACCAAAGTCTTCGATGATGGAATATTACTTAGATGTTTGGCAGTCAATTATTATACTGGTATTGTACGTTGTTTTGAGATATTTATAATAATATTGAATACATAAAACGATGCTGTACTTTGGGCTATATGTGATATATGGACTTGCAAACGCATTTCAGGTTTGAGCATTAGACAATTTCACCTGATTCCACATTGATAATTCACTCCAGTTTGAACGTTTACTTGACGAAAAGTGGCAGTTAAATGTCTTGATTGATCTGGGTAGCAAAATCATTGGCCCATGGGATACCCTTCTTTCTCAAACAGTTTTATGACAGCATCCAATTCAGTCCGAACAATTCCTAAGTCAGAGATAAGTTTCAGAGAGTTGGCATCCTGATCATAAGGCCCCTCATCAGCCAAGCTCGAAGTTCGATTCAAACACAACTTCTCTCCTAGAAGTTTCTCAGCAGCCTTCTCGATAGCCAAAGCTGCCCATTGCCACCCTTGGCCGTGACCACTTCGTCCTAATACCATATTTGCTCGATCTTCACAACCAGGGTTGTAGTGACAGACATAAACTTCAAAAAACGCATGTATCATTTCATGCAGCAGGATCTCCATGTACGCTTTTAGCCGAGACCTCTTGTTCTTAATATCATATCTTTTTGTCAACTTAATTAGGCAAATGATGTTCTTGGGAATCTGTTTACGATACTGGAGACCGTGTGTTGGCCCGATACAACATCCATGAGTATTAGACATTAGTTTCGCCATTTGGAATTTGACAGTACAATTTCCTTGAAGAGATCCCGAGAAGAAAAGTTGGTCGAAGACATGGAAATACCGTTGTAAAAAATTCGCCGTCTCCAAACGCCGAGGAAGGTGACTACGGAGTTTCTTGAATTCATCCTTTGCTTTCTGTTGCCCCAACGACAGCATATTTCCCGTAGAAACAATTTCTCGGAGCTTGATTGAAAGTGGTTCTGCGTCATGGGCGCCTGTTACTAATGAAGCGCGATATATCTGGCATGATATGTGACGATGATTTTCAGGCTGATATCGAGATTTGTGCACTGCGTGAAACATGGCGGAGGACAGGAGAAAAATTTGGGTTTCGCAACGATAGAGCTGTGGCAGAAGTCGAAGGACGGGGAAGAGCAACTGTTTTGCTTTCGGAATGTCATGTATAATAAGTAATGTAGCCTCAAAGCTTAAGAAACCTCATGTTCTTTGATGCTGTTTTGCTTCCTTTTTTGTTGTCCGGTTTTTGTTGAAATCTAGCCTTGTAAAAAAATACAATCAAAGAATTTTGTTTCTTGACTGTTAGAGCACTGGAAAACCGTGTGTTTGCGCACATAACTTTATTTTAAAATTATAGATGGTGAGTAGAGAATTACATCCCGTCTGTAAAGAGCATGTATAATCCAAAGTCGATAGAATCCGATTGATTCAGACAACAGAGGTCATATGAATGTCTGGGTCTGGGTTAAATCTTGAAGCAGGATAAAGCATCTTCATCTGGAGAAACGTAATGGCAAGCCTCGTGGTTAATTGGAACGGGTAGATCAGCAGCTGTAGACTTCACGAATCTAAGTCCTCTTAGATCTGGTCTACAATGTCGACCGAAAGAAAATAAACTGTTCAACTGGTATGGATTTATAGGTTGCACTACCACCGGAATTTCTTTTAGATACGGAAAGATTTCAAAACGTCTTTTTGATATGAAGTTTCTTGCGATGTCTATCGGTAGGGCAAGTGAGGCTGATGCCTCCGCTTTAGGGGTTGCTGAGATGATATCGCGCAATGCTTGAAAAGCCTCCTCATACAATATATCATCATAGGTTCGGATTCTAGTTGTAATAAAAACCGTATCGTTTTTCCATTGAATATAGGTATCGAAACAGATGGTAAAGTGCTCAAGGAAAATGTTTCTTGCTTCGCTGTTGACACTGGCTATCGATGGGATGGCATTGCAACAAGTTGGGCATTCACAATGGTCCACTTTTCACACAATGCCGCCGCGCTGACGTCTTGGCCGGATTTCAATAACTCGAGGTTTTGGAAAACTGAAAATCCAAATCTTAATTCGTAGTTCAATGGGAAGGCTCGAAAATGTTGCCATATCGTGAATTTGGGTATCTGCTGAGGTTGGGGCCGCGCCAAATCATAAGTAACACAGCCCAGCTTATTACCCCTGTTCGCTTTCTTACATCTTCTTGTTTTGTTTGGTATATCAGAAGATATCACATCACCCAAAACTTTAGCAATTTGCCACCGAGAGTGAGTACTCTAATATGGCTTCTACAAGAGAAATCAAACCTCCAAATCATGGTAGATCAAGTTTCACGATATTTCCACTTCTACCTAGAGAGCTACAGCTCAAAATTTGGTACCATGCAGTGCCAGATACGCGCGTCCTTCAACTGGGGAGTAGATGGGACCAAACGACTGGATCAGTGAAGCTCTGGGGTCGCTCTCGTGGAACATTTGGACCACATGCCTTGTATTCTGTGAATCATGATTCTCAAAAAATATATATGGAATTTTATCACAAAATACCAGCTCTTCATTATTCAAGGGTCAACCGTACTTTGAGCATGAAGTGTATGTTCTTCAACCCTAAGAAAGACATACTTTATTTACGAACCCTGTCACCATCCCACCCATTTGTAAATGGGTGGATGAGTTGGAATCAGTCGGACGATGCAGATAGGAGCATACTGGCAAACGCCCGTTACATTGCTGTTGCTAATTCCCCTCGTCAATACAACGTACAGCCCGAATCGTGTGAAGAATTCCTCGAGAATTTTCCAGCAATTGAAACTTTATTCATAGTCGTCGGTGATGAAGCGGTAGGAACTTATAGCGGAGAGCTGCTCATCGATTTAAAATTCGCATCCTCTTCAAGAGGACCAAACCTCAACCTTCCTCAAGTTGACGAGAACATCTATCAACCCGTGGTAAGATCAACAAAGGCTATTTTTGAAGAATACAAAAGGGCGAATCCGGATTCGACGATACCCCAGGTTCAGAAAACGTTCGCTATTGCAGATAAATAGAGATATGGAATGGAACTGAGGAACAGGGTTGTGCAATCAAATGTGATGATTATTCCACACTAGATAGGTGGGTATAGCGAGAGAATCTGTATGTCGAGCATGCCTACAGGATACTGGAAATCGATGTTGTTAGTAGTTATTTAGTAGCAAAAAGTAGTAAGGCTTTCCCGGGAGATTTAAGAATTTTGATATTGTGATGCCTTACATTTATGGCATGAATATGCTCTACCCGTTAAAAATTACTGGCATCGATATTATCCATAGATTGATATCAACAAACCTCTCTTCTATGCTGGAACAATACACCAGCGCATTTGAGTATTTAATACGGCTATCCCAGTGCAAGATTGCACATCCGAAATAAATTACTCTAACCTTAACGCATTGCGTCAGCGACGACTCCATCATGCCTCTCCTCCCACCTCTCCACCCCTCCCTCTGTTTTTATCGGAATTTCACATCGACTGCGCGGACTCTGGCAAAATCCACGAAACAGCGTTTAGCATACGAACATAGTGCTATCCCTCCATATCCATACGGCCCCTCTCAATTCTATAAACAATCGAATTTTGGTCTTTATGGCTTGCAGAAGATTCGATACGGAAATATAGTCTCGGAAAAAAACGAAATTAAGACTAGAAGATATTGGCGACCGAACGTGCAGAGGAAGAAATTATACAGTGCAGCCTTGGGAAGATGGATAAGGTTGAGAATTACGACGAGAGTTTTGAGGACGGTCGATAAATCTGGAGGATTAGACGAATATTTACTGGGCGAGAAGACGCAAAGAATTAAGGAATTGGGAATGGGTGGTTGGAAATTGAGATGGAGAATCATGCAAACGGATATGGTGAAGGAGAGATTTAGACTTCAAAGAGAGAAATTGGGGTTGGAGAGCGAAGAGGCATATGTGGGACCGCATGGTTATAAGATCACAAGAGAAGAGATAATGGAGGAGATTAGGAGGTACGATGAAGCATTGGCGAGAGAAACGGAGGTCGAGATTGGGGAGGAAGCAGAGGCACAAGTGGGAGAGGAATTCATGAGGGAAGAATCAGCGGGGGGGAAAAAAGTTGCGTTATAGAAGTAGGAGGCTGTGTATAATGAGGAACGATGTATCAATATCTGTCTGTACAAGTGTTTGCATGACATATTTACTGCAATGGACGTAGTAATTCACCGGTAAATTTTTATCCTATACTGTGACTCCCCAGTTCTTTCCATCGCGTGATTGATTTGTTTGCTTTTCAAATGCAAATGGCCGAGAACCTGCAAGTGCTTCTCGTTTTGAACTGAAATTGATTCGATTTTGCCTGCCACTCGAGTTATTCACCCAAGTGCAAGTATCAACCGACTTGGGATGAGCCATCAAAGTATCACGATGACTCACTCTCTCCTGCATTGGTAGGAAGTGATCAACAAGAAGACTCATCCATTCCCCACAACCGAGAACACGAATAGAGCCATATTAACACGCGATTGCCGCCTTTCCCAGAGAAGCTGTCTCGGATGACGTCAAGCAAGCCTCCAACAATCTTCAGGCACTTTTCAAGGAATTGTCTTCTACGAAAAGTTCTGATGACCTTGAAACTTGTGTGACTTCGCCCTCTCCAGTCACAGCATTTTCAATATCCAACCTCCGCAAGCGTTCCTGGCAACCCCAAGATAAAGAAGGAAACAAACTCTTCCGTTTATACGAAGCTTCTTCACAGTTCGAAGTCGCATTCCGGGACTTTGAGAAGCTCGCTGAGGTGGCAAGTTTGTTATTCACCACTCTCCATTCTGAGATTCCCTCGACCACATGGTCTCTTACAGAAGAATCCCAGAAGTCTGCAGAGATATTGGGCCGTGAGAACGCCATCAAAGATGCGATATCACGAGCCGAAGACTATGCAAAGGTTCTGGGCAGAAAGGTGATTGCGACCGAAATAAGAGATAATGGGACCAACTTGAAAGCGCATTCAAAGAAAGGTTTTAGTGCTCAGATTGATAGAAGAATGATTGTTGGTGGAAGGGATGAGAAACAAGTTGTTGCTGCGTTAGCTTTGGAGCCACAGGATGTGGAGGTCAGTCAAAAGGTGCAGGTTAGGTTTGTTAGTGTGGATTAATCTTGAGGAGAAGATGAGTTAGTTCCTGTTACGCGCACGTGATACACACACGGGATCTTATCCACTTATTACTAGCTTAAAGTAGATTAGCTTATATTAGCTCAGCCAGGGATCTCTTATCCCTCGTTCCTCTTCGGAACCCTTCAACAATACATCTTTTTATCCACCACTCTTACAGTTCCGCAATCATTCTTGGTTTTTGTTCACCTTAGGATGTTTTCTCTTCTGCCTGTGTCAGTTTAGGTTTGGCAAAACCGGTTTTACTCAAGTTCTTCAAACCTAAAGGGGATATTGAATAGTCGAAGTATTGTTTCACTTGTCAATTGCAGACCACATGGTATATGCGTAAGAGTAGTCGCATAAACTCATTACATTTATTCCTTAAATATATACATTATAATAATCAATACTCTCGGCCCTTAGTTTTCTTCCCTGGCGGTGCGGCCACCATTTCTCATTTGCTTTCCTTAACAAGTATCATTGCTGGTGTAGTTCTCTCTGGCAGCAAATTGCAGCACACCGGCTCCAACATCAAAAACGGTAACAACGTTCTTTTGGAAAGTATCACCCAAGATGAAAAGATCATCTGTGAAGCTGCTTCCTCCGTCATTGATACCAGAGATACAGTAGTCATTTCCATCATCATCGGGACCAGCAAACAAAATCATGTCGAGTGGGTTGGTGTAAAAGATGGTTCCACCAATCTCAATGCTAAAGTCGGGAGGAATAGCAGTGCAGGATACAACATATGAACCCTTGTCATCACTATACACAGCAGCTGGTGTGAATGCATTGTTGATAGCATTAGCGATAGTGGTAGGGAAGTAGTTAAGAGTAGTTCCCGAATCGACGATATAAGGTGGGTCACTTGCCCCACTGATAGCTTCTCCGTTCAAATAAGCACCTTGGATGTTGATACTGTAGAAATCATAGGTATTTGGGTATCCGGTGACGGAAGTTACGAGAATGGGAGTGCTAGCGAATGTTTGGGTGAAGTCTACGGGTGGAACACCACCGAGAGCGAGGTATCCTGCGGGACCGGAGACGTCACGTTCAATGGCGAGACTGAAGAGGGAGTCTACGAGTCCTTCTTCGTACATGGTGGTGAAGATTGTGTTGTAGACTTCTTGGATGCCACCTTTGTATGCGGAAGTGCTGGTAAAGGTTGTAATGTTAGTCTTCTTGTCTTTTCTGATGGACTTGATAGTGGAATTGAGGAATGAAAGGAAAGAATACTAACATTGCAGGGTAAGCCAAGCCAACTAATCCACTAGTTGTTCCATCACCTTCCCAAGCAGCAGATGTAACCAAAGCTACTTCTTGGTTAACTTCAATACCAGCAAAGGTCACAGACTGAGTTCCAAAAACACCAGTGAGGTATTCTCCATCACCGTATTTAATACTGAAGTCTTCACCAGCGATTGCCTTGAATGTAGAGTCTTGAGTGTAGGTAGGACCAAACTCGCATTTGGCTTGTGAGGCAGCTTTTCCGGTGTCAAGATCAATGCAGGAAAAGCCAGTTTCGACAAGCCAGGTATCACTGGATCCGGTATCGACACTAGAAGAATGGTGGATTGATTAGTTCATTGCTCGTGGTCTCTACTGTGGAGAGATGTTGAACGGATGTGGGACATTGTGGCGATTATAATTAATCATTCTCTCGCTGCGTCCATGAAGAGAAATTTTGATATGGGAATACTAACACAACCTCAAAAGTCTGCGTTCCAAAAGTAATTTCCGTAGCGAATTCTTGACCCTCAAATAAAGAAAGCAAAGGCGTGCTACTGCCATTGGCAATTGCTGCGGCATCCAATCCCTTGATCTTAGCTGCGGCTCTAGCTTTTGATCCCTTGGACGATTTCTTGGTTAGCTCCAGGACATTGTTTGTCACTGTTGGAATAGCTCTCTCTCTCATAGGAACCGCGCTTCGAACTGAAATCTTGCTATTTGGTGCGCGTGGGAGCACTCTTGAGGATGCGATGGAGAGGAGGGAGAGGGTGGTGAGGGTGGAGAGGACGGGAAAGTACATTTTGGCGGTGGTACTAGAAATATCAAGATTGAATGGGCACTTGAAGACTGCTGAAGAGAAGAAAAAAGTTCACAAAGATGAGGGAACAGAGACTGATATATTGTTTACGATACATGCCATGACGCGAGCGTATCTGTAAATGGTGGGATGGCGCACGAATTCTATCATCACCTCATCAATATTCCTTGCAAGTCACAATTCAAATATATTCTTTACATGCGCGATGCGGATCCAGAAAGGCAGTTCCGGAACATAAGTTTTTGAAGAACGAATTGAGTTTCCTTTTACAGTTATATCACTCCGGTGATATCCGCTGCAAGGCAAACTGGCATGTATTATCTCAATACCATGGTAATTCCATCTTAAATTACTACAAAAGTACTAGACTGGGATGATCTTCTGTGAAATTCTTCAATAATTGGTGGATAAAGACCAAGGAAGCCAAGAGATGGGATTTAGAATTGTGGTACCCCAGTGGTAGATTCAGGTCCAACTACCTAATGCATTTCGATTTGTAGCTGCATTACGGAGGAATAAATGTTCACACAGCTACCGATTCGTCATTAGACTATATGCAAGATAAGCACTCAAATTTTGCGATCCTGGTAGCGATATTGATCGGAGCACCACCACTTTTAGAGATAGTTTCCGAGATTGTTCATAGATACAGATGTGGTGGTGGATGGTAGTATGGGGCAAATGGCTTATCAGTCGAGAAAGGAAGGAGGGGAGTTAGTCAAGCTTTTGTGGAGTTTTGCCGAGGCGACCCGATATGTATGTGCGTTTACCAAAGTCTTGTCAGGGGGGACGCTGATTGCCGAGTATATTCCGGGTGATGATGCAAATTTACACTTGCGTATGAGAGAATGGCTATGATCTTTCAAAAACCGAACATCAAAAGGTTTAGAGTGAATCACGCCCGGGAGAGTAATATATATTCCCTAATCTTCTTTCAATATATTTTTGGAAATTTTAATTTGGATACAAGAGGGAAAACCTTTTCGTGAAGCTCTTTAAAATCGAGCCCTTTACAATAGGATGAAAAATCCTTCTCGACAAGAAAGTAAAATTGCAAGGAAGTAAAGGAAAGAGATCAAGATTGTGAAGCAAGGAAATGGACAGAATAGGCGCTCAGTTCTCGACAATTCCGTTCACACGCCGTCCCCAAAATCCAGGATAAACTTTGTAGTCAAGCAGAAACTGCATGCACAAAGTTGAGTTGTTGACGGAAACTATGGTTTGAGGTACACTCAACGCATAATCTCGATTAAACAGCTTGCCAATCCTGGATCGGGTGCCGCTTTGGTTAAGTCCGTTAAGAAATTCATCTTCATCAAATGTTAGACATTTTGTATATGTTGAGGAATGGGACACCAAAAATCCAAGACTAGGCAAATATTCACCTACTTTTAAAGACTTGAAGCCCTGAAATTTAAGTTAGCTGCCTAGTTAGTCACAGGTATAACTTGGAAGGGAAGAACAGTACCAAGATCAAAGCAATGTAGAGCTCTACCACGTTTGTCTCTATCCGTGTGATTGTGTTACAGAAATCCTCCATCCATGAGAAAAAATTCGTCGCTGGAATATTATCAATACCACACCAGTTTCTATCTGAATTGATATGATAAATAGGTTCGGTCTTTGAAGTGCAAGAGAACTACATGTGATAAACTGAGGAAGCTTATAGACATGATATGATGATATTAATTCTCTCCTTTCTCTCATTATCTCGTCCCTTCTTTTCATTGTTAACCTATCTACATCTATCTGCCGTGCAGTTACGAGAGAAGAATTGGTGAGGGTGAAAGGACATGCGAAGGCATTGGTAACGTCATCCTGAGAGTGGATGTTATCAAAAGACTAATTGTGTTGCTCTTCAATATGTATCCGGCAGTTGTCAGATCTAGAGAATTATTGCCCACACGACTCATAATGGCAGGTGAATGTTCTCAAGATGAATTGTATCTATATGCCGTCGAAGGTCTTTGTGTAAGGCAAATCCTCTATTGTTGGTGCATCCAGAAACATCACATTTGAATGGCCGTTCATGCGTTTTTGAGTGCTTACTATCAGCTTGTTAGAGACGACATGTGAGGATTGAGCAGCTGTATTCAGAATGAGGGCAGGTAGCATTACTTGGTGTCGATGTGACTAGGTAAATCAGTCACCGAAGAATATTTGTTCGCTATGCTGAGAGGAATCGCGTGGCCAAGATGACCACAACTCTGATCATACAATAAAGAAGGCAAGCCAGGTAATGTTCCTTGAGAGTGGTGTCCCGTACCGGAAATTGTCGGCGAAGACTCCTCGGTGCGAGAGGGAAATTCCAAAATTTCCGAACACGTAGAAGGAAGTACGTTCAGATCGGTGATATTCTACAATGAACTGTGATATTCGGGCCAGAATTTGAGGTGCTCGTAAATTTCCAGGTAATCATCGAGAAAATTAAAGTTGTCTGCAGATGTACTGTTATACTCGTTGTTCAGTATTGTTTCTAAGTCTGGTGAAGTGAGATTTTGTTGTAATAAGCTTTCTGAACTATGGTCTTCGCGGTTACTCGAGATTGTCGCAGCGCAGAGATCACTATCTTTGCGCGAGGTAGATAAAATCCGACGACGATATTGGAATGTGATAAGTTTTAGAAAAGCAAATTTGACCCCCACCAGCGCCACACAAAGTGAGCTTGTGGGGTTAGAAAAGAAACTCGCTGCGATTCTCTTGATAAGTGTCGATGTTATGTTAATATTAACTTCGAAAAGATTAGAATTTAGAATAGAACAAGACATACTTCAAGGTTGTGTATAGAATCTGACCGTGACCGAACTACAAGGCTGAAAGTTGGTGGCCTCCAAAGTATGTGGCCTCCAATTGTCAGCAATTAGTGGAACAATTCATACAGATCACTATTCCATACAAGCCCCGAAATTTACAAGGCAATGCTAATTGTGATGACACTAGCCATAAATCCAGTAGCGGGGGAGTTCGCTTCAAGAAAGTAAAGTGTCTTGATATTGACGATCATGATACCTTGGCGGGTAGGATTCAAACCCCAACTCCAACACAGGAAACGAAACGTATGTTATACTCGGTCAACTACCCTCAACAGCTTAGAAGGCTCTTAAATGCTTCCAAATTTTACGCCTTGGCTGGTTTCTGCGCTCTCCTATATTCGCCCGTTTTATTTATCCATATAACTGTATAAGCGAGTGGTAAATAGAGCTTTCAATGCGTATACAATACTTAGATACACCCGAATAAGGAGCAGTAGATGCGGACACAACCATTATCTACCCTACCGACAAGAGTGCGAAGGACGCCGGTGCTGTATCCATATACCCCGCGCGCGCATCAAGATTCTGGAGCTCTTGATGAGGATAGCATGTTTATATACCCACCTGAAGAACTAAACCATACGCATAAACATAATGGCTGTACCACCTAACGAAAGAAATGGTGCTAGTTGATTACTGGATTGTGAATCAATTTGTGTGAGACCTTGCTTCTAGTAGGTTGCTGCTCACTGACGAGGATTAGGCTCAAACTTGATACTGCAGTAGCATGGTTCGTCGGGCTCACTCATATTTTCCTTCTCCTGTCTCTGGCTATCCATTGACCGATATGTTTGCTCGGGACTTCTCACAACGTCGTTTACAATTTCGTTGTGTTTCATGGCAATTATTGTGCAATTGGTCTTGCTATCAAGCGATTTATTACTATGAATTCAGGATTTCAACTTGTAACAACACACTGCGTGTGTAAGGATTACCAGTGCCAAAGTCATCAAAAATTTGGGATGTTGAATTTGGAATGGAATTTTATCTTGGGTTCTCTTCAAATCTGGTCCAGAATTTAGTCCGCTTCACGTAAAACGGTCCACACCTTTGGATAATATCCGGGAATATCATTGCTGAAAGCTTGACTGGGATCACTTTCCTCCATCCTTGTATGATATAAGATAGAATTTATTAATCGGCATTCGCAGACTCCTTCAACTCATAAATTCCGGATAATCCGTGGATAAATTACCAAGAGAAAAATCGTTCATGCCATCAAGTGTGGGGAGAATTTATTATAAATTTGAGATAATGCAATATCAAGGGATATATCTAATGTGGGCTAGGAAATATGTTTGAAAGGTTATCATTACTTTAACCTGAATTTGCAGTCTGATTTATAAAAAGTTCTATCTTCTTCAAATAACTAAACATCGGCGATTCCAGCTCGCTTTTGGATCTTGAGCCAGACATCATCCCAATAGAACATAGCGCCTACCAAAATACGTTTTGGAGGTAGTGTCTCTTTGCTTGTGTTGGGATCACTTAGGTAAGTTGTTAACAGCAATAGTATAGTTAAACATATAAATTCATTGATAATCTTTTCTTCATACTTCGTACAGAGAAAAGATCATATATAATAATTAAAAGAGTGGGTCGTAGCCGAGAGGCCATGTAGAACATAAAGTAAGGTAAGAGGCACGTGCCAACCACGTGCACCGTTAGCTTGGAAGACAAGTTCTTGGATTGAAGTGTCGGAAAAACTGTTGCATTGATTAGCTACCCATTGGCAAAGATCTAGATGAGAAGATATCGCTTAACATCAATGGTGTCTTCATCAATTCCATCATTGCAAGCTCATTACCCAAGCAACCTCTGGTTCCATACCCGAATGTAGCAAGATATTTACCAAACAATTTTCCTTTTTCTCCATTGTCTTCTAACCACCTGTCAGGTCTGAATTCGTTTGAGTCTTCTCCATGAAGCGCCGGATCTCGATTGGCCATGTATGCAGTGCTAGTGACCTCGATTCCAGCTGGGATAGTTTCCCATCGATGACTAGAGAAGCATGATCGGCCTGAACTAGACGCGGGAAGATGTTTAGTGCCGATGGACACAATCGTAAGGATTCTTTCACACAAGCAACATAGTATGGGCAGTTCTTAGATACTTTGACAGATGTAGGAATTGGCTTGGACAGAACACCCTCTCGAAAGCGTCATCAATCTCGACTATCATTCTCTCGTAAACAGCTGGAGATGACAACATATGAGTCATCATGGCACCCATTCTAGTTCCTGTGATATCAGCATCGGCAGTGAACAAAAGCATACATTCGGCTCGGATGTGGTCCTCAGTCAAGGGCTTACCTTCGGCATCGCGAGAGTCATAGAACCTAGATGGTTAGCTTTCTTACAATGAACTGGTATCAAGAACAGGTACATACGATTATAAGAGATCAACCCTACCATTCCTCTTACCCTCTGCGATTTCTGCCTCCCTAGCTTTCATGATTCTGTTTGTCCATCTGATAAGTGAACCCATTCCACCCCTCTCCTTTTCGTTGGAAACAAGGAATTTTCCAAGTGGGGTCTTATTGATGAACTCAATGAATGGATAAAGTCGTTCGACAATTCCGAAGTAGAAGAATCCTTTATGAAGTTCCTCAATCAAATCCCCAACATCAGAGGCAGTATCCACGAAGCCGAACGCTTCTCCAAATCCAACTAAACTGATAGCATCAAACGCCGCATAGGTCGCCGATCTGGAAATATCGAACGCTTTGCTAGAGTTTGCAAACAGTTCATCCAATCTCCTGATCCACGCAAGAATAATCTCATCTATCAGACCCTCACTCTTTTGTATCTTAGAAAATCAGTATGGAAGGGCAATCAATCGACGAAAGTGTGCGTGCTGAGCATGGGGCTGCATATTGAATACAGACTCTCCAGGTCCGAGAGCACCGGTAACGTACCATTTGGTCTTCACGGCTTGACGGTGATAAATCTGAGGCAGAGAGAAGACGGAAGGAACTAGGAGCTTTGTAAGTGAGATTCGCAGAACCTTAGCTAGAAAAAGATATAAGTGACTATAGTTTAGACGACAAGCAGGCAAACACGTACTCTTCTTCTCTTCCGACAGTCTTTGATAAGTTTTCGATTCAGTTCCTTTGATGTTTTCAATGGTATGCCATAACCTGGTAACAGTGCCCCAGAATGGACCAGGATAATCTTTGAGGGGATGGAAGAATCGATAATAGATGATCTGATAGATGAAAGGAACAATGATAGAGGCAAGAACTTCCCCCGAAACAGTAGTAGCAGTCGAGTAACCGTGGATATTAGCCACGGATTGAGGAGATTCAACTGGGAATCCCTCTACGATCGTTGTGTTCATTGTGTATTCACTTATTGTGTATACTAACGCCGTGGAGTTTTTGCTTGCAAGAACATGAAAGACAAGAAGATGAAGAGAAAAGGAAACGAAGAGTAGGAGCAAATAAATTTAATGAGATGTCCCTGGACCCCGCACATTCCGGAATTCTACACGCTATCTCAAACATTAGCTAATAATGGTATAGTTCTCACTTGATTTTGAATCCATATTCGTAAGACGGAGATGCGACAGGAGATGCTATTCTTGCCCAGACACGCTTTTAAAAACTCTACCCAGAAGGGTACCGATGTGAGTGGGGAGACCCACTCAAATCTCACTTGCATATCGAAAGTTCAAAATGTCCTCGGTGGAGGATTCAACCGAACCTCCCCTGGCGAAAATGTTAAAGGAACCGACGTTCATCTCATTTGACTCCGATTCATTCCCGAAAATGAAACATTTCCAGTTCTAAATCGGTGCTATGGGTTTGTAGTTGTCGATGAATTTTCCAATATCTCGTAATGATGTTAATTGTTACAAGTGTTCAAGTCATACCGACAGTAAGATTGATTATTTAATCATCACGAATAATGATTTAATTCAAGTAATACCTAGGAATTTACCCCACACATTTCATATCGTAGTGCACATAAATAATATTATTAAGGTGGTTGAAACTTCTTGCAAAACCGTGAATACCTTTAGGATGCAAGTACACGTGTGAAGATCGTAAATAGAGCCCCTACCTTCTTTTGGACAACACATCTAGCACATTTATCGGCCAATGCAGATTCTTTCCAGTCTGAACTTGCAGACGTTAGTTATTCCATAAGACGTCAAGGTGATAGATACAGTATTGATAGTCAACATGCATAAGAAAAACGTGCAAACCGCGAGGCTTGGATAACGGCCAAGCGTGAATTTTACAACCCAGAAATATGCATATGTGCCAACGTTGGCTGCATGGTAACACCGACATATCGCCATGCTAACCACGTTGCATTCCTTTATATTGGGATTTCGAACAGACTCGATGCAATGTTGAGAACTCATACACGAAAAGACTAGTACTATTAAGTTCATCGAAACGTTGAGTCAAGATGTGTTGCGTTATATTCGACCCTTACAGTTCTTTATCTGAATCCTGCATGTTCGACACATCCATTCTCAACTGAATCCCAGAGGTGGCATGGTTGCTGTTCTTCAGCATCTAGATCGGCGCATCTCAGGTTCGGGTTGGAGATGTTCCATTCAAATATCTGCCGCCCCTTGAAAAAACTTTTGCCAGTTGTTCCACGGAGAAATTCAGCTTACTCATCCTACACCGTCTTCAATTTATCAGAAGATCCCTTGTCTGGAGACGAAACACTAGTCTCTAACACGACGTACGATATCAATAAACCGTCGATAATTTTCTAATCTTCCACTTGCTCAACATCATTGTAGTATATGCAACTTATGTAACAATGGCGAGCTTGTGCTTGGAATTGAGGTTGCATTGGAGTTGGGTTGATGCTGACTGAGATGTGAGACTTGCGCTCGTAGAGATGAGTCGTGATTATGAATAGAAGTCATCAATTAGCTTCACTACAAGCTTTTGCAGACATGATCATCTCTGAAATTGAAATTCATTGAACGGTTCGCATCTTAAAGTCAATATGATGCCATGAAACTTACTAAGTCGGGTTGCAGATGTTATCTATTACATGAACTAAAATTTATTGTTCATCCGTAGGAGTAATCATGAGAACAGTAAAGTGTAAACACAAATAATTCAGGTATTGCGAGTAATGAAGACAAATGATACAACTAAGAGATGCTTCAAGTTCGGAGCAGGAGAATGCAATCAACGTGATAAATTCTTCTAAGGAAATTTCGCCAAACCCAATCATTACTACATGAGAATACTGAAATACGATGTATCTATTGAGGTTAGATATGAGGAATTCTCAACCTACCCTTGATGCCATGAGACAGTGGAATTACCAGTACTGCGGAAATGGATTAGCAACTTAAGCCCTACCTAGTAGACCCACAGCCCTAAGACAAAATAATCGCGATACACCTCCGAGGGCAAATAATTACCGTATGTAAATAGACACAGCCACCTCCTCGTTCTTCTCGCTACTGTGTGCAACAAATACATTTCTTCACGGGAGTACGTATAATAACCGTTTGTAGATTTACTGCCCCTGTAGCTGAGCCGAGTTTTCCATGCAAGTGTTTCGTCAGCTGATCTCATCCATCCAATTGACTAATATTTATGCGATCGAGTGGTAGGATGATGATATTGCCTATCCTAGCAGGCAAGTGCCGGATTAATGTTGCTTATTCATCAATCACTCCTTGGAAGTAACGGATTTGGATTCGGATTTGTGGATGAAACGAATCTCATCAGTCAAATTAGGTTCCGATCACAATCGAGTCTTAAAACAAATTCAGCAGTGTTAACATCTGTGCTAAGCAAGGATTTAGTGTGGAGAGTAGTTGTGGAAATAACGTTGATTTACTAAATCAAAGTTTCATTAGCCAAATTGGGGAAGTAGATTAGCGTTTCCGCTTGGTATTGCCATGCATTACCAAGTCCTTCAAGTCGTGCGGAGAATTCCCAAATGTTTGTCTCATTATTTTCAAAGTCTCACAAACTCGAATGAATTTACATGGATATCATCCTTTGAGAGGTGATTGTGTAACCAAGAAATGTACGTTTAACCAAATATGAATGTTTCCTAATCTGGTCAAATGGAATAATGAACATTTCAGCATAAATCGGGAGATGATATAATAATTTCCCAAATGGGGAATAACAAACTTCTGATATGTTGGGATAGCATGTAGAGGCGTGTCTTGTAGCTGCTCAACTCATGAATGGTCGATCATTACGATTTGATGTTTTAGATATAAAAGGACTTCCCTTCGAGTGAAGTTATCATCAGCTCAGTATCATCATCCATCTTCATCTATTGTATTACAGTATTTACTTGCATACATTAGAGCATATCAAATCAGATTATCATTTATTACTAGTAGATCCACTTCATAAAGATGTTTAATATTCCAGAGCCTATACTTGCTCGAACGCACATCGTGTTCTTGTATATATTTCCCGTTGCATTTCTTGGATTTATCATCAAGAATTACATCAAGATTCTTGCAAACGGTCCAAAGAAAACAACTTCATTCTCTGTTGCAGAGTACACCGGAACTAAAACACCTCGCCGCGAACTTCATCCCACAGAGGAATCCCTTCAACATTTGATACATGTAGATGGAGCAGGTCAATGGCCACCCCAGACTACATATGGATCAGCCTGGCCTGAAATTCTTCGACCATTTCACGATATCTATCTCGAACTCGTTCCTTCCTTGTCTACCGCAGAACTATCTAGCGATGATCAAGTTAACTACCAGAGGGCGTTGGATTATCGTGTCAGGTACAGGAAACTTTTGGCTGATCGGATCAATGTGAAACAAGTCGATGCACTGTTATCTGCAGCTGAGAGAGGTACCACAAATGTCTTGCCAGGGGCGGCCTGGAACGGGCTTTTCGCTTGTATCGCCTTGTCAAGACACGCCTTTCGGTAAGTAATACTCATACCAACATATATATGCTAGGATATCTAACACATTATAGATGGGGGACAATTCCAATTGTTAAACTCGCCCAAGAAGAACAGGTCGTCGACATCCCTGAGGAGTTAAACGTTCCCTGGGAGTACCTCAAGAGACGATTCGGAGTAACATCTCAAGGAGGCAACGTAACCAGCAACTACCTTTGCAATTTCGAAAATGCTCAAATTGTCTACCCGATCAACCCTGGAATGTCCGACTTGATCAAGACAGCTGAGTACCATTTTGGTCATGTCTTCCCAGCCATGGAAGAACTAGCTTCACCAATTTATCATCTCATCACTAAATCACACCACCAATATTCCATAGGCGATCGCAACGGTCTTCTTCAAACATTGCGTCAAATAAACATCGAAATTCGTATACCCCTGAAGAAATATTATGAAACTATGGTTGAGTCAAGAATTTCACGAAAAGTGTGGATGCATTACGCCCAAGGCTTTCAAGGCTGGGCGGCTGGAACAATTGATCCAGTTACGAAGGTATACACCGAGTACGACGGATTGTCCGGCAACCAATTGTTATTCCCTCAGATCATCGATGCATTCTTAGGACTCGAAAAATATTTGACTGACGAGAACACCATTCGTTACATGCCAGTAAGCCAACAACGATTCAGGGAAGTGATCAGAGAGCACAGTTTCCGACAAGCAGCCAAAGATGCCGGTGATTTGGAAATCGAGGAAGAGATGAACAATATTGTGAAGCAAATGAGAGTTTTTAGAACAGCACATCGGGTTAGAGTCAAGCCATACTTGAGCGTCCCTGCCCCAGAGAGGTTGATCATGACGGCTGGAAAGAGTATATTGGAGAAGGGCCAGGTTCATGACTGTGAGTCGGCAATTGCGCCGCTGGACAAGATGCTCGGTGACAGGCTGTTGGCGACAAAATGAGGATTTGATTTGACGTTAGACCGAATACGAGACCATTGTTGATAAGATGATACCTTGTGATAGAAGATTGATTGACTGGGGTGAATTGAAATGGTAGAGAGAATTCAATAATTGTCCGGCAACGGAATTTAGGCGTACTATCTGGGGTTTCATCGATGAGTAATACAATACAATATGAAGTTCATTTTGGAAGATTTGTAATAATGATAGTGAAAATCTGAGATAATAATGATGCTTTCCAGAATTTGTGCGGCAGTTGCGTTGCAAATGAATTCCGTCAAGGTGTTTTTCCTCATCATCCACTCAACAAACAATACTGATAACAGGCCAAAGCTAGCCTTAACCAGGCTTAGCTATCAGAATCATGTGACCTTTCAGAGAAATTACACGAGCTAGCACTAAATCGAAACTAGCTTGTCAACCTTAATATAACCAACCTTGCTTGTGCGAACGAGAGATCTACAGTACATGCAACTCTAACCAGGGCCCTGAAATATACTCCAAAAATGGTAGCTTCACCCCCACGAAAGGAATCCTACTCATTGAATTATATCCGACTATGTAAGCCTCGAATTTGGCTCGGAGAGGAGATCCGCATATACTAGGATATAATGTAGCAATAATCCTTCGATAGGGCTTGGCGCATCTACGGGGGTGTGATCTGGGGTTGTACAGATGCGGACTAAAAGATCAGTTGTGACACGACCAGCATCGAGTAAGTTATAATCTCCTATAACTCTATCTTCTCCTGTGTCTATATTGTATGCGAGTTCAATCCTACCACAATCATAGGCTAGATCGTTACTGCCGGTGATCTCATCCTTCCAGCTGGTCCTTAAGATGCAAGGTTATACTTATTGTTCGTTTGTTTGGAAATGAAACAATCCCCCGAAGTCGGGAATAACTCAAAATGTTGATCGTGCAAGCCCACACTTGAGTCTACCTAGTAACTTTTAGCCGTTTACTGTATTTAAGAAACATCTTGGTCAGATCGTGCTGTTGAATTAAGCCATCATGACCGGGTAGACCCCGTACAAGTGAAGAACCTTCTAGTGCTGATGTGAGAGCAGATGGGTTTCTTGGCTAAAATCTATCTTAGAAAAGGCCTGATCAGATGGCTGAAAGACACTTGATGTTCATACCGAAACCAACCCTATGACCGTTCAGAAATGAGAAATAGGCATTCTAATGGCTACTACAGTGGTGGCAAATACTTTCTATGAGAACCGTACTTGGCTCTGATAATCAAATTTCTCATCTTCACTACTGATCCAAAGCTATAGGCTTCTATTGAAGAACTATATTCTTGTCTAAATAAAGATCCAGACGCTGTCAAATCGGTCAAGAAAATTGTGGGTCGGTAAAACTAACGGACTCGAGGTTTTAGCCTTTATTGGAGATCTTCATCAGCCCTACGACTAAACACAAGCATTAATACCAGCATGATTTATCTCTCCAATACTTGATGCGACGGTTCGATAGAAGCAGGACGTAAACTCTCGCAATTGATCACCTCAGAATAATTATAGGCCTTGCCGCTTCGGCCGAAGGGACCCAAACTTGCTACATTTGGTGATTCTTATGGAGATCAAGATCCTGCTGTTCGCAGAATACTGAGCGATCATTTGCCGCAAATGTCAATTCGAGTCCCAGAGTGAGACATGCAAGGATATAAGTTTAACAATACTTAACTTTGACGTCGGCACGACTTTTCCATCTCTACTCAACTACGAATTGAAGTTCAATGATATCAGACCACGCATTGACTCTGATTTCTATAAGCGCATTATGGCAATATGATTTCTTTGCGAAACTTACAATACCGGACAACTTCGCCGCAACTGACCAGTATCATAGTATGCTGAGAACATCTAGCCAGCAAGGCAGATTTTGATAGTAGCACATGGTAGGTTTGTGTAAGTACTGTAGAACGGCTGCAATTAGCCATTCTTCGATGCTTATATTCCCACCTTTCAGCTAGTGCCTTCATAGAGACATCTCCCAATTATCTCTTACCGTGGCGTTTCAATCATACGCCAATGATGTTGTGTATATCGCTAAATAGTACAATCAACATGATGTAGGTAGCTAAATGAATCCGAGAGAACGGTAACATAACTAGGCTAGTGCAAACAAATAAACCATCCCGAGAGAATGGTACCCTAACAATACACGCCATTTTTAATGATACATCGAGCCTACTAGTATCTCAGAGTCCACCCGTTGTAAGTGCAAACTTAATACTTGAAAACTATTCTAAGACCATACTCGACGCCATCTGTGATCGTTTTACCATAAAATGAAGAGGGAGCATTCGGAGGTTCGGATAGCTCTGCCGTGTCACCGATAACGACAGGTACAGTTTCCTGCATAGTGCGGCCTCTCCGAAGAATTCAGGAGTACAGCACATCAGCCTACTCATACAGCTTCTTTCATGCTATCATGTAAGAAAAATTCCAACAAAGGGGCAGGATATTGATGCATGAACTGTTCACATGAGTCAGGTCGCCGACATTTAATGGGCGATCAGTATTTGATATCACATCATTCGGTGCTATTTAACCTCAGGCTTTGGATATCACTTGCATGAGGAACGTATAAAGTACAAAAAAGCCCACTGCTGTTTTGAACGAATAATAAATCAGGCAATCAATTATTTCAGCTAATATAAAAATATACACCTGACCCCCTAGGTTAGTGACATGCATATTTTCAACCTTGGTATATCAAGCCATGCTGTACTTTGGACCACTGGGACCTGCAGAAAGATCTGCATGTGGCTGATGAGCCGCTGCGGCATATGCTTAACCCTCCCGAGGTCGGCAAAATCAATAAAACTTCACGAATTGCCCCAAATTTGGAACAGAAAATCAATATTGGATTTACCCCCCATGACTACCCAATTATTGGTATTATTTTTCAATAGGGGAAAAATCGTTATTCGCTTACTGATCAGCATCAATAAGCTTGGCTAGTTAGGCGTGCACGTGTTGTTGAATATGACAACTGACTAATGTCAATAGCCTAACGTTAGTATCGATAGTCTAAAACTAACATCAATAGTTCAACGTTAAGATAGCATCTATCCGCTTGAGAAATGTTTCCAAGTAACAATCGAACCCTGGAAATTTCTAGTTTTACATACTTTCAATTGATTGTATCTAATCGATTTCTAGAAATTTCTAGCGAATATGACAATCATGATCATCGCAATTAAATTCCATAGATTAGTTTACTAATGGCCCCCTATTCTTATTTTCTTCGCAAGCGTCGAATTAGTTCTGTAAGTATAGAAGTACGGGTTTGTAAAACATCCTTACTAAATGATTAGTCCATAATGTTGGAGCTTCTCTGACTTCACGTCTCCGCAACAGTGACAAAGCATTAATCATCCACGTTCATTATTCAAACTTGACAAGGAAGTCAATCCATCTCAACTTGCATTCCTTTGCGAACGCTCTTTTGAACCTCTTGTAATGTTTTTCGATTAGTACCTAGTCATGATGTTCTCCTTTTAAATCTCGCGTATTATTGTGCTGATTCTGCTCTTGTGGAAGTAAATTGGAAGCTAAATATCTTGATATTCAAGTCTCATAACATGGCAATATAAAAATGAAGTTCTTGATGAGTTTCACTGATTCCTATTCCGAATCCAAATCAGAAGTGTTCGCTTCCCATCGTGCTCAAGTTGACGTGGAAGGCAAAGGATTGAAGAAATACTGCAGGTGGTAATCTTGTGCCAAATGCCAATTATAGAGGAAGTCATCCGATAGAAAAAGGATATCATGGATTGAAAATGAATTCCGAGATACTTAAGGGAGATGTTATAATATTATCGAGCGAGCGTTGCAATAGACATATTATCTTCTTGTCTGAGCAAGGAGTTTTTTAAATAGGAAGTGCTATCTTCAACTGATAATAACAGTAGCTACTATACATACATTCACATCCTTTCCATCCATTCAAGTATCTCATGTCTCAAGTTGACGATGGAAAACTACTGGAACTTTGTTAATATCTCAAAATATCTCTAGAGCTAGACATGACGGGAATTTCGAGCCCCCGTCTTTCCTTTGGCGAATGAGCGTCCGCATCACATCGATATAGCAGTAGGAAATATGTCAGATCGTATTTTTACTCTGGGTGTTGATTTGCACTATATGTGTTATTCCGCTCGCATTCCCGTTCTGAGTTCTAGTTTCACGAATGCATTAGGTATGTTTTAGTCTCCGAGGCGAAAGCGAATGACTGCAAGTTTTCTGAATCGATTATTTCTCACTTTCAAATCAAGTCATATTGCTTCGTCTTCAGATTGCGGGTTGGCTGGCTTTCATGAATTTGTGTGATAAATCTATTATTAAATAATCTTGTGATATGACAAGCACTCCCTATATGAATTGTAATCTTGAAGCTTCCAATTTTCATCATCCCTATACTTATCTACAATATCAATATTTTCTTGTTTGCTCCCCCAAGGAAAACAACAGCGAATTCTTGGATCAAAACCCTCGATCATGTGCACGTATTAACGTACCCTATGATATATGGCAGTGCATGTACTTGTAGTAAAGAGTTCTGCCATACAACTCATACGAAGGCCAACAACCATCACATAATTTCTAATTGCTCCCAATAGAAGATTTTTCGGAGACAGTCATGTTTAGAAATAGTGATTCCATGAGTGCCTCGAGATGGCGCTAGAACTAACTCACCATCTCCTCCTTCGCCCCTCAATACTATCAAAATCCTCATTACATACAGATAAAAACATGATTCTGATTCAAATAGTTCGATGTGTATTCAGACATCCACTGTATTGTGATTATCGTAGCTCACTTGCATCAATTTCAGCCGACCCATAATTATACAGCGATGATGTAGCCAATGTAATTAGCATCAACCGGCAACTTTCCAGCTATGTTCTTATATGATTACTGCTTGACAGCCATTATAAATATTTTGGGTACTTTCAGATATGAAACAAATACGTGAATCACTTATGATGTAGATATCATGATGTTAATCAACATGTATCGAGGAAGGTTGAGTATCCGTATAATGAAATGAATAGATAGTATCGTGAAAGGAGATAGGTGAATACTACAAATAATCATCTCATTACGACACAAAAGAATAGTAAAGAACCATCTAATTCTATTCCGATATCCCTTACATTTCACCATTCAAATGAATACTACCGAAGCCAGCTCTTCAGAAACCATGCTAACCACCCCTAACTTTGACCTGAAGTTCATCGATCTCCAAACCAAGAGCGATAATCCTTTCCGTTCTATCGCTAGAAGAAATCATCTCATTCTTTAATCTCTCGATCAGGTGAGCTATCTTTTCGAGAATGGACTCCGCCGCATCCTCTTCTTCCGCCTCCACATCCCCCGTTACCTCTTCTTCGTCCGCGATATCACTTCCTTGCTTCTCCCGAGGCTCTATCAAAAGGGTTAGTAACTAAATCCAAGAACTTTCTAATGCCGCAATAAACCCCAATGAGATGAAACCCACCATCAAATCTATCCTCCAGACCAGAAGTAACTACCCGATTCTCCTCCACCTCCTTTTTCACTCGCGCATAGAAGAAATCCTCATGATACTTTGGGTGCCAAAGTCTCGGAAACATATTCTGACCAGATGGCACCACTTGCACCAATCTCATTTCAACCAGTTTTGCATCGTCGAACTGATATTGAATGTCCTTCGTGATATATCCCGCAGGATTCCTAAGTAGCGCATCATCTGTGAACATTTTGTCCAACTTTGAAAACGTCTGCCATATCTCCCCGTAATTAGTTCGGTCCGGATTATTTGTAGTGTAACGTCTCGAGAAGTTTTCGCATAGCTTGATACATTCTCCGATTATCTCTTGTTGGCCAACATTCAGACTGGGGTATTGTACGAGTGTATTGAGGGCGGTGAGTGGATCTGTATCTTTGGGAATGATGGATTTCAATCTGCCGTTATAGAAACCATTATCACCGGCATGGTGGATACCTTGGTAGATCGTCTCTTGAAGAGCATCAAGCCAAAGATAAGAAGGCATTGTATCAAAATTTGTCAAGTAGTAATTGGGAGTGAATGAATACGGAATGTGAGAGGGAAAATAAGTGAGAGCTTAGGGAAATTGAGAAGTGTTTCTTGTTGAATATCCTAGAGCTTCGTTTAAGTAAACGGAGAGCTTGTAGACGATTAGCAGAAGCATGAAGTTTGCTGTAGCTCAAAAAGAAGCATGTTTATACTGAGTGATCTTTTAAATTCGGCAAACTACATTTTTTTATGGAACAAAACAAACAAAAACTTGCCTTTGACAAGTGCTTTACCTAATGCAGTTCTCTTACCTCCAAAAAGAGATTGATCATCATTATAGGAATAATTCTTTCAAGCATTAATTGGATGCCTCCAGCATGAATAAAATCTAACCTTTCAGCATCTGTGATTGGAAGTCTTTCATAATCTGAGGTGTAAAACCATCGATAGATAATTAGATAGGTAGCAAACCTTTCCACCAGAATAGCAAAGCCTGATGTCGACATATGTGCAATACGTCTGAAATTGGAAGCAGCAGCAGCGAGTAGGACCATCAAGTAACTATCTAACTCATATCTTCATAGGACTTCCTTTACTATTCCACTAACAAACCTAATTCAGCAAACACAATGTCTGAAACAGGTGACGAATTTGTCACCCTCCAGGCAGGTGGGGAAACATTCAAGATGAAGAAGGCAACACTCGTTTCAAAATCCCAGTTCTTTGAAGAGTTATTTTCTCAGAAATCAATGCTTGATCGTGCACGGAATGCGGTAGGATACAATCAAATATACAATATCGATAGAAATCCCGTACTTTTCAGTCAGATGCTAATATACCCGCGAACAGCACTATTTCCACTTATATACGATGACTCAAAAGGCCACGATCACGCTACGTACATTGCACTGAAACAAGAAGTCGACTTCTTCGGACTGCACGCACTCGCAGCATGGCTGGGGGAGAAGAAATACTTGAACGTGGTACGCACAACATATGAAGCGCATAACTTCAGGCATGGATCGTTACTAAGAATCCCTAGTAACTTCAAGATCGAGATAGTACCTGATTGGTCATCCAAGAAAGTATATCTTTGTCCGAGGGGAATACTAGTTCATAAGGAAAAACCAGAAAGTTGTGGAAAGAAGTGCAATATATTGAGAGATAGGGATGGAGCGGAGTATGATACAGAAGGGATTTTAAGGGTGTGTATATGAAGAAAGAAACGATAATCAATCATCGGGCTTGTGTAGATAGATTATAGGCCGAAAGAAAATGAGGCAGCAGAGACGGATCAGTGCTGGGGAATAAACCATGGATAGGTAGTCAGAAAGTGCGGATGGTGAATACAGAAGAAAGCTACTTGAAAATAATAAAACCGGCAGTTCCTAAGCTGTACGAGTCGCCGAACCTCGAGGGGAAAAGTCCTCTCAAAAAAGAAGGGAGGAAGAAAAAAAAGACAAAAGGAAATTTGTAGCACGACCTGGTTTCGATCCAGGGACCTCCGGGTGGCATATTCAAGATATGAGCCCGGCGATCTTCCGCTGATCTATCGTGCTTATTGAACCATCAGATGAATGATGTTTGTCCTGTTTGATGCAAGAACTGCGTTATTTGAAAACATTAATGAAAAAAATTTTCTTTCGGGATTTTCTCTTAATTTGAGAGAATGAAGTGGGGTGGTGGAGTGGGGTGGAGCGGAGTGGACCTGGGATGTGGGTTTTGAGATGGTGGCTCGAGGGTGCGCAAGGGACGACCGATAGTGTCTGTTCGAAATTTATCTGGTTTTTATAGTTTCGCGAGTGATATTGGAAATCAGGGTAGAAATGGATAAAATACAGTCAATAATTCATCATGACGGGTATGAATTTCGAAGATCAATTGTTTCTTAGGAGACAAAAATTTGGCTTGCAGAGATCGGCTCCAGGCTCGGCCCGGGTCCGGTTTTCATGGCGAATCGCAACTGTACCGGCATACCGTCGATGGGTCTATCGATACTATTACACAACCAATGTATGGGGTAAATCGTTCTGCACATGCAGACGTTTCTCCGGAAAACTCTTATGCATATTTTCTTTTGCCTTTGCAGCTTGCACACCTCAGCCAATCATATCATCCCTTTTCCTGGCCCGCCCCGCCCTACCGTTGTCAGATCACAACAAAATAAGTGTCAGATTTCAAGTGAACTAATATCGGACTTTATGTACGCACTAGTAAACTCAGTTCACTTGGGACTAACATATGGGAGTTTAATAATGCCATGTATGAGTGCCTATTGACTTGCGGTATGGCATTTGTATATGGAGACCCGTTCATTGGTTAGTCGACCTTAAACAATACCTACCTGAGGAAGTAACAGTAGGTGTATGCGCAGACGTCAATCTGTTTATTGCAACACCGATAGCATATAGATATTTGACATTCGGCCGACACTCCTTCATGAAGGCGCAGTTGGATATGTTGAATAGAAATTGTATAAATAGTGTGAGAGGTAACATGAATTATCGTCTCAACAACCTCTCACTTGCTTGTTATTCTTTTACTATATTGGATTGTCATCTTGATTACATTTTACTAATGCAAACAATTCCAAGTTAATTCTGACAGACATAAACTACAATTGAAACACACTATTCATCAACGAAAAACTCAAATATCATCATGTCTGAAGAAATCAAAGTCGTCGCCATCTTCAACCCCACTACAGGCAAGGAGGAGCGAGTTTGTGCTCCTATTCTCCAGTTTACTCCATTTGACATCTCAGTATATCTTACCATCTTGTGATATTTCCTTGTTGTTATATCATCGCATTATTTTTACAAAACAATGCTAACCAAACACCCTCAACACAGCTTAAGGAAGTCCTCCTCGATCTCGCCAGCAAAGTCCACGAGAAAAAACCAGGTGTTGTGATTTTTCACTCGACCTATTTTCAGATAACTTATCATGAATGCTAATTAAGCTAAACAAAATATCATGCTTTCGAGCAGATAGATTCTCAGACTGGATCTAATGTTATACTTTTTCAAGAAACTTGTAAATATACCTTTTCATCATCTCTCTCTGACCTGCATCAATTCATCTGCTTCCCATCACTACTTGTATTCCTTCATCAATCTCTCAACCAAATTCTATTCACCTCTCCCTTCTTATTCTATCCCCTAGAGCCCTACCATCATTATCCAATCATCTATCCCACCCTGGGTTATGATCATCGCAACCTAAACACTAACTAACAATATCGGGTCAGGTCCTTTGACACGCCGTCTCTTCTTTATGATCTTTTATTATCATATGTCAGATTACATGTTAGATCATATGTTTTAAAAAGCTTGTTCAAAAATTTAAATTTTACTTAATTAACTATTTTAAAATATCGATTTTAACTAATCAATTGCTTTAAAAAAGTGCTAAGATTTTTCCAAAGCGTTAGTAAAATCATTTTTGTATCATATCAAAAAAAAAAATGAGTAGATTTGTATAAAACCTCTCTTTTTGTAAACAAAAAGAAGAGGCATACCATTTAGATGCCAACCAAGCTGCCGTTGACATCCACCTAAGTACTCCCTACTTCGGAGCCATGGGCGAGACTATTAAAACGGAAGGATTACTCACCAAAGCCTCCGAGATTATTGTTATTAAACCTATTAGAGGATTTGCCTCACAGTTTTAGGTTTTAATTTGTGTTTGCATAGTTAGGTGGTTTCGGTGTTTTTGGATGTTAAGAATTATGATTGAGGGTGAAATACAATGGGCTACCGGTCTTTAATCAGGAGTATACTGGTAGTTATCATTCCCTACGGTATCACCTATTTAGGGATTTCTTGAATATCATTTAAAGAAGGAAATTTTTATATTATAATTGAAATTTCAATTGTATTATAAGTTGATTTTTGGGGAGTGATTATTTATTAATATAAATTCAATTTAGATTTTTAGGTTTATTTTAGATAATTATATAAAATTAAATTAATATAATATTTATATATAAAATTAATGTATTTTTATTTATATTTGTATATAAAATTATATTTGTATATAAAATTATATTTGTATATAAAATTATATTTGTATATAAAATTAGTATATATTAATAATTAATATATTTTATTATTTTTTAATTTAGTTGATATATTAAAATTAATCTTATATTTTTTTTATTATTAATATATTTAAGTTGATATTATTAATAATAATATATATTAAAAAGTAATATAAATATATTTTTAAATTCTATAATTTTTTATAGAAAATCATTTTTTTTAAAATCATTTTTTTTAAGATTTTTTTTTAAAATAATAAAATTGTTAATTCATAAAAAATAAAATCTAAATTAAAAATAATTATAACTTTATAATTTAAAGTTATATTTATATAGATCAAATTAATAAAGAATTAGATAAATTTTTAACTAATAAAAATTTATTAAAAAATTGAATAATTTTATAATATAAAATTAATAATAAAATTATTTTAAATATAATTTCAAAATATTGATAAATTTTACCTGAAATTTACTTGAAATTAATCTTTAAATTTAAATTTTAAAACTAATTTATATTATATAAAATTTAATTTTTAATTAATTATAAATTTAATACGTTGATATTTGAAGTTTTAATATGCTTAAGCACTAAAATGACCGATTTCCTGAAGTTCATTCAGGGAAGTCATTGAATTCTATTCAGGTTCGCTCCCTGAATACGTGATACTGTAGGGATTAATGAAACGATATTGATCTCGCAACTAACATGTACGTAATATTTCGTGACTACGATACTAAGAAATGGACTTATGTGAAGCTTCTTAAGCAATAATTTGACTAAAGTAAGTTAGTTGATAAAAAAAGCTCCATCCGCTGGTGGAGGTTGGTATCGCTGACTCATCATTTTCACATGCCAAAAACCCAAACAATAAATCCCAATCCACAAAAATTCCCCACGATTCAATCTCCATGCACCTCCGGATTTTTATTTATCACACATTCCAACCATCCAAGCTCTTTCGGATTTTACTACCAGCAATCAATTCCAATTCGTTGTTTACCATTACCATCATATGAATCCCAATCTTGATAATTCTTCAAGCATAAGTTTAGCCGTGTAACCTCGGCCTTTCTCTTCTTTTTGAGGTCATATGGTTCTTTTGAAGTCATCGTCAAAGCTTTGAATCGATGACTTCAGATTGATTATCTTACACCATCATATCTGGAGGTAGTGTTCTTAATCCCACTCCATTCTGTTTCCCTTCTTGTGTTTTTCAAACAAATTGAAATTTCAATTTGATTTATTTCTATATTTACATACGTTCCAGCTGCTGTGTAAAGGTAAATTTGGAGTTGTGTTCTGTATGACGATACGAATTCTTGACTCTCGTCTTTTAAAAGCGCACATGTTTATAACAATTCTTTGTCCCTACTTTGAGTCTTTCCTTTTGTACAATAACTTACAACCAAACTCAAGATGATAGGTATATCTATCTACTCCACAAGTAATGATATCTACTAATTAAAGGTATACTACAGATCATGTACTAGGAAGGCCTTCTGTACAATTTCGCAAGATCCAAGTCTTGGGAGTAGTTGCATTTTGGTCAGCTTATTTGTTCAAAGGAAACAAAGATGGTCCTCCAAAACTTCGAAAACTATCTCGCAGACTCTCACAATTCCTTACACCATGGCAAACACTTGTTATAACATTACTCTACCTTTACATCGCACGAAATCTCGGGAAATTAGTCGGATTGGAGTGCCCCGAGCCTCTATCAAATTTATACACGAGATCATATTTCCGAGCAACATGGGTTACAACAGCATTGGATGCGGGGTTTTGGACTGCCATGCGCATACGTAGGAAATGGATAAGAGACCTTGCAGGAATTTTATTCACGATGTACTATTTGATCGCGGCAGAGCAGGCTGATGAGAAGGTACGAAAAGTGCGGGGTATGTTGACGGTGGATCATTTGAGAGTCAGTTGGAACAAAGGAACAACTCCATATTTGGCATTCGTCGGAAATTTGTTACGACCTCGATTTATGAGATACCCTCCGAGAGCGATACGTATACCAAGACCTTCGAGTAGCGACTATAAGGAACCTGTTAATGGATGGTTATACTTCGATGGGCCACTCTCAGCTTTGAAGAAACATACAAAAATTGTCTTGGATATACCAGGTGGAGGGTTCGTTGCAATGGACCCGAGAACAAATGATGATAAATTATTTGCGTGGGCTGGAAAAACAGGATTACCGGTTTTGAGCCTGGATTACAAAAAAGCACCCGAATTTCCATATCCTTATGCATTGAACGAATGTTACGATGTTTACAGCACTATAATTGCGAGTAAAGGTAGATGTATCGGATTATCTGGGGAGACCGTTCCAAAAGTTGTTATCACAGGTGATAGCGCTGGTGGAAATCTAGCGGCTAGTACAACTTTGATGATTATCGAATCTGGATCTACAGATACGAGACAATATCTAGGACCAGCAGCACTTCCAATTCCAGATGGTTTGGTACTCATATATCCTGGATTAGATATGAATATTGGAAACTGGATGTCTGACGAACAGATGTCATTGATTAAGGATCGAAAATCCCGAAAGACAAATCGAGGTATCATCCAGAGAAAGAGTATGCAATATACGCTCGCAGCAGGAACACCTCATCAATCAGAAGATGAAGACGAGAGTCCACCAAAAGTATCATCTCCACCAATTGAAAACGGAGAACCCGTTACAACTACAAAAACAATGTCTCTACCATCCCCCCAATATTCCACAGCTGCTCCATCCCTACTCTCTCCTCCACTGACGAGAACTCCACATAAGACAACTGCACCAACAGGTTCTCACCATTCTGAACCTCTTCGTACCCGTCTCGCTATGTCAAGTATGATATCGTACTTCAACGACCGGATTCTCACCCCCGAAATGATGCGCGCTATGATCATCCTCTACATAGGACCTCATAACCGACCCGATTTCTCCACTGATTACCTGCTCTCTCCAATTCTAGCACCCGATTCTCTATTGGCCCATTTCCCCAAAACCTATTTTCTAACGGGAGAACGTGATCCTTTGGTGGACGATACAGTAATATTTGCAGGTCGACTTCGTCGAGCTAAAGCGGAGAGATGGAAGAGGCAGGAGTTGAATGGGTATAAGAGTGATGATGGGAGATTAAACAAAGAGCTCGATGAAGATGATGTAGCGGAGGTACTTCTGATTCCGGGGATTAGTCATGGGTTTTTACAGTTTGTGGGGATATTTCCGGAGGGATGGAAATATATTTTTCGGTGTGGGAAGTGGATGGAGGAGATTTTTAGGGATGTAGATGAG
The DNA here is from genome assembly GCA_028455995.1 of Scleromitrula shiraiana. Lineage (NCBI taxonomy): Eukaryota > Fungi > Ascomycota > Leotiomycetes > Helotiales > Sclerotiniaceae > Scleromitrula > Scleromitrula shiraiana. The sequence goes on from JABELC010000014.1 coordinate 707,491, forward strand.
AGAGAAAAGGTGGATGAGGGGAGGGAAAGGGGAAGGGGAAGGGGAAGAATAAGAGCGGAGAGTTCGGGGGATGATGGGGAGGGTGGGTTGGAAATGAGTTTTGTTAGGAAGGGGATGGGGAAGGGGAAGGGGCTTGGTGGGGATAAAGATGGGAGTGTTAGGAGGAGGAAGGAAAGGTTGCTCAAGGAGGAAATTGCAGGGAATAGAGAGAGGGGAAGGGGAAATGGAAGAGGTGATGTAAATGGAAAGGGGAATGGAAGTGTAAGAGGGGGATTGAAGAGACAGAAGAGTATGGTTAGTTTGGCTAGTGAGGATGATCTATTGGGGAGGAGAATGTTGGGTTTGGTTGGGGGGTTGACGGGGAGAGGGGATGATGGTAATGGAGATGCTTGATTATAGGGGAAGAGAAGGTGGTGGTTGGGTCACTGGCAGGTGTTGAGTGATAGGTACTAGGGATCAAGTATCTTGTATGTATATATTCTGGGGTATACATCAATCATAAATAAATTATATTCATTTATAAATAAATACATTTCATACTAGTATGTAAATCATTTAATTAATAAATAGACAATATTCTTAATTAACCAAGTTCCAAATCTATTTTATAACGATTTAACTTTTGTTTTATTATCAATGAATTAATTGATTGAACTTAACTATATTACTAGTATATTGTTTATGATTTACTTATATATATTTGTAGGTTTAATCCTCTCATTAAAGACATTCTGTAATATAATCAAAGAAATTACAAAAGTAAAACAGCGTTTCAAGAAGCTTTCGAAAGAAAAGGCAGTGTGAACTTGCCTTGGCCGTCATCAAATGCAGGAAAAAATTAAAATATCAAAGGATGAATTCCCCGCTCACGTGCCAATTCCAACCATTCTTTTATTTCCACTTCTTTCAAGGATTCTCCAAACGCTCGTTCCAGATATTGTTTAAGTTCATGATGAGCGACTTTCACATTGTTGCAATAATTTAGGAAAGCTACAACTATCGATCTTGCTTCTCTTTCATGTTGTGACCTGAATAATGGTCCTTGATTAGTGGTAGAGTTAATGGCTGATTTGACAAGATTATCTACCGCCTTCTCTACAAGAACAAAGTCCCACTGTCCCTCAATATCATTCTCTTTGAATCGCAGTAATGCATGTAATAACAATGAATACTTTATCGTCATGCCGACAGCATCCAGCTCTGATGCGTCGTCTCCTATAACATGCGCTAATCGGTGGATGTACACGGGTATATCAAAATCAATGGTAACCTTGTCCAATAGTGATTCGCTGGCCCATTTGGAAGCTGCATAACCGTCAACCGTATTTAATAAGTCGATATCTGGAGGCGATACGAATACCTCGGGAAGAGGTTGCTGTTTGATTACCTTGGCTACAGATGCTGTCGATACATAATGCACGGGTAATCGACGCGGGATAGCCATACTGCAAAGGGTACGTGTTGAGATGACATTTGCACGACGAAGAGACTGGTAAGACTTCAACAGAGAAACATCGATCGGCGCCATTATGTATGATGACGTGGGAATGCTCAGCTAGAAACGTGAATTGAGTGTTTGAAAGACCGAGGTTAAAATCAGATAGATTCCCAGAATACTCAATTATCTTCTTACTTCTCACGGGAACGTGGCGAGACCTTCCTGATTCGTCAGGTCTTATTGCAAGGCAGTGTATCTGTGCCACTTTTGGACTTTGCACTAGGCTTGAAAGCAGATGTTTTCCAATAAATCCAGTGGCACCTGTCATTACAACAACAAGGTTCTCATTGTCATCTCCATGGTTTTCATTAGAGAGTGAGGGGGCAACACTGGCTTGAGCAAGTCCGTCAATGATAGAAGCAATCTCAAAATCCCAATTTATTGCCGGCAAAGTGCTTTTTAGGCCTAGAAATGATCCCGCTATAGTTGCCGAAGCTGTTTCGGTGACAGTATCTTTAGTATTTGTAACAAGTTCCGCCATACTGCTTAGATTACTGGCATGAGATAATTCAGGCATAGATATCTCTACACCCATCTGCATCTCGATGAGATACCTCGACTTGAACTTGACGTTCAAGATTGAACTACCACCAACTTGAAAGAAATCTGTATCATAATCTATCATTATCTGACCACTATCAGGATGATTGTGAACCGTCCGAGAAGAAAGTACTAACTTTTTCCCAAATCTCTTTTCTTGATTGTTCCCAATGATTCAAGAGACGAGCGGGAACATTCATGGTGTTGAGGCCTGTGGACTCAGTGATAGAAATCGCATCCACAGACTCGGATGCTCTATTCATTTTACCCTTAGCGGTGATTGGGATAGAGTATCATAAAAGAATAGATCACATGATCATATGATCACATAATCACCTTCAAATGATCAATTCGATACTACTAGTATGATTCAAAATATTCTATATTTTTAGCGTTACTAGTACTATTATGATATTATAACATGTATAAAAAAAACTTTATTTTTTTAAATTAATTAATAATTTTTAATTATATTTTTTTGACATAATAACTTATAATTACTAGTATCATCAACGAAAAAGATTTAATCACTATTACTAGTAGTACTAGTAGTACTACTAGTAGTAGTAATACTCAGGCTACTAGTAGTAGATCAACTACATACTTGTAAATTATTTATATCAACTTGAATAACTTGAATTATTAATTAATTATTTAGTAAATAACTATTAATTGGAAAAATCGAGTCCGACTCGAACTCGGAGTTTTTATAATAAAAGTATATTATAGTAATTAGTACTATAATTATTAATAAATTTATTAAGTGTACTATATAAGTTAATAATGTATTACTAGTAGATAGTACTAGTACTTATTTATTATAACTTGAACTATTTATCATATTTAATACTAGTCACGGTATTATAATAATGATTTATTACTATTAGCATTTAATCTCCGAGTCTTAAAATTATTTCAAAAGTTATTCAAGTTTCTACTTATAATAAATGATTAAAGTACTACTACTAGTAGTAGTAGTAGCAGTATCCAAATTTTTTCAAAAACATCATTGTTACAACTAGTATTCAATAAAAATTTAATAATTTAGTAATAAAAGATTTTAAAAATAGACTGTCCACCCTTACCACATCGCAAGACATCCTCGGAATCGAGCTTTGAGTGGCTATACAAAGAGGAAAATGGGATCAAAATCTGCGTCTTTAAGATCTAGCTCCGAGACAAGACAATTTCAGTTAGTGATGATTATCTTCTGAAACAATTTACCATTTAAATTATTCACCTGTTTTCAGACTTTCTCTCTTTTTGGTTCGAGTGGGAATCAAATGGAAATAGGATTAGTCGAAGAACAGAGTGGTCGTTATAGAGTAGTAATATTCCGCCAGGCTTCTGCATCTAGAGGCGCAGCATTAAACCAGGGGAGGGTGATTATCTGTGGGAGTATAACATACAACATATACCCTGCCGGAGACCGGGGTGCTCTTTACCCCGCAGTTGGACATTGAAGTTAAATACCATTTCAGTATCTTATCTTCTTAAAATTTGTCGTTAGCCAAAAAAGCACATCTCTTCCTCTTTATCCAACAGTCCAAGCAAATTTAAGTCAAAATGACCGATACTCCAGCACAAACGAACAGTCGGCCTTTGAAATACACGGTCACTCATTATCGCAAGCCAGAACACACGCATGAGGAGTTCATCAAATGGATCGTCGAAAATCATATCCCGCTTGCCGTCCAAATTTTCAAGAAACATGGCGTTTTGAAATATTCGCTCGTGAGTTTTTACTTTAACTACAGTCAAATCATAATGTTGACAAGATATTTATTTAGTTTGTCACGCCTGCCTCTCCCAACATTGAAATGGAGGGAGTGCTGGGAAAATACCGACCGGGTTGGAATTATGCGGATTTCGACTGCTTCATCGAGTACTTGCTCCCTGATTTGCAGGCTGTCACAAACATCCTGACTGATCCGGATTGGCCAGCCGCCATTGAGGATCAAGATGATTGGGTTGATATGTCAAGAGCCTTAGTCTCAGTTGGATTCGAGACACCTTATTTGTTGGAAACTGGTGAAATTGTGAACCTGCCAAAGTAGTTGGTATAAACATATCGAGATAGTCGATTGGGGTAGGAGGAAAGAGTAGTAGCTAGCCAACCAGAATGAAAGATGTGCATACCGAGACAAAGTCAATCATCTACTCTATGAATATCTCAAGAGCAACAGTATCAGTAACAGGCTTATTTTCATAAGTACTGTAACTCAAGGGTGGGTTACAATCCAAGGCGCTACAGACTCAAACCGTCAGAGGGCAAACCCCGCGAAGAAAAATCTGCATATTTGCGCGTGAAGGCTCGGACATGTCTACTGATCAAGGTTATTCATTGGCTACCGTCCCATTGGGACTGCTATCGAATTCTAGACCTACAAATATTTCGCTGTCTCAAGTCAGGTAGGATGAGACGGAGCAATGCCCTGAATTTGGTTGCAGGTATGTCAAATATGTCATGTTAATGACATTTGTGGTATGTCCCGGTAGTTAATGTCCGGGCGAGGTTGGATTGCACAGGATGATATCGGAGAATCATCGGGTTTTAGGAGGACTATGTATTGAGGCTATTATGGGTGGATAATTAGAACCATTCCGTTGGGCCATTTCTGAGCCAACAAAATTATTGTTTCTATGATATTCTTGCTTTTATGTTGCAGCGCATATGCATTATGTTGGGCGTCGATATACATGCGTACTTATGAAAATTCGGACAAAATATTGTGCCGACTATGATCTAATGACTTGATTATCAACATAGCCCGTAATCATCATTGGATGATACTCACAGATATCTTCTCGGCGTTAACACCTATCTCATCTTCCGGAAACACATAGGTACAAATCGTAGAGGTGTAGTCAAACATGTTGGATTGTATATATCTTCGATAATATTAGGAAGCTGGCGGGCTATTCTTTCATTGGATGATATGCACTGAGCTGTTAATATGGTTCTAAGCTTTTTCCACGCCCGAAATCCCTATCGGTATTGCAAAATGACATCTACTTTCAAGCGGCATATGTATCATAAGTATATTCTAGATGTGAAGAAATAAATAATCTGTTAATTTATAATGTGGAGTAAACATTTGGTTTAATAGATCTATTCTAAAGAACGTTTGCATATGATCATAATAGTTCAATATTTGCTTTAGGATTAAGGGGAAAGGCCTAGGGCGGGTAGTTTAGTTTTATGAATCCCGATTAGATCACAACAGTAGTTCACCATGGCACGTCAGACCATCGTGGCAACCATTCTAACCCCTGAGGTCTTGGCAGCACTACCTGACTAACTAAGTACTTCTCGATATCATCTGCAGACTGCAGAAAGGTACATAAGTCTCATTATTTGTCCCTGCAAATAAGAGGCACAATCGGATACCAATTCCCGATATATTAGAGTAAAATGTCGAAGATTCTTAGCAGTGAATGGCCTATTGCCCGAAAAGGTCATTGTTTCGAGACAGCAGGCAATATAGGTGGAGTAGTCACGCTGTGCTCCGTCTGCTGGACTGTATATAGATATGCAGTTGAATCCAATTGTGTAATTACCTACAGGAGAGGATACAAATTTAGGATCAATTCCGGAGCGCACCTGGTATATCAATCTAACATGTAGCTATTCCGGTTATCCGCCAGAGAGAACCGCTGGTATTCCAATTGGAGCGTGAGATGCGCCATGTTCTACATCTATTCCGCCCGCAGTAACAAAATACGATGCAAACAGTTGAATGCTATTCTTTTCAGAAATATCAAATGACATGGACAGGTGGAGATTTCAGAAGTTCTTGCTCTATCTAACGTTTGCTGCTTTCATCTCAGCAACAAATACAATATCATAATGTAAATTATTAAGAAATGCAACGCTAGTCCATCGATTACAGATATTTGGAAAGATGTAGCCCAAGATGTTTGTGAAATTCAGCAGAAGAGAACGTAACAAGAATGTTTGCGTTCGGTATTTTCTTTTGCTTTGCGGAGTTGAATTAGGACGGCCGCTGTAGAATCTTCATTTTTTCTTATCCCTCCTTAATGAAGAGCACATTGGCCAATTCAACGTAAGAAAAACATTATAAAGAGAATAAAAGGATAATTAAATGTATCATCACCAGATAACACGACAGTTGAGTAGTTTCACGTCTCGCCTTCGCTCCTTTTCTTCAACTCTCCACTCTTTCCGTTGTCTTTTCTAGTTGATTCTTCAGTGAGACCAAATTCGGTTTCTAGTTCAGTGCGCATAGGCAACTCCTTGACAAGAAAGGTTAATAAAAACCCCAATAATGCGAATGCCAGACCCACTTGCCAGCACAACTTAAGACTGTCAACGTAGATACCCCGTACAGTAGCTGCGAAGTCCGGGTTATCATCCAAGCCTAATAATGAGTATAAGGACCCTCCAGCTCCCAAAGTATAAGCCCCTCCTTTCTCAAGCAATGTGCGAGCTATCTCGTTATCAGGCAAGCGAGCCATCAATAATGAGTCAATTTTAGAATTAAATACAGAAAGAGGTATAGCAACGCCCCATATAGTACCAAATCCACGCATAAAAGCCCATGTAGCTGTCGCAGTAGCGACTTCCGATTCGGCCAAGGGAGTCAGAGCAGTCTGCAAAGTCACTGGTGTGATGATGCCAATAGCTAATGCTCCAATAAGTTGAAACCCGACCCAATAACCTGTAGTTGATTCCTGATTGAGAATCGTGAATAACCCGAAAGCAATAGGGAAAATAGCGTAGCCAATCATAAGAAGCGGGCGATATCGTCCTAGTTTGGTCATAATTCCACCACTGACTATTGTAAAAGGCATACATACAGCAGCCGTCGGTAAAATGTTAACACCTGATCTGAAGGCAGAGTCTCCAAGGACAGCTTGAAAATAAATAGGCAATACGAATAAAATCCAAAATATCAACATATTGTGAATGAAGGCGCACCAAAAGCCGGCAAGCGATGTTCGGTTCGAAAAAAGTCTGAGGGGTGTGGATGGCTCGGAAGTTTTGGATTCGAATAAAAGGAACAAAGGTACACCAGCTAGCCCTAAAATTAGAGGTAATATAGTCCTCCATGATGACCAGGGCTCTTGACTACCACCCCAAGTCAAGGCAATTAAAATTGAAGTTATGGCAGCGATGAGAATAGTGTTTCCTGTAAAGTCGATTCTTTTCAGGGAGGTCAAAGAGGGGCTTGATCCTTTTGGTAATACACCAAGGGATGGAATCACCATAGCGAGAGTCAAACCTGCTAACGGAAGATTCAAGTAGAAAATCCATCTCCATGTAACATGCGTTGAAAACGATCCACCAATCAGAGGCCCAATTGTAGTAGAAACAGCATATATGGCAAAGATGAATCCCATGAACTTCCCACGCTCCCTCAAGGGAACCAAGTCACATACTACCATCTCCACCATAGTATTGATTCCGGCACAGCCAATGCCTTGTATAGCACGGCCAGCTATAAGTGCACCCAAGCTAGGAGCCGGACCTGCAATAGCGGAACCAACCGCAAAAACGATTATAGAGATGAGTGTTGTTGCACGGCGACCAAAAATTTCTGCCGTTTGACCGAAGATTGGGGTAAAAGCGGTAGTAGTGAGTAGGTAAGCGTTGGCAATCCACGCATAGCCTTGACTGGCTCCGAAGTGTTTAATCATTGATGGCATGGCTGTCGAAACAGCAGTAGCATCTAATCCAGCCAGGAAGCTTAACACTCCCATCGATGTCATAATCGACTTCAGAGAGTTAGTATAAACAAAATAGATATTGTTGTATTGAAGGGCTCTGTTGGTAATCACTTACCCAAAAATGCCATCCACGATGCTGGATTTTAGCAGCGTTTTCTTCGACCACTATCATGTTTGGGGGGCTTTTAGTATTTGGTGAAATTTTAGAAGTAGTGGGAATGATTGTTTCCATTTTCTCTGGGCTGAAAGCTACGTCGTTTTTTCAGGAGAAAGAGAGAAAGTTTATAATAAAAGACTTAGAAACTACAGTTATATGTTAAATCAATATTAGCTAAGCTGATATATATGCAACTGTAAGGCAAAAAGAGTCATATAAGACTATAAAAGCTTTTTTTAGTCACCGAAATGATCTTGTAGCAAAAAAGTTTGATAAAGTGCAGCATTACCCGAAAATCTAAATCTAGGACTTTCTGCATTATATATCCGAGTCAATACGATAGGAAATAATTGAAGCTGCATATCAACAGCCCCTCTCAAACTTAACGGTCAAATATCTACATTTTTAAGGATCTAATTTAATATTCTTACATTTTTGCCAAATATCAATATATTTATGATTTGGAGAATAATGAGATTGTAATAAGAAAATCATTTTCTATTGACCAAACTCATATCAGCCTGAAGGTGGCGAAGCAAAAATTGCGCTTGTTGGTTAATAAAATATCCATGCTTTAGCAAGTTGCTTGTATCTTCTTTTAGAATTGCCAGTGAATGGAGAACCATGCCACCTAGTAAGTCTTTCTTATAATAGGAAGTACTAGTATTGTAAAATAATCTAAGTCTATTAATCAAAAAGTGTTTCGTTACTAGACATACTCGGTTAAATTAAAATTGAAGCACGCGCCAATTGCCGAAAACCCTCAAAATCGTCGATTTTATACAAAACACCTCTTACGCCGATGTAAATAAATCGATCAATTATTTATAGAATTATTCAAAATATTGACTATGAATTATTATTATATTAAAATATTTAATATGAAAGTTTAAAGATTAATTAATGATTTAAAAATTTAGAATATTTAATTAAATATAAAGTAAAAATCATATGAAAATACTATAACTTTAATTTGATTGAAATCAAGCAAATTACTACTAGTACTATATTAAGAAATAATAAAGATATATATGAATATATAAAAAAAAACTTTTATTTAATATAAATATTATATATGAAAATTTAATGTACTATTCTTTAAGAATCGAAGTTATAAAGATATTTTTAACTCTTTAAAATCTTTAAAAATCTTAATAATTCATTCAAATCAAAATTATATTACTAGTAGTACTACTAGTACTAGTAAATATTATAATAAACTTGAATATAATAAATATGATAGATATGATAGATATGATAAATATGATAAATATGATAAATATGATAAATATGATAAATATGATAAATATAATAAATATGATAAATATGATAAATATGATAAATATGATAAATATGATAAATATGATAAATATGATAAATATGATAAATATGATAAATATGATAAATATGATAAATATGATAAATATGATAAATATAATAAATATAATAAATATAATAAATATAATAAATATAATAAATATAATAAATATAATAAATATAATAAATATAATAAATATAATAAATATAATAAATATAATAAATATAATAAATATAATAAATATAATAATAAATATAATAAATATAATAGATATAATAGTAAATATAATGTAAAATTTACTAGTATAGAGGTTTCAAGTTTATACCATTTAAAAATTATAAACTTTAATGTACTAGTATTTTGATTTTACTTTTTTTACTAGTACTAATTCGATTGTAAAAGATTTTCAATTTTAAAAATCGAGTGCCAGTGGGAGCTGGCTGGGATTACTACTAAGATGTTGAATACTAGTAGTAATACTAGTACTAGTAGCTCTCAAGTTTCAGCAGCTTTTATGTAGAACCATTATATACAGATCCTTTCGTGCAAGAATGGGGATAAAATATTTGAACCAAGAAGACCACCATTTTTGATATGCAAAATGAGAGAACAAAATGCGAGGATCACAAGTATGTCGCTTCATGCGTCATTTGTCCAATCGGGGCCCCAAAACTCCACCGAGATTTTCTAATCCCCACTGACTACAATAAAGTTCTGGATATATTTGTTCCACTTCAATCTTACAGGTGAATGCACTTTTAAAAATGTTCTATTTTCAAAATCTAACAAGTTGGATTCGACAGACCGGTTAGGAAAGTAAGGCTTGATGTGGAAGACTTGCAGACAGCCGTTACAGAGGATCGAAAATCAAATCATGAGAATAGTCTTCAATTTATTCCGGAGCAATGTTCATGGGAAGAAGTCTTCAAAGAAATGGATAACGCTAAAGTGCTATATGACGAGAAGAAAAAAAGTCTTGATTCTCTCCGCAAATGGTGGTTAAAATTGGGAAAAAATAAGGCGGCCATTGATCCATGGTTAGAAATAATACTGGATGAGTATGGACTTTCTGTTATGCGAGGTGGCATTGTAGTTGTTCTTTCGGTGAGTTCGATCAAACATCTCATAAATTGCAAATTTCAGTGGTTGAATGCTAATAGAAGATCATTCTAAGCTTGCACAGAAAGCTTTCGATAACAGGGAAACGATGATGAATGATATTGTGCAGATGGTGGATGTAGTCACTACTGTCAGCCCCAGGCGAAGGATTGTGGATTGGAATGATTCGCAGGTAACAAGCTTACTAGGACTAACAAAGATGAACAGCAACTCAGAGATAAGGTCGAGGAACACAGTGCAATGTCAAGACAAGACATAGAAAACATGTTGGATGCAAGGCTTGAAGAGCAGAGAGAGCGATTGGCGGTCATGTTAGAGGCAAAAGCTTTAAATGCCCAAAACTACCTTCTCGAATTTTTAAACTACCACGAAAAGAAAAAAAAGTGAGAAGGTTTCAAACCACAAAATCATCATGAAACTGACAAATCTCCAGTTACACAAGCAGAAGCCTACTCTCCATATTCTCCAGCTCCAATCAAGTATGTCAATCATTGGCCTGAAGTGCTTCCAAAAAGTTCCATTGCCCCAAATTTGCTACAGATATTGGATATATTGCAGATACCAATCAGCGAAGCGAATGATAATCTCCAAGCAGTTGTCAGTCAGAGTGGATGGCTCGACGAGCAAGCTCACAGCGCAGCGCAAAACCTTCTCCACACCCCGCAAGTTTGCAACTGGCTTGTGGGTGAAGAATTATGTCTCTTGTTGGTAAACGGAAACGGCGAAACCCACGTGAACGATAGCATCTCGGCTATATCTGCTTTGTGCTAGCATTATTGGAAGTCTAAGCAATAAGCGACAAGACGGTCGAACTGCAATTATTCGTTTTTTCGCCGGTTTGCATGGAGAGGGGCCAAAGTTTATGCCCTACGGTATCACGTATTCAGAAAGCGAACCTGAATAGAATTTAATGACTTCTCTAAATGAATTTTAGGAAATTAGCCATTTTAATGTTTGGGTATATTAAAAGTTCAAATATCGATGTATTAAACTTGTAATTAACTAAAAGTTAAATTTTATATAATATAAATTAATCTCTAAATTTGAAAATTAATTTTAAATAAACTTTGGATAAACTTTAAATAAACCTTGATAAAATTCGGATAAAATGTATTAATTTAAAATTATATTTAAAATGACTTTATTATTAATTTTATATTATAAAATTATATAATTTTTTAATAAATTTTTATTAATTAAAAATTTATCTAATTCTTTATTAATTTGATTTAATTTATATATATAGTTTTAAGTTATAAAACTTTAATTATTTCTAGTTAAACTTTATTTTTTATAAATTAATAATTTTATTATTTTAAATAAAAATAATTTTTATTATAAAAATTATAAAATTTAAAAATATATTTATATTATTTTTTTAATATATATTAATATTAATTTAAATATATTAATAATAAAAAAAATACAGAATTAATTTTAGTATATTAATTAAATTAAGAAATAATAAAGCATATCAATTATTAATATATATTAATTTTATATATAAATATAATTTTATATATAAATATAATTTTATATATAAATATAATTTTATATATAAATATAATTTTATATACAAATATAAATAAAAATATATTAATTTTATATATAAATATAATTTTATATACAAATATAAATAAAAATATATTAATTTTATATATAAATTCTATATTAATTTAATGTTAAACAATTATCTAAAATAAATCTAAATATTTAAATTAAATTTATATTAATATAAAATCACTCCTCGAAAATCAACTTATAATATAATTGAAATTTCAATTATAATGCGAAAATTTCCTTCTCTGAATGGTATTCAAGAAATCCCTGAATACGTGATACCGTAGAGATGGTGAAGTCACTTATCATGCAAATGTTACTTTTATTACATTTCTATCGTTGCTTGAACTTGAACTTCATCAATAGCGAGGGATATCTAAGAGATCTTACGACTCAGGAGTTGGGATGTTAGTTACCAACAACAGTATTATGGGGGCATGTCGTGTAGATTCGAACTTCTCGTGACTAGCGCAAATGAAACAGATATATTGCACCAGCGAGACGATTCATCATGAGAGGTGATACATCTTGGAGCGGATTATGGATCGAGTTCATATATCTCTGATTATGAAGTTAGCAGTAATTGCGCAACTATAGAAGAGGATAATTTAAGACGACCGATGCTCGAACATAAAGGTTGGGTTAGTTTTCCATGATCTTGAAGATTTGAGAATAGGATATTATGGTTCATGGACTGTTTGATGCAGTGCATATTATAATTGTCAGGTTTTTCGTTTCAGATGATATACATCTCATTTCCTCCAAACCGAAAATTGAAGGAGGATCTCATCCGCAAAAACACACCGTCCAGTACAATGCTTTTCAACCAGATAGTTTAATATCAATCCGCGCGCAAGGAGTAGCATTTCCAAACTCGCAGCCACAATAGCCACAGCAACAACAGCAAAACAATATCATCTTTTGATAACCTCTCAGCCAAATATATTTATTTCACGCCCTGCCAACCAACCCGCTATGCAGCAACTTGCGAATCAGCACAACAGAAACCCCGCCACTTTTCACCGTAACGAATCACTTCATCATGCAGTTCATCATTTATTCTCTAAACCGAGATACTGGGCCTATCAGAAATATCACGTGCTGTTGATGGCGTATATCCACAAATCGTTGAATCATTTATCTCATCCTCAGACCCTTCGATATATTGCCCCACATAAAATTTTTTTGACCAATAATAATCTTTAATTTTTACCTAAGATACACCAAAAAATCTAAAAGTATTTGATCGTCACTTTGATATAAACATAAACAAATCGATATATTAATGACTTTTTAAATAATTATAATAAATTAATTAATAATTATAATTTTTTAAAGCCGATTACATAAATTAAAATGCATTTTCTCATTATTTTTATATATATTATATTATTATAACTTAAAATTTTAATATACAATTATATCATTAAAAAAAAAAAAGTACATTTTCAAACATAAACATTCTCAAATCACTATTAATACCTACCCTTTTAAAAATTAATAACTACAACTTTTTTAAATAAATCTAACAATATATTAAAAATCTTTCAATCGATCTAACCTCTACTATATAAAAAAATCTTTTAAAAAAAATTATAATTATTGATTTTAAAAAAAATAAATACTCTACCATTCTTTACTATTTTTAAAATACATACTTTAAACTTAAAACATTTTACATCAAAATTCAACTTCAACTCCAACCATTTTAACCTTCTTCAACATTTACCACAACACCACTAATACAATCTATAAATTTGCAAAATATTCAACTTAAAATAACAATTCGATTAAACCTAAAATCATCATTAATATATAAATATTAAAAATAAAGAAGTTAAATAAATTCAAGTTTAAAACAAACCTTGTTTATATAAAATTTTTAAAAATAAAATTTTAAATCAACCATACAATTTAAATATCTAATACCAATTATATAAATACTAGTAAATAAAAGCTTTTAAATAATATAATTCTTTTTTAAATAAATTATAATTAAAAAATAAAAGTATAAAGTTAAAGTGCTCTCACCAAACAAAATCGGTTCTCACCAAAAAAACGCCCAAAATGCCTCAGACCCTTCAAGAGATTAACTTGCCCTTCGTCGCTTATTCATCAAAAATTACATAATACACCACCACTTTCTCAATATAAATCCATATATCTATTAAAATGGCTAAGTTAATCGACCATAGAAGGGTTTGAGGATGAGATAATGAATCATCCCGTTATTCTTTTAGGTTTTCCAGAATCTCACATGATCACGAATGATCACATGATATGCGCGTGCACATATCCTTGAGAATATAACGATAGACGGCAGATAGCGATCCTTGGATTCTTTTGTTTTTTTTTTCAAATCCAGTCACTCGTACTTCTCGAACATTCTTTTTGCAACCTCTCCGCAAACCATCTTTTCCTACCAGCGAAAAAAAAAATGAAACAACGACTTTTAAGCACAAGAAAGTAAAGCACCTCGTTACGAGTATAAGAATCCAACACCTAACCCACAGAAATGAAGACGAAACTTTTCGTTTATGGGATTTTTCGGTTGATTTTCGTGGCGTAGCATTGGGTTATTAGTGTTATCTTAGACCCAAGCCGATCATCAAACGAATCAAAAGTTCCGCCCGGTTGGCACAATTGGTTAGCGCGTGGGCCTTTTACTATATAAACAAAAGTATTAGCCCAAGGTTGAGAGTTCGAGCCTCTCATCGGGCGTTGGAAGATTTGTTTTTTTATTTTTTCTGATTTTTCTGCAAGTTTTTGCGAATTTTGCGGTGTGATTTGAAGATGGAGGTGGTTTGGTCGTGATTAGTTTTTGCATCGATTACGTGGCCCGTGCTTTCGAAATCCACTACTTTTTTTAAGCGAGGTAGTGCTTCAAGACTCCACTACCGGGTTTTGTTGTAGATCTACTAGTAGAGATCCAGAATTACCTTTTTGAAAACATGAAATTCAAATATTGCTGCGATTTTGAGTAAATTAAATCATTGCGTTATAGATACAGTGGTTTAAATATCTATTTAGGTGGCGTGAACTTACTATTTATCATTTCAGCTTCATTTATATGGTATACGTGAACGAAATGATGCATCGACGTTAGTGTGTTCAACGGGTACCCATGGGGCGGTTTTTCACTTTCATGAATAATCCAAGATTCCGCGCATAATCCAATAATCCATGGATAATTCGTTCAGAATGTAAACGATGCAGCATTGTTTACTACAACTAACATAAAATAAACAGAAACTACTTCCCACTCTTGGGCGTCCAATCATCAAAATAAATCACAGTTCTGATCTCTACCTTAAAAGGTCATTACAGTAGATACATCTCAGTTCGTGTACCATATCGATCCTACATCCAGATATTTTATACAATCTAAGCGGAATTAACAGGTCATGTCGAGGTTGAGTTAAGACTTCCTTTAAGTTCTACTTGAGATGAGCCCCAATAGAGGGAATATTTTAGGTTAGTTGGGTATACTTTTACGGTATCTCTTAACAAATACCAAGTTGAATGGAGAGATCCAAAACAGAATCAGATAGTTAATCGAGAAGAAATAATTAACTATCATGCTTCTAGTATTTTAGTTTCTGAAAGAATATTATCTATCTTTGTTCTCTCATCATCATTCACCAGTCCTCTCCACCAGCTCAGTATATATTCCCTAGTTTGAGTTTTGGAGATGAGGATAACCTTCGAATGATGGGAATTCCCTATATAGCTAATAGAATAAATGATTCATAAACATTAAACTCAATCGTTGAACTTGGAAATCTATACACTGCCTATACAATATGATCTTACGTGGAAATCCAGCAAATATATCATGGTTTTCTGCAAAGACAATAGAAATATGATATGATTCATTAACACTTGGTAGTAATGACAGTGAGTACATGATAAATGACAGAATGATTCCTGCAAGTCCCATCCCATTTCCCAAATACACCCTTCCCTTCCCTTTCCCCTTCTCATCCATCCCAATACCAGTTCCTTCCTCCCCCATCTCATCACGTCTCACCACATACCAACCAGTATCCACCCATCCATTCCATTACTAAATCCACACCCTTCATTAAACACCCCACCTCCATCCCTTGATCCCTTCCTCAACTTCAATCAATCAAGACACAAATTATTATGACAAATCGTCCTTCCACCCGCATCACCCCGACAATAAGTACAAATTCTATTATCGCAACAGGAGATCAGGTTCATAGGGGAGCAAAATTCTGGGGATGAAAATGAGATGTTATTATGGATTTTTAGATTTCAATTAGTGGGGGAGGGGAAGTGAGGGAGGAAGGAAGGTGGGAAGGAGAAGAGAGAAGAAGAGGAACATAAGAAAGAAAAACGAAAGTAAAAGCAAACACAACAATATAACAAAAACAAAAACAAAACCCACCAAACTCCCCCGCACATTGCTTAGTGGAGGGATCATTCATCAGCCCGATATTGACGAGGATATTGGTGATGGGGGTCATTGGGCTGGCGTGATCTTTATCTTCATTGTCACCTGGAATAATTTCGTTAGTTATGCAAGATATCTTGGACGAGCGTCAAGTAAGAGGGTAAGGTTAAGTTATGTGCGAGATAGATCAGATACCTTTCGTCAACCGAGTCTGATCATGCGAAAGTGGATGACTAGGCAAGGCCATCACGGAAGCCACGACTAGTGTTGTTGCGAGGAGGAGTTTCATTGTTGTAAGATGTAGATGCCAGATAAACCTGACTGATTTGCTATGTATGTATGTATGTATGTATGTATTTTTGGATAAATTTGAAAAATTGATGAAGAGAGGAGGTGACTGACTGACTGACTGACTGGGAATTGAGAGAGCCTTTTATACATATCGAAGAGAGATTATACGGTATCTCCAATCTTCGCGTCCTCGCATCCGTTCTACCATCTTCCAATTTCCGATGATCCAATTGGGCAGGAGAATATGTATGTGGTGACGACTATGCCTGAGGACGTAAGTATATGTATGTGTCTCGATGTTTTGAGACACGGGATGGTAGATTGATATATGATATCGTAATAGAAATCCCAACATCCTTGTTTCCTTCCCGTCTATACATATTATATACACAGCGTCAAGAACTCTTATAGGTGAAATCACACCACTCGTCAATTTAAACCTTAACTTTACTTCACTATGATATCAGAACCCTCAACCACTCGCTCCCATCCCATGGGCCATAAACATGTAAACGTTTCTCCACCAGGGATATGATGCTCTCCTCTCTTGTAACTCGATATCAACAATTTCAATCAAGATTTCCATCTCCATCCCGCACAGGCAAATCATTCTTCATATATCATGCAAGTCATTCATCTGCAATGCAATGTAATGTAATATGCTTAATATGCAATGGACGATAATTACCGAAAGTACCAGATCACGATAGATAGATAACCTTATATATGCAATCTTGCATCTGCATCTGCATCTGCATATCCATCTCCATCGATCTATCGTCCTTGGATTCAGACCCAGTATTGCCGCATGCATTCATGCATGCAAATCGCTTACATGCATACATGCATACATACATATATACCCCAACTCTCCGCGCGATATACATGAACAAACCAAACCCAAACCCAAATCCAAACTCAACAATATCATTCCGCCTCGGATATAAGCTCCCGACATCCAATCCCATCCAATCCAATCCAATCCAATGCAATCCAATCCAATCCAATGCAATCCATCCTAGTAACAAAACAACAAATTAACAAAAGAAAGATAAGAAATCATCATTCCATTTCTTCAATTCATCCCCATAGTGTGTTTCACCGATGTGGTACAGGATTATTCGCCTCCGGGTTCTCGGGATGGGTAGTAGACGACATCGAATATGGATCATATCAAGTAAGTGAATTCGAACATCTGCAATGCATATTCGTTTCATCTATTCCATTGCATTCCATTTTCCGCCTGCTTGTTTCCGTTTTTTTTGGCCCAAGATGACATATATGTATCTATGTATGTATGTATGTATGTAGAAAAGATAAGATAAGATAATATAATTTAAATAACTTGCACGTATCCGTTCCTATCTTGATGGCTGAGCACAGGGGGTAAGGGTGCCAGTGGGAATATAAGTTTGGAGAAAAAAGACTCAAAGGTAAGGAAAGGAACATAGAGAGATGCAGTGTGGGAGATGTTGAAAAGCTTGAGGTTGGTATGCAATATGGTATCTTCGCTGTTACCCCTCCATTCTATTCTATTAGTATTATATTTCTATTTCTATTCCCCTCTAACCATACAATTCCCATCCCATTCAATCCTATCCTATCCTATCCTATCCTATCTATTCCCTCCAATCGATTTCCCAAGAAAGCGCCCTGTGTAAATCTAAATAATAAATACTAAATAATAACTATCCCCCCTGAAAACATCAGATCCAGTATGTATCTTTCTTTCCCTCTCCTCTCCTCTCCTCCCCTCTCCTCTCCTCTCCTCCCCTCTCCTTCCCTCTCCTCTCCTCTCCTCTCCTCTCCTCTTACCCCCCCCCCCCCCCCCGCCCCTAAATAAAACCAACATCAAAACCAACATCTATCCAACCTCCACGCACCCCCACCACCACCTCCCAATCCTCATCATCCCACCCCGCCCCAACTCCCATCCTAAATACCAACGCCAACAACAACACCATCACTCATACATACACACTCTTCAAATTCCTATGCGATCAAACCCACTCCACTCCACTCCATCCCACTATATATTTGTGCATTATTAATCACTTGTTAATGAATTAGTTATTTATTTATTTATTGTTTGTTGGTTGGGTAGTTTTTATGTATGGGATTGAGATTATTGTTGGATTGATTAGATTAATTAGATTGATATATGTTGATATATATATTTATATTTATGTATATATATATAGAATGGTAAATTGTTATACAGTGTGTGGATTTAATCAATACGATTAACTATCTATGATATAATATAATATAAACACTCCTTCCTCTCCTTCGCTCTCTTTCATTCTCCCGCCATCTCTCTCTCATATAGTAATTATCATGTAAAAAAAAACATTAACGAGCTTTCCTTCATCCATTCATCTATTCATTTATCCTACTAATATACCATCCATCATCCATTATCCATCATCCAAATCAAACAAAAACAAATCAAATCAAAATAAAACGAAACGAAACGCCGTCCTTGCTATGCTGTGTTATGCTATGCTATATATAAAAGATCCATAAATACCGTATCGTGAATATATGCAAGCATGGATGCATGGATAGATGCGATAACCTTATAAATAGCTCAATTCCACCGAATGGCATCGCATCGAATCGAATCGAATCGAATTGAATGCAATGAATTACATCCCAATCTAACCTCCAAAATAAATCCCCAAGTAACCAGCCACCCCCTCCTAACCAGCCGCCCCCTCCTAACCATCCGCCCCCTCCTAACCAGCCACCCCCTCACCACCCTTCCCTTTCTCCTTCTTCCCCCCCGCACTCGCCCCATCATGACCAAAACTCAATATCTTCTGCAACCCCTTCCTAATTGACCCAGGCGTACTCGGACTCTTCTCTCCCGTCCCATTCCCCGCCCCGTGTGCCCCACCATCCTTGCCATCCCTCCCACCGACCCCCTGTCCCGTCCCCCTATCCAAGCCCAACATCCCCGCCAAACTCAACCTCCTCGCCCTCTTCTTCGTCGTCGCCCCCTCCCCCCCAGCCGTCGCTTTAGGCGGCCACTCGCCATCTCTCTTCCAGCCCTGCACACAACTCCTCGTCACATCTCTCAGATTCATCGGACAGCTCGGCGTCAGACTCTGCAGGATCACCTTATCGTATATCATTCCGTATGCGGCGGGGGTGATACTGGCTCTTATTTGATTTTCGGGCGGTAAGAGGGGTCCGGCGATGGGGATTTCTGTGTCCCATTCCTCTTCTTCTTCTTCTAATTTGGTTGTTGTGGTTGGTGCGGGTTCGATTTCGTCTACGGCTGTGCTGCTGCCGTTTTCGATGGGTGATGGGGTTGAGGAATCGCGGGATGAGTCGGATGATAATGATGATGATGGGGGGATACGGCGTGCGCAGGTCCAGGCATCTCTTCTTTCTACAAAACATCTTGTTCCGTCGTTCCATTTCATTTCTGCGGCAAGACGTTTCTTTCTTCGACGTTTTCGATCGGCTTTTCTTTTATTAATAGATACGCCAAGGTCTTCGGGTTTTTCAAATCTTTCTTTATCGGGTGTATTTATATTGACGGGACCTTTTGGTGAGGTTGGTCCATTGGGATCATCTTCACTTTCGCTAACATTACTTTCCCATTCATCTCTTTCCCTCCAAACTTCTTGAAGTGTTTCCGCATCTTCGATCGTATTCATCAACTCAATAGGTTGTTCTAATTGTTCCGTTGTAAGACTCTCATCTATTGGCCAATCCCATTTCCAATCTTTTTTAACTCTCTCTTCCAGATATTTTCTAATGGCTTCCTTTTGTATCGTTCGATCTTTGCTTGTTAAATCGGCCTCGTAATCTGATAAAGCATTTCCATTCGCATATGCACGACGTCGTGCAGCAGATCTTCTACCAAAAACCATTTTATTCTCATTCGCGCTTATAGTATTGGAAGGAAGTTGTGAATGGTGTTGAGGTGATGATATGGAAGGAACTTGCGAAGCGGTGGTAAGAGATTGATTAGATTGTACAGCGGTAGTTAATATATCAGTAGTACCAATACATAAAGAATGATTTGTTTTCACCGGACTATCAATATTTTCACTCGGTGGTACGACAGATATTGGTGGTGTGACTACATTCGCAGGCAAAATTATTAGAAAAAGAATATCAAAACATCAAAACGTCAAAACATCAAAACATCAACCCACTGATGCAGAAATTGATTAAGCCACCTTTTATAAATGAAATAGAAATAATATTATATGAATATGATAATATAATAGAATGAAAATTAGATATTCATATTAAATGAAAATTATTATACCTGAATTTGAATTATCTTTCTCTGCGATGGTACTTAAAATTGATTTCCCCGCATAGTTTGAATTTGTTGTCGTGGAAATTATCGATTTTGTAGTGTTAACCTTAGAAGCAGTCTGAATACTAGTAATAGAACTACCAAGATTTTCATCCGAGGCTGAATTTGAAGGTAATTCAAATTCTTTTGATAAAAAATTATTGATATTTTGATGATCCGTCGAAGAAGAGGTAATATTTTGATATAAATTTGATCTAGATGAATTTAAATTCATACTAGTATTAATAATGTCTTTAGTTTTATGATGGGTTTGTTCTTGTTGAAGACGGCGTTGATTTTGATCTTGGTATTGGTCTTGGTCTTGATTTTGGTGTTGATCTTGACTTTGTACTTCTTCATCTAGTTTCAAAGTATTGATTGGTTGATTTATAACTTTGATAGATATATTTTGAAACATATCTTTATAATTAATCGATAAAAAAATATGAAGTTATAAGGTATAATATGCCATGCGATATGATATATATTGAAGTCAAATACTCGAGTAATAGATTGATATAATATGTTTGTTTGAATGTAATTATAATAATTAATAATTCTTATTGAAGAACTTTACAAATTTTGTGAATTTTCTCAGAAATGGAACCCTAAGGTTATGATTACATAAATCACCATCTACTATACTAGTATGATTGATTGATGTTGAACTCAGCCATACAGCTACGGAATAAATAATAATCCTAGTTTAGATATCTTGGCATTTCGAATCTATCTAAATTGGCTTTTACTCGTTTCTGGGGGAAAGTGATTAATAATAGAACCCTTTGTTCATTATAATGTTAGTAACTTACTAAACTTACTAAAATTTATTAGATCTAGAACTACTATTAGTATATATTAACTTTATAATAACAATAATCATATATCAACTATAATATCTATATCAACTCACATACATTTCCTCTCCTCTCACATTGACACCATCACCCAAAAAGACCTTCAAATCATCTTTAACCAAATTCCCTCTATCTCAAATACCACCTCTCAATGCATACACCTTTATTATTCATTCCATCAAAAAAATATCGTCAAAACTCTACCTCCATATACTTAATATAGAACTAACCACTTCCCACTCCCACAACTCTATACATTTTTCTCCTTAAAGTCTATTTCAATTATAGTAATGGTACTCTACCATCTATCCGATAATATAACCATCTACTCTAGCAGACCTCCCTCTACCCCTCTCCTAATCATCAACCACTGATATCCATCCACGAAAATCTCACAACTTTTCTCTATTCTATTCTATCCCATTCCATTTCATTTCATTTCACATTTCCGCTCCCATCCAATCCATCCCCATTCCATCATCTCTTTTTAGTAAGAATTCTATATTTTATTTTCAAATATACATTATTTAAAATCTTTCTCTCTATTAGATCCAAGATTTGACAATAAATATATAATATTCAATCTCATTCATATACATATCTACACATATATCTCTAGCCTTCTCAAATCAATATAACAACCTAGATTAGACAAGACAAGAAACCCCCAATTTATAAAGGAATAAAATCTAACGCCAAAAAAGTCTCGATACTATATATTAACCAAGCAAATAATTGAATCGAACCATCCATTGGCAGCCGACCATTTGGTATAAGATCCCATATATCATTTTTCTATTCTTCCAAGATCGATTTTAAGGTCTAGAAGGATTCTTCTACTATTCTTTATCTTTATCGTCCTCTGAGTCCTTATTCATTTATCTATTTATTTATAGGTGACCATTAGCAACTTTATATGAAATCTTATGATTCGATTTTCTAGTATGGATGAATGAATATCAAACAAATAACAGAAGCCTAGAGAAAAAAGTAAATTTAAAGAACTTGAAAAAGGAATTTTATAACCTCATATCAATAACATAGAAAAGAAAAGAAACTATTTAAAAATATCCAAATCCAATTAATATTAATACCACTTAAACATCCGAGTCCAGGCTATATAAAACCAACACTTTATACTAGCTAGTACTAATATAAATAAACATACAATCAACCACCATTCATATACATATATCTATCATACCACTTCACCATACATACATACATATACACACACATACATACACACAAATACAAATATCCACCACCGATATCTACATCCAAGTGCTCAATCCAAAAACATCCAAAAACAATCTATCTAGTATTTTTAGCATCTTAAATACGATATTATCAACTAACTCGCTAGCTCGCTAGTTTTATAGACATTGGTAATTAAGTGTGCGTATGATGTTGTTATAGTAGTTTTAGGACCGTCATATTGATGGAGGATGAGATGGAGGATGGGATGGAGGGGTTGAGTTGTTTATACTGTAGGATATACACCACACCGCATTTCCGACCAAATCAAATCAAATCAAATCAAATCAATCACAATAGACGGTTTGTAGATGGATGTTTAGATTGGGTGGATGTTGGGGAAAATTAATAGATATTTATATATGGATATAGATTATCATATAGATATAGATATACATATATATACTACTACTAGTAGATAAAGATATATATAGATATAGATATAGATATATATAGACTCAGATATTATAAGTATATGTATGTATAAAGCATGAATGGATGGATGGATGGATGAATATGATATGATATGATATGATGATATAATATAATATTCATGCTTCATTATCAACTCACTAGCATCATCATTCTAATATCTATAATAGATAAAACAATCCAATCAAATCAAATCAAAGCTATTTAATTTAATTTCAATCAATCTAACCAACCATTGAACAAAACGAAACACCAATTCAAAAACAACAGAAATGATGAATTGAATGGAACTGAACTTACTAGACTATCACTGCAAGTAATAAGATAATATATTTTAAAATGCCCGGCTTAGATTCAGGTTCGGGTTCGGGTTCATCCAAACAGGGAGTTTCTGCTTCTGCTTCTACTACCTCTAGTACTGGGTATATATCCCTCTCCCTCTCCCATTCCATCCCCATCCCCCAAACTAACCCTCCAGTCCCTCCACAACCACCACAAAAAAAAACCAACACCAACACCAACATCAACACCAACACCGCATCAACAGCAGCAACAAATAAAACAACAAAAACAAAACGCGTTAAAAAGAGTGCTAAGAGGGCATTGAATACAGCGGCGAGGAATATGAGGGAGGTGATAATGGCGATTTTATGATTTTGATGTTTTGATGTTTTTTTTTTTACTTGTATTTAGGGGGTTTTGATCGTATGGTATGGTATCGTATGGTATTGTGAGATGGGTGGGATGGATGGGATGGATGGGATGGATGGGATGGATGGGATGGATGGGATGGATGGGATGGATGGGATGGATGGGATGGATGGGATGGATGGGATGGATGGGATGGATGAAGTGGATGAGATGGATGGTTTTTATTATGGGTGTATTGTATTTGCTTTCTTGTTGGTGTTTGGTTGGTTGTTTGGTTTATGGTATGTATATATATATATATATATATGTGTGTGTATGTATGTAAACATCAATTATTAGTAATTGATAGCGATTTCATGTTTGTTTTGTTTTATTTTGTTTTTTTATCTATTATGATATATAGTAAAGTAATAAAGCAGATTATCGCATTATATTGTATTATATGATATATCTATTTGATTTTTCCACAATATAATAAAAGCTCAAAAATGAAATAAAAAGATGAATTGAGGATGAAAATAAAAAAGAAAGATTTCTCTTCTCATATATCATCGTATACCCCAATACATTATATCAATTATCGTTAAAAGATATACATACTACTATACTTACCATCTATATGTCTTTCATGGGTAGAAGTATATGGCTGTTTACTAGATGGATGCTGAGATGAGATATATGAAAGCTTTTTTCCCCATCCCATCCCATCCCATCAGGAACGAACATAAAGAATAAGCAGACAAAACCTCAACAGTGCATTTAAAACGCAAAACCGGTATATATATATAAAGATATAGTATGCAAAAAAGAAAATGAAGAGGAAAAGGAAAAAAACCCATCACTCGAGATGGAAATCAGAATATCGCGCCGCGCGACGGCGTGGGATACGGTATATGTAGATAATCATAATGATAGTGGAGCGGTATTTAGAACTCCCAGTAAAGTAAGCGTGTGTTACGAATCCTATAATTTTCCTCTTTTTTTACAGGAAAGTTGGAATTTCTTTTATGAGGGATGGGATGGGATAGGAATTGATTGTTTCTTTTTCTCTGAAGAAGAAGAAGAAAAACAAGAAGAAGAAATTGGAATTTCATTCCATGATATTAAGTTTAGAGTTACTCGGGTTACTTAATAAAAATAGTCGTCGCTGCACGAGGAAGAAGCAAGCAAGTATAAGACGAAGAAAAGGAGAGGGGTTAAAATCAAGCTTTTTCGCATTGTCGTGGGTTGTGTAGGACTGACTGAATTGTACTTATAAGTTCACATCATTGTAAGGAAAATAAATTGAATGTATGAATATATGAATATATGAATATATGAATGAATGGATGAATGAATGAATGGATAAATGTATGAAAGAACGAATGAATGAATGAATGAATATATGAATGAATAAAACAGAACACTGATTCCGATACCGATAAATCTCAATTCATATAATAATATAATACGGGACAGGACGGGATATTGATTATCTTACGCTTGCTTGGCTTTAACTACTAGTACTCGTACTCGTACGAGGGAGGACGTACGTAGAACTACATCGTACATATACTCTCATCTCATCTCATCTCATCTCATCTCATCTCCAGCAGTTATACGAGTACAATACTCGAGTACAGAATAAAAAAAACAACATCGAGAGATCCGAGTCGGATGACGATTGATATACTAGTATATATATATATAATAAATAAATAAATAAATAAATAAATCAACAACACCAAACTCCACACATCTAGAAACGCAGCCGATTGAATCTCCTTCCTTTCTTTCTTTCTTTCTTCTAAATATCGTATAAATGCAATACCGTAAATGCACAATCTATATACTAGTATGCTGTGCCACCACTGGCAAGAAGGAATCAATGAACCTGTTTTGCTATTTCCATTGATCCTTCGATGCCTAAATGAATGAATGAATGAATGTCTTTTCTCTATATACTTCAAATTCCGTAAGGATAAGGATATTTCGATTTCGATTTTGATTCCGATTTCGATTTCAATTAGATGTTTCAAATATCATGAAATAAGCAAATGATACAGGGATAAATGAAACGTCCAAGTTTAGATTGAGATTGAAACGGGATTTTTCATTTTCCTTCCTTCCTTACTAACCTATCTACGGTAGACTTAGTGGTGGGTGGGTCCGGGAAATGTTTCATTGATAATTTTTTGTTTTCTTTTATTTTTCTGGAAAAAATCTGGATGGCTTTAATGATGTTTTTGAGATTGTAGGTGGGTTTATTTAGAAGTTGGATTATTGATGCATATGATATGATATTATTATTGTTATAAAGATCTTGATATTATTATTCTTATTTTATTCTGTTGTTCTATATATACATGATAATCTAAACAGAATAATAGTAGATTGTACTGCTAGTGTATAATATCATATTGAATTGAAACTCAGGGGTTTCGTCTTAAGGCAAGATGGACATTTTATTTATTTATCTATTTATCTATCTATTTATCTATCTATTTGTCTATTTATTTATGAGTGTTTATTTATATCACACACACACACTACTTACCGCAAGCCCAAAACATAGCGTACCCGTGCCGTAGCCAACGGAATAATAATAATAATAATAATAATAATAATAATAATAATAATAATAATAATAATAATAGCGCTGCCGGGAAAAAAGGGGGTTGCATGAATTGCATGGATTGCATGGACTAGGTAGATAAAATGTAAACGGGGATGAGAATGAGGATGGGGATGAGGATGGATTGATTGGATAGGGTGGTTATGTATGGGAGTTATGTACGATGGTGTTATGTACGATGGGGTTATGTACGATGGGATTTTTATGAATGGATGGTTTTGAGATGGTATTGGTGTTTTGAGTGGTTGAGAGAGGGATGGATTGATGGATTGGGGATTGGGGATTGGGGATTGGGGATTGTATTGTAGAGTAGAGTTGAGCATTTTACTATTCGTACTATTTGTACTGTACTCGGTGTACTGGGATTGAAATTGAAATTGAAATTGAATATGAAAAGGCTCATCTTCGTAAATTCATACATGTAGCATGGGGATCGATGATATAATTATTTTAATCTGGAGTGATAGTAACAGTGATGGTAACAGTGACAGTGGCAGTGGTAGTGGTAGTGGTAGTGGCGGTGGTGGCAAT
Source organism: Scleromitrula shiraiana (assembly GCA_028455995.1). Classification (NCBI taxonomy): domain Eukaryota; kingdom Fungi; phylum Ascomycota; class Leotiomycetes; order Helotiales; family Sclerotiniaceae; genus Scleromitrula; species Scleromitrula shiraiana. The sequence continues at coordinate 734,748 of JABELC010000014.1, forward strand.
ACAAGCAACCTACAGTTGTGAACCCAAGCCAAGCTTATTGTGGGGAAGAGGCTTTTGGACAGACAGGTACACCTATTAGATTTTCTGATGGAATTCCTTGCTATGATATAGTATACCATACCTAGTATAGCATAATGTTGTGATTGTGATACCTTCTAAGGTTAGATAATGCATCACGTATAATATATAACGTATAATATATACAATCTGAACCTTTCAAGGAGCAAAGATCAGATCAGATCAGATCAGTTCATATCAATCATATCAATCAATACCATCCTGTTAGATGAAATCCAAATAGGAAATTTCTTTTTCAAGGATTCTATAGGGTTTTTTCTACTCAAGAAAAACGTTGTCCAGTAGTTTCATACTGGTAGTTTAAGGGTAATTAATAAATTAGGGGTAATTCGGGAAACACAACGCTTACGCTCACACCCACGCCCACGTCCACGCCCAGTTTCTATATACCTATTACTATTAATAAGATGGTAAAAAAGCTAGGACGATTAAAATAATGCTGACGTCTCTCAAGCTTCGGAAGATCAAAAGTTAATGTGTTAATATGTTGAGATTTTAAGATTTTAAGATTTCTGAGGGGTTTCAATTAACGCATACACATTTACATTTACATCTACATTTATTTACATCTACATTTACATCTACATTTACATCTACATTCACATCTACATTTACATCTACATCTACATCTGCATCTAGGCCTTTTATTTTTCACTTTCATATTTACTATTACTGGTAAGAAAATCTTTTTTTAAATCCAATTCACTCACTGCCCTAGCACTTCTTATTCACAACCACGTTTTTTTCCCTCTTCTCCTCCTTTCTTTTAAAGCTCTATACCTAAACATTTCATCTCCAGTTTTTCTTTTTCACTCTTACTTACTACTCATTTCATTCATATTTTGTTGACACATAATTTTTCACCTTTTGTCTTTATAAACCTAACATATATCATAATTATCAGGACATTAATCGTTCAATTCATATTTTATACGAGAATAACACCTGGGACAGAGTTAAATAACCATATTCCTCGTTCATTAATTCTGAAAGGTTTCAAAAATCCCCAACTTCATACACATCTAAAATCCACAATTCTTTTTACCCACAAAATCGACAAAACTCGTTCAACTTGACTTGGATCAATCTAATAAGTTATTATTCTCCATTTACGTACTATAGCATACGATCCATATCATCGTGGTATCTCATACAAAAATAAACGGCAACCAATAATCTAGAACGAACTAGATTTTCTTTCCATATTCCCTACCAGATCCTATTTCCATACCTTCTCCACAGAAAAAAAAATAAACGGGTCCGTTCGTTCATTTGTTAATCGAACTTCATTCATACATCTTCATCATGGCGGACGATGCAGGAGGTCATGAAAATCTCTCCTCTACACTTGCTCATGAATCGGCCCCGGTTCCTATCGTAACTTCTGTTATTCCTCCTCCTGAAAAGATTACTCCGAGTAGACAGTCAACCATGAGGTCGAAGGGTGGGCTTGATGCTCATGTTAGTGGTACTACCACTCCTAATAGTTTCTTTGGTGGGAATAGAGGGAGTCGTCATATGATTGATTTTGATGAATATTTTGTAAGTTTTTTTGATTGATTTTGTTATGTTTGTTGGGTCAATTGATGGTTTGAATATTGTTGTTTATCTACATATCTTTTCTCGACTCATCGATTTGTCAATTCATATGGTTATGAAAGAATTACAAAAAAAGTAAACAAAATAAAACAAATGACTAACTTCTTCTCTCTCTCTCAATTCTAGGTCGGTCCAAGAGATCTCGATGCTCATTCAAAATTACCATATTTCATGCGATTACATGGAAGTGTTTTACCACGAATGATAGTACCATTAACTTTGATTTTATGTTGGTCTACATTAATTACATGTATTTCCAAATTTTCTGGAACAAAATGTTTGTCCTTTTTTTTTTATCCATATCAGTATAAATGGATCAATCATATGTATCTTACTAATATGTTTCTTTTGTATAGTGGCTGTTAATACTTTACTTCTTACTGTACTTGGTTTCGTTATTTCTTTGGCTTTAAGTTTTAAAAGTACTACTGCTTATGAACGGTATGTTATGACAAAGTCATCAACCCATCTAATTACCTACTCAGTCCCCAAATCCCACGGACAAAACAATTACCATACTAATCCCCAAAACCAGTTATTCCGATGGCCGTAAAGCCTGGGCATCCCTCTCCGTCCAAAGCCGAACCCTAGCCCGTCTAATCTGGGTTCACATCGACGAACGTCCCGGTGATCTCGGAAAAGAAGATCTACTCGCAAAAGTAACCGGCATAAACCTAATCCAAACTTTTGCCGTTGCCCTAAAACACAAGCTCCGATTCGAACCCTATGCTCACTATCCCGATATCTCCGCCTTAACGCACCATCTAAATACCTACGCCCAATCAGCCGCTACACCCGAGATTTTCGAACAGAAAAAAAGAACTCCATGGAAACGAGCAGGCGAATATCTTGGTCTCAGCTTTGCGAATAGTAACCCAAGAAAGGCATTAAAGAGAGCTTCTAAACCAGTCGGGAATCTCCCCTTCGAAGTCCTAACATATATCTCCTCCTACATAGAAGGCGCCTTCAAAAATGAAACTCTCAAATCCGCCGTCGTACAGGGCCAAATGTTATCCGCACTAAACGCACTCACCGAATGTCAAGCCGCCGCCGAGCGAGTCTTAGCTACTCCCTTACCCGTAGGATATAACATCCTAATATCCCAAATCGTATTCCTCTACGTCTATCTATTGCCGTTCCAACTCTACACGGCCCTCGAATGGGTCACCATCCCCGCGACCTTCACAGCAGCCTACATAATCGTCGGCCTCATGGCCATCGGCAACGAGCTCGAAAACCCCTTCGGCAACGACGTCAACGATCTCCCGCTAGACCACTACTGCGCGGAGCTCGCCCGCGAACTCGATATCCTGACCTCCACGAAGCCGGCCACTTACGAGGAAATCGTCTATGGACGCAAGGAGGATCACAAGGGCGAGACGACCCAGCAGCTCATGAGGGAGAATAAGGTCTTGTGGCCGCTGAGCGAGGCCGGGGTAAGAATGTGGAGGTATAGGGAGGAAGGCGAGATTAGGGATGCGCTTGCGGCGAAGGTGGTGGTGGCGGAGAGGAAAAGTAGGGATGCCGATGCTGAGAGTAGTGCGGGGGCGACTCGGAAGAGTGGAACGGAAGTTAGTGCTTAGTTTTAATTTTTTTTTTTTCTTTTCTTTTTTTTTTGTGGGGGCCGGGGGGAAACGGGGGGCGAGGGGGCCGGTCTCCTGGGAATGGGTATATTTTAAAAATGTTGGTTGATTTGGGTATTTTGATCTTGTTGGTTGCGTTTTGGTTACTAGTACTTGGGGGAGTTCACATGTCAATTTCCGAGTCAATTTTCGTTCATAAGGGAGTAAAGCAAAGCAAAGCAACTTGAATCTAAGCGCTAGGATATGATACACAAAATAAAGATAAAAATAAAATTTGTAGATTTTTTAATTATTTAATTGTTTTTTAATTGTTTTTGTTTTTCGTTTTGTTTCTCTTTGCATGGGGGATCCGAGTCGGGGGATTGGAGGATAAATAGGATAAATAGCATAGGGAGTGTTGAGTTAAATACTAGGTAGATAGATAGATAGATATGTGATAGAGAAGAGGAGAGGAGAGAAGAGGAGAGGAGAGGAGAAGAGAAGAGAATGATAGCATATAAGCGAACGAGCAATAAATATGTTATTCGAAATAGATTATGGGGGTTGTTATGTATGTATTATGTATGTATATAGCACTAGTAGTATATGTATTATGTATGTATGTATTACTAGTATGTGGAATATAAAATATATTAGTTTATTGATTGATTAGTTACTAGTAATAGGAATGGTTGGGATCTTTGTTTTGTTTTTATTTTGTTTTGTTTTTATTTGGATATTGAGATATTTTAGATAGATGTAGATATAGATAGATATAGATAGATGTAGATAGATATAGATAGATATAGATAAATATAGATAGATATAGATACAAATATATATATAGATATACTCGGTCAAATTAAAATTGAAGCACGCGCAAAATAAGCGAATCGCCTCAAAATCAACGATTTTATATAAATCACCTCTTGCGTCAACGTAAATAAATCGATCAATTATTTATAGAATTATTTAAAATTTGAAATTTGAATTATTTTTCCGTTAAAATACTTACTATTAAAATTTGACAATTAAATAATCATTTTAAAATTTATAATATTTAATTAAATATGAAGTAAAAATCATATAAAAATATGATATTTTTAATTTGATTTAAATCGAATAAATTACTATATTAAAAAATAATAAAGATATATATGAATATATAAAAAACAAACTTTTATTTGATATAAATATTATATATATTAAAAATATATAAAAAATATAATATAATAAAATTAAAAAGAATATATATAATGTTTATAAATATTAAATACTATTATAACTTCGATTTTTAAAAATCATTAAAATCACTTCAAATTTTTATATATAATAATTTATATCTTTATAATTATTATATTAAAATATTATTTAATATAATTTTGATTTAAATAAATTATTAAAATTTTTAAAGATTTTAAAAAATTAAAGATACTCTTATAATTTCGATTTTTAAAAAATACTATATTAAACTTTAATATATAATATTTATATTAAATAAAAGTTTTTTTTTTATATATTTATATATATCTTCATTATTTCTTAATATAATAATTTGCTTGATTTAAATCAACTTAAAATTATAATATTTTTATATGATTTTTACTTTATATTTAAATAAATATTATAAATATTAAAATCATTATTTAATCTTTAAATTCTAATAGTAAATATTTTAATATAAAAATAATCTATATTTGATATTTCAAATAATTCTATAAATAAATGATCGATTTATTTACATCGGTGTAAGAGGTGTTTTGTATAAAATCGTCGATTTTGAGGGTTTTTGGCAATTGGCGTGTGCTTCAATTTTAATTTAACCGAGTAAACATAAACAATAAACATAAATATACAACAACTAAATGCACAAACCATCCCACAAATATATTTATACTATTTACATTCAACATCCAACATCCAACATTCAACACTCACCATTCACCAATTTCCAAAATTAACTCCTCCGACTCGGAGTCACTCAACACACCAGCATCAAGGTTTTATTTTACTTTACTTTACTTCACCACTGCCACTACCACTACCACTGCCAATACCATCACATAATAACCAATAATCCATATCCGAGTCCTAACATCTACTTCTACTACTCCTCCTACTACTACTACTACTACTACTACTACTACCACCAGTAAATATATTAGATAAATCACCCTAAGATTTTAATCCCCACTAGTATGAATGAGTATGTATTTAGCAACGCAGAAAAAAAAAAAAAAACAGCCTGAGGATCTAGTTAGTTGTAGTTGCGCCAATTGTACTTGTACTTCTAGTTGTATTTTTAGTTCTACTTGTAGTTGTATTCTAGTTGCCAATGTATAATGATTATTGAAATTCCCAAACTAAATCTAAAACTAAAACTAAAACTACTACGACTAGTAAAGTAAGTAAGTAGATGACAAACGAACGAACGAACGAACGGACGAACGAACGGACAGATGGAAAACGCCTGCTTGCTATAATTTAAAAATCGCTATTTTATTGAGTGCTGAGGAATTAATTGGATCTTGGATCTTGGATCTTGGATGTGTTATGGTGTGGTGTGGTGTGGTGTGGTGTGGTGTGGTATGGTGTTGTGTGATATTTATATGTTTTTTGTATTGGTGGGACTAGATGGATTTGTATGGTAGCTGTGTTGTTTGTTTGTTTGTTTTTTTTGGGGGGGGGAGAAGATAGTCGTGTGCATCTTGATGGGGATGGGATTGGTTTAGGGAAGGAAATAAGGGGGTTTCTTTAGGGGATGGGGATGGGATGGGAGTTCGCATGCGATGGCGGGATTTTATCTAGTTGCCAGGTTCAAGTTTATTGCAGATATGAGATGATGAATAGGAATCTGGATGGATCGATGGATGATGGATATTGGTATGGAGTTATGTTTGCTTTCATGTTTGCGTAATTCAACCGCATGGATTTATCGATCGGTTCCATGTATGCGGATGCATGACGTCTTCTTGGTGAGTTTGAATATATTGAAGCAGCGAACGTGTTGTGATACAGTACTTTTCCGAGCCGTTTTCGGTTGTTCGGTTATCCGAGGTGTTGCGGAAACGAGAGTTTGGTGTATTTGATAGATTCTGATATTATAGGGTGGGTTGAGGAATCCGTTTTCATATGTATTACTGTGTTTATAGTGTTTGCTGATTGATTGGAGCAATCGGTTTCCGGAAAAGTGGTAGTCTGATTTTCTATGTACCTTCGCAGCATTGAGTCTTCAATGCATTATAATCAGCAAATATCTTGAATCATTAACTCCGTCTCAAATAATTGGATCGAGGTGTAACCTAAACACAGAATACGAAAGTTGAATTCATAGCAATCTGCCTTACATGGCAGTAGTTCGGATTTGCATTTTGTGTGTCGTATGCAGCTTCAAGATTGAGGCTTTGCATTTGTTCACAATATCTGCCGTGCTATCACACGAATCAAATACCATCCCAAATTGACCTAGACGGATTCTGCATGACATTAATCCTGCAGTGGGTAGTATGCGGCGTTATAAAGGGGGATTGCAGATTAAACGCAGTCTCCGTACATGCGGCAATTCTTTTGAGGAGGGGGGGCAGTTGGGGGCCACTCCTTCATCAAGCGACAGATGAGCCACATAGATCAATAACCGCGAATCGATTTATTCAGATAGTTTTTTCCTCTCAATGAAGTTTTATGAATGTGTAATCTCACATCAAATATGCCTCCGCGAAAGTATAAACAACTTAGTGCTTTTCCTACTATCATAGAAGATTTAGAAGATGTGGCAACGCCTTCGACTCGAGAGTCTTCACCACGTATGGTAAGTCATAGATTCTCTGGTAAGACTCCGTTTATTGAGATATATCCCAGAGATGTAAGTGAAAATTTTTTTATATAGTTATGCAGGTTAGATGATTGCACACTAATCAATCATTTTAGAATTCTCCCATTGAGATTATTCGCAGTACACTTGCAGAGAACCAGATTTCAAGTTGGCTAGAACAGACAGGTAGCATATCTGAATAAGACGTCATTCCAGCTACAACTAACAAATCATAGGCGATTACACGTATGCGAGTAGAGAGCCATCAAGTATGGGTGCGTTGAGAGTTCTGTATGCCATCCACTAAGTTCCATGCATAATTTCCTTACAGGACCTCATACCAACTTTCTACAAAGATCTAATTATTGAAAAACAGTTTTACCAATAGAACCTTGGACCATAATCAAAAGACCATTGGAATGAATTTTAGTGATGTAACGATGCAACAGATAGCATCTCGTCTACAATTCCCTTCAGCATTTAGGCAAATGCTAGCACCGGATCAAATTGAACCTCCAAGGTTTGCCCATACCACCTTGCTGGATACAGCTGGAAATCACACCGGCATGTGTAAGTACTCCCACTTATTTAAATTCATTGATGTCTTATTGAAGAAAACAGCATTGGCAGTTCACTTCCATCGACTCCGCCTGGAGTCGCTAACCCTTGGAATCCATTACTCCCAAACAAGCCGAACAGTAACCGCAATCCTAGTTGAAAATTCCAAGAACTCCTCCCACGACTCTCTGATCGAGAAGATCCTTCTTAAATCTATATATGTAACGCATCCTTTATATCTGCCCCTCCTCCTCTCAGAACAAATGCTCAAAATTCACCGCACTCAACTCGACCACACTGTAATCCGTCTTCGAAATCTAGAATCTTACCTCGGAATCCACGATCACGAGTTTTCTTCATCTTTGTCTAGCTCTCCTATCAATACACCATTATATACGCTTCCCACGCCAACGCCTCTCCCGCTACCGTCTCTTTCCACCATAAATCGCAGTCTCGCGGGTGAAAGCACAAGATTAGCTCTTAATGAAGTCAAAATAAATTCGAATATTCATTTGTTGAGAACTATTCTTCGCGGATCATATTTTACGGCTATATTCCCAAACTCTAAAGCTATGGCATGGATGGAGAGAGGAAACTTGGCGTTTAGGGAAAAGGCCGAGTTTCTGTTAGGGGGAAATGTGGATTTGGGGGGACGAGTGGTAGGTCAGAGAAGAATTGTGGAGGGATTAAGGGGTAGTGTAGGTTTGATTTATTTTCTTGGTATATCTTAACTACTAAAACATCGCTTTACTAATAATTTTATTTGGAACAGTTACAAATTCACCTAATTCAACGTCAAACCATCTCTTGTGCCTCTCAAACTTTTAATATACCCCAACGAGGTTCTTCTGAATCGAAAGTCGTAAAATTCATCGCGATACTACTTATGATTTTTCTTCCTGCTGCTTATGTTGCTGTATGTGCATTCTGATTTTCTCGCCATCTCCGTATCACGAGTCAAAAGTTAACAAGTATAGATATTATTCAACACATCAATGTTCAATTTTCAAGCTCCGAAGGAAGAGCATGAAAAATTGGTCTCGGATTGGTTATGGCTGTATTGGGCTGTATCGGGGCCATTGACAGCGGTGACATTGGTGATAGGCCTTTTGTTCACTAAACCTTGGTTGTAACATCACGAGGAGAGGTGAGAGATTCTTGACAACCGGAAGAAATTTTTGGATACGTGAGACTTTTGGCAAGATTCTAGAGAATATAGATGAACTGAAATTGAAGCTGCTGTTGGGTAAGGGGATAGTAGCTTGTTAGATTTATATGTTAGTATTTGAGGGGATTATCGAGAGACTAGGTTTCTACTATATAATTTCTTTTCCTGGTTTCTTGTTTTGTAGTAAAAATGGTGGCAGATCATATTATATATCTATCGTAGCCATCCCAAAGCTTCTAAATGTGGCCACAAATGTTCTTTATGCAGGAGTTATGGTGTCCGATCAGTCACTACTTTATTCATAAAATGCGGTATCGAACATTTTCCTTCCGATAGTAGTAGTTGTAAATCTAACATACAGCTTGGACATAAGTAAGAAACTTCCAGGTCAATTCTTCAGATGTATTTCTACTCTACTCGATAGCTAGTTATTAAGAGCTAATCCATATCCGAATGTCTATTTTGTGTTTAGATACTGATGGCTATTCCTGTGGTATATTCAGAATATATGTAGTTTCATTTACACATTTTGAACTAGTAAATAGTTGAACTAACCAGGCATTGAGGTTAATTACAGTAGCCTCACTACCTCAAATTGATAGGATTAACGTTTACTTCACAATTCAGAAAAACTATGCGTAACTACTGAAGCTAAAATGCACAGATCACTTTTAAACCGGTTATTGTGTTTATAGGTTTTTATTCTAATAAGCTAAATGTTAAAAAACAAACGTGTGAACTCCAACTCCTGTGTTAATCAAAGAATATGAAATAGTATCTTGTAAGTGTTCTCCGTCCCATGACCCCTGTCCAGACTATCTGTCCACCTGATAGACTAAAATCCCAAATCCCAAATCCCAAATCAGAAAGTAAAAAGTAAGTAACCCGATCTCTGCTTAACTATCGTTCAATTTGATACCGAGAACCGTTGCTGCTGAAGATGTAGTAAAAAGTATCCGTCCCATTTGTTTCTTATCCTCCTCTCATGAGACTCAATAAATCAAAGAATCTCCATCCTTGACTATAGTAACCTTCGGAATTCTATATCCAGGGTATCTCCCCTTTAACTCTGCCATGTTCTCAAGTAGAGTTTTCTTCCACTCAGTAACGCCACCAGTTGTAATTCGTACTGGACACCACGGAGGCTGACACCATTCAAGGTTGTCAATTTCTTCAAGATCCAACATCCTAGCATCAATGATGAATTCCTGCAAGAATGGAAATAGGAGCAATCCATCATAAGCATGCGCACCACCCATCCAATCCAGTGTTCCATCGTCAGTGGGACCCCAAGTCATGACCAACTTTTTGGTATAAAAGTAAAATGGCTTCTGAGCATAGTATAGCTTCGTCTGAAACATGTCGGCTAAGCTCTCTTGTCCGTCTATATCGAACAGGAGGTATCTCTTGACAACAACGGTGTCGATCTTCGAGTTGAAATACAAGGGTTGTGAGGGTTCAATATCGGGCTCGTTATATACTTGTCTTCTGATTCTCATGCCAACTGTGAGAGGCGACGCGCCCTTTCTGTCTAGATTCGGTTCACGAACTGTCTCTTCTAATGGTCGCATATCATCCATGATTGCTCTGCGAGGCCACGGTACACAAGTTCCATCGTAAAGCTCTCTGTCAAGTTGGCGCTGAACCCATACACAGCATTTCTGGGTTTCAGCTCGAGATTCTTTGTTTATTTGTAAGGTAAGAGGAGGAGGATTATTACTCTGTCGTAGCGTAGGAAGTCGAATTGCCCCAAAGATCTCAATCTTTCGTGCTCGAGGCAAGCAACGTCTCCAAATCATCAAGCGGAGCTCTTCGGGGATACGCGGGAAATATTTGAATTCATTGAGATCGCCATTTGCTCTGTGTTCGCTGTTGAAGAGCTGCGAGTCGAGATCAGGGAGTTCCGAGAGTAGTGATAGAGTTTCAAGAGCATTGTCTTGGTTCTTAGCTTCCCTACTAGCTCGTTTCTTGGAAACCTTCGCACTGCGATTATGGGAGGGTGTAGATGGTTTTTCCACGTTATTCATGATGAAACCGAGTGATGAATTCATTTCAAGTTGAGAGGTAATGTACAACTTAGGCTTGGATTTTGCGCTGTGAATACTAGTAGAGTATTCAGAAGGTGTAACAAAACAATTTAGTGTGCTTTGTCTTGAGTTCCCGATGATTTCTCGAGGAGATAGATTAAGTTCGTTGTCTATGAGAGAGAGGTAAAGGTAGATGGAGTATGGAAGAAGAAGGAGTCAGATCAGAAACCCGAGAAATTGAAACAATTTATAGCAGTAACAGAACAACTACTGGACATGTCGCTTAGTTGTATGTTCCGTAGATTCTAAACATCTATAGCGACTACGATATGTCGCAATCGCGATTGCGATCGCAATTCACTCCCGCAAGGAATGTTTAATAATCAATTTCTAGGCTCGATGGACCTTTTTGTACGGGTCGCACTTTATGAGTCGCAGCCACTTAGACCCCCGTGGATCATGGAGTGTGTATAAATATGCCCTCGATTTCTTAGTTTCCATTATTCCAAAAACTTTACCTTCAATCTCTCACAACCTTCAATCTCTCACAACCTTCAATCTCTCACAACTCTACAACTCCTGTTGAACACATACACTGTAAATCTACATCTAGCAAGCTTCTACGATAGCATCAGTTTTATCTTACATACAAGATATCAAACCTTGCAAGCAAGCTTTGAAACTACTCCAAATCTGTTGTTACATCTTTGAAGTTGTAAACTTGATTTTAAACTTCTTATATTAGAGTCTCCAACTTGAAAAACTTCAAGATGCCAAACTGCGGCGATATCATTTCTTCACTCGAAAGTGCAGAGCACCATACTCTTGAACGAGTCCAGCCATCAATCAATAATCAACTATCAACCGCATCAGAATCTGCTACGATTCTGAAAGGAATGCAGAAACTTCCGACAGAAATTAGGCTACAGATCTGGAGATACGCCCTCCCTGCTGCCCGAAGAGTGAACCTTTTTTTGGGATGGACAGGCCTCTATACTCCATGGCGTGAATATAGTATCTATAGTGACGATTTTAAGAACAACTGGCGTTGTAGAAACAATCAGCTTCCAGTCATTGCTCACGTTAACTTTGAAAGCCGAGAAGAGGCCTTGCGGAATTGCTGTCAACACATTCATCAATCACCAGAGATCACTTCTTTCTGGACCAACTTTGGACTCCCACAGCGCCTTGAAGAATTTCGCGCACGGACACGCGCCCATTATTTCAACCCACGATTGGACACGCCGTTTGTAGTTTTCTATGAATTCTTTAGAGAGGAACCGGAAACCATCGATTTGTTCTTCGAGCGAAAAATTCAAGAGCACACTAAATGCATCAAAAACTGCATTAATGAAGTTACGACTTTCGAGTTCTATACTCCCTTTGAATGTTGTGGCTTTCATCCTTATACCCGAGATTTGGATAACCTTGAATGTCTACTTAAGTTCAACAATCTTAAGCGACTGGTCATGGTTTATGATCCAAAAATTACCAACCTACAGGGAGATGAACAGCCGAGAGATATTGAGAGATTCCAACAAAAGTTTACGGAGTTGGGTAGGGAAGCAAAGTATCAGGGAAGAAAGATGCCAATAGTCGAGATGCGTCTTGATACTTGTGTTCGTAACTATACGAGGTCAAGCGCAAAATCAAATGTTTGGGCTAATTTGATGGCCTATCAAAGCTTCTTTAATAAGGTTATTGAACTTTCTGGGCAATGAATGCAAGGTGGTGGTTAAAATGGAGCACTAGGAGGAAAGGGTTCGATATTATTCAAATTGAAAGGAATATTTAAATATCCATATCTAGAGTATTATCTCATGGACAGGATGGGAAGGTGTTACTTTGTTCTTTCTGCCTGTCATAGACGAACACATAGGCATTGCGGGTTAAACAAATTTAAGTAGTTAAAACAATACAAAACATGTGCTTTTCAAATTCTCGATAGGCCCGGATGGGGACCTTGCAATGAAATGTGAAAAAAATATTTGTGATACAAACTTGAAAATAGCGAGAATGATGTAGTAATAACATTAATGAGAGCGATTTTATTATTTATATAGTAGAAGTACTTACCTAAAATCTATCACTAGACTCTGCATTGATTAATGCTGGATTCTAAGTCTACTTGCACGATGAATGTGTTTTGCACTCGTGTTTATCTCTTATGAAGCTACTGGCTACGTTTTTGAACTCACTAAGAAAACTGAACAATCGAGAGACCTGGGAGCAGGAATATGGGTAAAGCTTGTTTGCAAGTTCAGGTAAATTTCTGGGGAAGATATGTGTAGGATTGAGAGAATGAGATATTTATAGAGATAGACAAGGTGTCTACTACCTAGAAATCAAATAACATATAGCATTGAATTTCCAACTTCGAAATTTACTACAGTCAAAGCATACAAGAATAATAATTCGAAGTTCATGCATCTTCTAATTTAAGTAATACGATATTCTAAGTATCAATCATTGAGCAGCGAATTCTGATAAATTTTTGACCAATTAATAAGTGCTACAGGATGAACTACCCTACGGTATCACCTATTCAGGGATTTCTTGAATACTATTTAAAGAAGGAAATTTTCATATTATAATTAAAATTTCAATTGTATTATAAATTGATTTTTAGGGAATGATTATTTATTAATATAAATTCAATCTAGATTTTTGAAGAATAATCATTTATTAATACAAATTTAATTTAGATTTTTGGGTTTATTTTGAGTAATTGTATAGAATTAGATTAATATAATGTTTATATACAAAATTAATGCATTTTTATTTATATTTGTATACAAAATTAATGTATTTTTATTTTTAAGTTTATTATATATTAATAATTGATATGCTTCATTATTTCTTAATTTAGCTAATATATTAAGATTATTTCACATTTTTTTTATTATTAATATATTTAAATTAATATTAGTATATATTAACAAATAATATAAATATATTTTCAAATTTCATAATTTTTTATAAAAAATCATTTTTTTTAAGTTAATAAAATTGTTGATTTATAAAAAATAAAGTTTAAATTAGAAATGATTGCAGCCTTATAGCCTAAAATTATATTTATATAAATTTGATAAAGAGTTAGATAATAAATCTAATAAAGAGTTAGATAAATCTTTAATCAATAAAAATTTATTAAAAAATTATATAATTTTATAATAATCTTATAATTTAAAGTTAACAATGAGGTTATTTTAGATATAATTTCAAATTGATAAATTCTAGCTAAAGTTTATTTAAAGTTTATTTGAAATTAATTTTTGAGTTTAAATTTGATTATTTTATATTATATAAAATTTAATTTTTAGTTAATTATAAATTTAATATATCAATATTTAAAGTTTTAATATACTTAAGCACTAAAATGACCAATTTCCTAAAATTCATTTAAAAAAGTCATTGAATTCTATTCAGATTCGCTCCCTGAATACATGATACCGTAGGGCTATATGGTGTTCGAGGTTTTATTAAAGATGATCCGTTAGGTAAGCAGAGAATATTTTGAGCTTAAATCTGACAGCACTTTTGCTCCCCTACAGTACAAGTAAGCGTACCTAAGTCGCCTACTCTTGTTGTAATGTGTCTTATGAAGAGAATCAGAAACCTCCGATAAGTTATACAAAATACAAACTATGAAGCCCACTCTTTTTACGAATCGAATGATACTCTGCGTTGAGTCCTCTTAAAGTGTTGTCACAACCCTAACTACCTCAAGATTAATCATAAAGATACATATCGTAGGACATGGCTGCATATGTCCTACTGACAGACAATGAAAAGAAGAGAAAAACTAACAGACTATGTGATAGAAGTTTTATTTCTTTACCCCCGGTTATCCCAGGTGGAATCTTTGCATGCACCACGAGCACTAATGCTAGCGGAATTTATTTTGAAATATCTACCATTCCATACAATTAAAAGCTAATGAAAGTTGATTCAATCTCAAGCACAAAGGAACTAGGTCTTACAAAAACATTCACTTGCTTTGGATATCTTCCCACGGAGCTGAGATTGAGAATTTGGAGATATGCTCTTCCGAACAGACAAGTAAATTTTAGAGCAGGGCAATACCATTTCCACGAGCGCCCTCGTAGCTCCGAGTGTGTTATCGACACGCGCTGGTAGAGGGCTGGCGATCGACTACCAAATGTTCTATTCGTTAATTCTATTCGTTAATCATGAAAGTCACGAAGAGTTGCTCAAGTTTTACTATAGACTTTCCCAGTCAGATGTTTTCGAAGACACTTTTCCTTTCATTGGCGACCCTGGCTCGCAACTCAGTACCTCACTATCACGGAGATACTCGGATTGCCAAAGGAAAACAAGAGACAACCACGCCTCTTTTTCAATCCGCAACTGGATAATCCCTTCATGTACAGTGATGCCTTCTTTCACAGCACGATAGAGGAAATTTATGCAAAACTCAAACTTAAGTTTTGGAATTATAGGGACAGCTCGTCAAACTGTATGGCTGAGATCAAAACCTTTGAGATCTTCCACTCCTTATGTCATCCACCTCAGAGCGAGTTAACACGTATGAGAAATCTTGAAAGCTTGCTAGCGTTCAGAAATCTTAATCGTATAGTCATTGTACGCCATCCTAATATAAATGAAGTTTACGGCCACCGACGAGATCAAACATTCATATCGAAATACCAGGGAGCGTTTGACAAAATGAAGCACCGGTATCCAGGAAGGAGAATGCCAAAGATTGCGGTACGGTTGGATGAATGCGCCAGTCAGGCAAGAATATGTAGAAGACTTTTACCAGAATAGAAATGAGGCTTGGATCGGCGCCGGTCACTTTAAGTTTGAGAGCGGTATGGATGACATTCCGTGAGCAAGAGAATCAATGTAAGAGAGTGAAAAATCCCGTTTCAGCAAGTTCACATGGAATTGGAAGTATTTAGCAAACAGTAGAAAGGGATTGGAAAGTCTGATATGAGCACAAACAAAGCATATTCCCTATCTTGACTTCAGGAAGCTGTCAAACAAATAGAGAGAACAATCCCTCGATAGTGGGGCGAGAATCGATAAATTACATTTTGAGCTAGCATTGGGGACACCATACTATTTGATACAGAATTTGAGAACTAGAATCCCCAATGTTCTGGAAATCATCGCAACTAGTATTGCGTTACAGATACCGAAATTACACACATAAGAACCCAGATTTCGACACGCTGAAGTCGAGCAAACCAATTTACAATGTCCATTCAGAATACAAACAATACAATGGCTTTTAAATTAAAATAGAGTTCAACATCTATGTGTAATTCATAAATTGAGATTAGGATAATATGCATTCAGATTGATTATATATTAACGGGGTGGATATTCAGAGCTACCACAACTCGGGTCAGTCCGCAGGTTGCTGCAACAACTGTTGAACTTTTCAACTTCAATCTCAACCCCAACAATATTCTGCAATTCGTTTATAAGGAGCCACATGACATGTGCAGCTTTAGTAGCTATGGTGTTTTGATACCAAACTAGTGAATATGGCTTCTCCTTGTTCAAATATGCTGTAGATGCACGCGATGAATAGGTGTAAATAACATGGTGGGCACGGAGCATGTGCTTAGTCATCGAGGGGTATCTACTCGTCTGAAGACCCTTAGATCGACAACTACAAAAACCTCAACAATAATGTTACTCTTTGATACACATGCTATTTCTGATGGGAATATAGGTTAAACTTCATTTTCAGTATAATGGATGGTTATGGATATTCATTCTGCATTCATTTAACTAGCAAACTACAACCTTGAATGATCTTGAAATTGGTATCTCTGTTACGAGAATACAAAGATAGCAGAGCACCGGAGGTGTCATTCAGAGGATTCACTCACTCCCTACAGTACAAAACACGTTGAAGCATCATCGATATACAATCAATTCTCAAGATTCCTTCGATAAACTTCTCCCGTACGAATGAGTGGCATATACCACACTATACGGGTATGGGTATTCTGTACATATTGCTGTATCTAGCCTCAACCATGGCCGTGGGCTTCTATTCCATAATCCCTTTGCTATTTATTCTCTTCAAAATGATCAAGATCGTTCACAAGAAGACCTGTTCTTCCACTCAACAATCGGAATTTGAAAGCTTTCTTGTGTCGAGGGAACTATCCGTCAAGTAAATCCCCCGAGCTCAACCATCGGTTTAGCTCCAGTCTAGATTCAAAGAAAATCAGGGAAGAATTCTCTAGAACACTCCGCTAATACAAGTATAGAGACTCTCAACCTTTCCACCTCATGTCTAGTCTTAGCGACTTGTTCTCCCGAATGCTACATGCATTTCCAAGAGAACCAACTGAAAAGGACGAGCAAAAAGTGAAACAACAGAAAGCAGTAAAAACATTTCATGGCTTCCCTCTTTTGCCGACCGAGCTTCGTCTAAAGATCTGGCGCGCCTCATTTACTAATCGGCGTGTCAATCTCCGTGAAGGTTTCCGCGGGCCGTATTCCAGTCATTCTTCGAATACTGGATTTGTCTCGTGCCGATTGCGAACCCCAAAAGACTCTCTTCCAGCTGCCGCTTTCGTCAACATCGAAAGTCGCGTCGAAACCCTTAAGCATTACTCTCTATTTGAGCAATACTTCCACGAGAATATGTATTGGAGAGAACCTCGCAATCTCAAAATACCCAATACAATCTATCTGAATCCCTACGTCGATACGGTATTTCTTACTAGTGATGCCTTGCCTAATCCAATTTCTCGCGATCATCTTCCTATTTTCACTGTATATGATGAAAAACGACGAGCTTGTGTAAACGTGATCAAAGAGGTGGAGATTTATTGTTTGGAGATGGACGGATTGTTCCGGCCTTTTGGCACGCTTGCCGCACGACACTTTCTTCGGTTTCGAAGTCTCGAACGTATCGTTCTTGTACTTCACACTACTAGAGCAGCGAAAATAAGAGATTCCGCTCGTATTGAACAGTTGGAGGCATTATTCAAAGATTTGAAGAAGTCGGGTCGTGCGAGCGCCGCATTTAGAGTTGAAATTTCATGTAGGAGAGATGATTGCGTGGCTGATTTTGTGGAGAAGAGAACTATGCAGAGTTTTCTGGTTGTGAAAAATAAGAGGGGTGGAAATCAAGTGCGGATTAATGGAGTTCTCTATCCTTAAGATCTAGCTGTGATATTTGTTATATTTTCAGAAAGTAAAACAAGAAGTTGTATTTACTTGGAATCGGAGCTTGTGATCTGTGAGTTTTGGCGTGACAGAAATTATTCTTCTCTTCTTCTCACGGGCATGGTTAGAATTAGGTCAGGAGTATCACTCTACTTTGAATTAGAGATTGATTTGGATCTAGCGGTACGGTTTACTTTAGCCAAGGCTCAATTATAGAGAGCTACTACAGGCAATGTTATTTTACTCTAAATGGATATAAACAAAAACACCACTCATCATCTATAACAAAAGCCAAGTGAAATTGCATAAACAGTGCATGGAATGTAACTTAGACTAACACCATGTCACATTGAGCTTCATGGAATAAGCGACAAAGATCTAATCATTTCAAATTGAAGAGAAGAAGTTTCAGATCTTAGTCTAGATGAGAGTTGAGATCTGAAGAGATGGTAGAAGGACGTTTGCCAAGCTGTAACTATTCTAGGCTCGAATCCGAGCCCCTAAGTGGAATCCTCATTTGTATGGTATTTTCTTGCCTTGCAAACACTCAAATCTGCAGCCACAAAAGTACATGTTGTGCCTGGGCAACATCTGCCCAAAGAGCCTACAATACTAACACACATATCTCCTGCCGCCAAACACTATATCAAATATCTTTGTTAGCGCGAAATCTGTCATAGAGCACCAAATTTGTAAGAACGCATACCTTTGGCTCTATTATTTTCCTGGGAACACAAGTAGCATAATCGGGGTATTGATACACGCATTCTAAGCCATCACAGCAAGTTCCAACTGGCCCAACAAATCCTGCGCATAGTGAATTTTGGACGATGCATTTCTTCTGGTGACTTGGTTAGTTTCTAGTTATACTTGTGAGAGTGCGGTCGAGTAGAAAGGAAGCATACTTCTTCTTGAGGAAGTGCTACTGCTGAAGTAGATGCAATGAGCAAAGTGATAACAGCGAATGGTTGATTGAACTTCATTTTGGAGATTTGGGTTTTAAATAAGATGTTGTTGCCTTGTTGCTATCTATAAAAGCGATGTGATGATGGGCCGAACAACGAAATAGATGATGGGCAAGCGAGGGGTATTTATCTTCGTCTCAACATCCTCTCAAAACTTCATCGACGTTGAAAATCTATCAGCTATTTATCAGCTGATCTAGTTGAATACCTGCCAAGTGACTGCCAAGTATATTTACGAGAGTCCCTTACATTCCCCCGAAGGTTGACATAGCACTAGAATCTTGGCAACCGTAATAGAAAGTACTTATTCGTACGCTGTCATATCATATGCACCCCGCATAAGATCAGTACAATCA
Source organism: Scleromitrula shiraiana (assembly GCA_028455995.1). Classification (NCBI taxonomy): domain Eukaryota; kingdom Fungi; phylum Ascomycota; class Leotiomycetes; order Helotiales; family Sclerotiniaceae; genus Scleromitrula; species Scleromitrula shiraiana. Next base: position 754,033 of record JABELC010000014.1, read on the forward strand.
AGATTCGGGATAGTGATGACAATGGATCCGGTAACAATGAGGATGATTTTCTTAATGAAGTATACATTTGAGCTGTGTGTGACACATAGGTATGTCACAACAGCTCAGTCAGACGGGATGACTTTGGTTATCACTTCGAAGAGTGCATTTAATTAGATTTTGAGTGAGCGGTTTTCATATGGAAAACTGACATAAGAAACTATGGCAAGAACTCAAATCCATCTAGCGGGGTAGTTCTTCAACGCATTGACCAAGGGACGAAAGTATGAAGCAGATTGAAGAAATAACTGGAATTAGTTTCTGCAATGTATTCCAATGGCTTCAAAAGTGTCTAGAACAATGTGTCATAGAAAGTATCTGATCAACCCCTTGCGCAGCTGTTGCATAATGAAAATCCACGTCCTCAACTGACAAGCGACTGGTAGGAATTCTTAGCTACCTGGCAAAGACTGCACTGGCAGATAGGAGCGAAAAGAGAACAGTTTCCATCCAAGAATTGATCTACCCCTTACCCCACATAAGACATCGCCTACTTGATCTGAAGTAGATTGCCATGTAACATCTATCGAAATAAGTATCATATGACTCAAAGTCATGTGATATTCATCTAATAAAAGATTTGATTAAAGACTGGACCTGCAAGCTTTCCACATCTAGTTCTGCGACTTGACTGCAAACTCGCACAAGATGGACTCCGCGGTTCACTTGAACTGAAAGGTCGCACAAATTGTGTTTATCCGACCACAATTCACGCTACTGCTCTGTCACATTCAAATTTAATTCAAGTCTGGCGAAAACTTCACCGACCAGCTTTGCCATGCAAACGGTCAATTGTCCAAGTCTGATTTAACAATTTGTATGGAGAGAAGACGTGATATTCATTTGGAATAGTGCCAGAAAAATGATGAAGCCTAGTACAATGGAGAGACACAGAAATAGTTTCTGATGATCGCCAGAGGAAGGTAGTATCTTATCTTTGATGCCATTGCACATTTGCATTCAATCCTTGCAAGTTCAGTAATAAATTTCGACGTGTTGTTACTAGTAAAGTCTTTTGAAAAGCTAGACTAGAACCTACATCACCATGAAAAGTATCCTGAACAGTCACATATTGACTTGGGCTGCCATATTCGAGCGCCAGCAAACATCAAGTGTTGTTTGAGAAACATATGATAATTACGAGCAGTTCAGATGTTGACTTTATATACAACCCCAACATCCAAAAAGATAACCCGGGATTAAACTACGCCACCCCACATCAATGTTATTCCCGACTCATGAAGATCTGCAGTCTTTGGGCTATCCTAGAGGAAAATGGGCTCATAATTTATTAATACCGAGCGCCCATAGCGCCATGCTGTTCGCGCTTCAATCCTTATAACTTGGAGATCCGAAAAACTTCAATTTCTCATTTTCATGCCATACCACATAAAGCACAAGTCGACACTCGTGAAGATTTTAATGTCTGTCGGTTATCAGGTACTTATACGTAGTTCGCAATTGTTTGAAGCATTTTGAAAAATATCAAAAGGCCAGGTCCAATGAGTGGGGCCCGGCATCGGACTTCCGAAGATATGATAACGAGGTGCATATGAAACTACAAATTTATTTCTATCTCTAATCACTATAATTTTCACGAATAACGATGAAAGAGGAAGACCCTACCTCATCGGTAGAAACTCCACGGCCGGATCCTCCGCCTCCATATAGCATCTTTGCTTCCCGTCAAAAAACCGTGATCATCACGCTTGCCTCTATCGGAGCTGCGTTCTCCGGACTCGCAGGCAACATCTATTTCCCCGCCATCCCAATCATCTCTGTGTCCTTGAATTCCACACCGGAGCTCATCAATCTTACTGTCACCTCGTATATGATACTTCAAGGACTTTCTCCAACAATTTGGGGGGCACTATCTGATGTCCATGGCCGCAAAATAACTTATCTATGCACATTCACTGTTTTCATCGGTGCTTGCATTGGTCTTGCGGAGACTAAATCATTCGCACAACTGGTTGTGTTGAGATGCTTGCAAAGTGCGGGGAGTGCGAGTACGATTGCAGTGGGTGCAGGTGTTATGGGTGATATTACCACGAGGGAGGAACGAGGTGGGTATATGGGTTACTTTCAAGCTGGTAACTTAGTCCCAGTTGCAGTTGCTCCTGTGCTTGGAGGCCTATTTGCGGAGACCGTGGGATGGCGAGCCATATTTCGGTTTCTAGCTGCGTTCGGAGGAGGATATTTGGTTGTGGAAACGCTAGTGATGCCTGAAACCCTAAGAAGTAAGTATATTTGAACCTTTTGAACAGTTTCCTGGTAAACATCGAAGCAAAAACTAACCAAGATTGAAGGCGTTGTTGGCAATGGATCGTTACCTACCAAGGGAATTCAAAATTCCGTATTGAAGTATGTTCACCGTCGTCGACACCCAGAGTTATATGCTTCTTCGGTACCACAAGATCCACTTGCACAACCACCAAAACCCAAGTCTGTGGACTTTCTCGGTCCAGTCAAGATCCTTATCTCCCAAGAATCTATACTGATAGTTATTTTCCTCTCACTTTACTATACTGTTTGGCAAATGATCATCACCTGTATGTCTACTCTTTTCAGCGAAACATACAACCTTACCGAGATCCAAATCGGCCTGACATTCCTTGGAAACGGCTTCGGATCAATGATAGGCACACTCACTACGGGTAAACTCCTTGATTATTATTACGCCCGCGCAAAGGCATCATATTCCGGCCCACCTGAAGAGTTTCCTCTTGAGCACGCTCGGTTTCGCCTTCTTTACATATTTTCATTCCTTCAAATCGCGTCAGTGATAACTTTTGGTTGGACGTTAGACAAAGGTGTACATATGTCTGTCCCAATCATTTGTACATTTTCTTTAGGCTGGGCGGTTATTAGTATATACAGTGTAGTTGCAACATATATGGTGGATGTATGGACAAGTCAGAGTGCGAGTGGAACGGCAGCGTTGAACTTGGCAAGGTGTTTGATGGGTTCCGGTGGAACAGCAGCAGTGTTGCCGATTGTGAGGGCGGTGGGTGTGGGGTGGGCTTTCACGATTTGCACTGGCGTTTTGGTGTTAGCTTTGGGGCTGGTCGTTGTGCAAATGAAGTGTGGTGGGAAGTGGAGGAGGAAGAGAGAGAAAAAACTCAAGGAAAGTGTTACTGATATGTGATTGAGACATTCATACTGGCAATGATCTATGAGAACAGGCATTACTAGTCTTTTAATTAACCGGTATATATGGTCTACTTTTGGGAAACGATAATGTTCAGGCTGACATCAAACGAGTTGTGACGACATCCGATGTGAACAGCCAACACTTGTTAAATACCGATAAATTGTCAAAACTTTCGAAGGCTTCGTCAACGAAACCAATGTCTGAAATTGGTCAAAACTTGAATTCCAAATGTTCTATAAATAGAAGCTGAATTGAATGATATTTGCTGAATTATAAAAATACATGTCCCACTAGTATAATCCGGACGCTGTAATTGTAGGGCCGTTTGTAGCCATGCGGGCCATGGAACTAGGATTGCGATGAGTAAGCATATTTCTGTTGTTCTTGTGTTTTTTTTGCAATCAACCACATCTTAACTTTCAATTGCTCAAGCAATTTTTCCATCTACTCTTCGCTGAGCTCCATGAGTGAAGAGATTTCTGCAAGCTGTGTTCTCTTCTTGAGTTATATTCTTCTAAATTCTCTAGGTGCAAGTTGGCGTCTCCCGTCCTATTGATCTCTTCGAGTCCATCGCCACTTAACAAACGATTTACTCAAGTAGTTCATCACGGAGAAAAGCCATTGAAACAAGGCTGAGACAGTCTTGTTGCCGGAATACCATTGTCATTTATAATTCGCAATTTCCTTCTGTTACGAAGCATTTAAACACGCCATCAATTCATACTTCCCAACACCCGAGTTTACACCACCCCTCAAATTCTGCATCTCACACTGGATTGGTGTATATATTATTCCATTTTATATCAAGTTGATAGCGATGCTCAATTAACCTCAGACGCATTCTTCCTTATATAGAAGCTGGAATGCAATGCTTACGCTGCTTTACTCCGGCCACCGCATGATTGGTTTGGTTATATGCATACCCGCCGATCTACCAAGTTACATAAATAGAAGCCTCCTTTGTATATGGTATATGGTAGATAAAGCTAGTCGCCACATTTATCAGTGATACAGTAAGATCTCTATATACACGAGATCCGCGGATGTATACACAACAATTGCATCTAGGTATCTGCAGCCCAGGTTTACGCGAAACATAATCTAGCTGAAACCAATGAGGTTAAACTATTTATCAAAATCGGGCATGGTTTCAGGAAGAAATTGTGTGGAATTATCAGAGAGTGGTTCTCCGGTACGATGGGCTGTAGATCTACTTATAAGTTTATCTCACACGGTAAAGATTATTGTTCCACAACATTAGTGGTTCTCCGATATTCTAAGCACGAGTCTTGTGTGGGGAAGCTGAAGATGGGGGCTGCAATATAGCCGTCGTTTCCTATTTATACTCATTCAAACTGCTCTTTCAGTTTGTGTGCAGGTAACGAAATGGGTTCATGCTGTCGGTCGATGGTAATCGTTTGATGATTAAAGGTTCAACAGACACGACAAGGTCGAGTCGTATTATCCACAAACATGCCTGAACCTAACCTCAATTCCTCTATTTCGCCTCTGGATAATCGAGGACCTCTCATATTACAGTTTATGTGGATCCTCGCCGCTATCGCGATTATTGTTGTTGCGGCAAGGCTCTACGTACGACATACTCGTTTGCATCGAGTCAAGATAGAGGATTGGCTTGTGCTTGCCAGTTTGGTATGTTTAGGTTCAATATTGCTTCGTGTCAGAGACTGATAAATATTAAGGTATGTGCCATCGTTTGTTCATCGTTGAATACAGTGGCAATCTTGAGAGGCCTTGGTCGACATAAACAATTCCTCGATCCGCTTCAAATAGCCGAAGCTACAAAGTGGAGTTATCTAGCACAGCCTATTGGGATCCTTGCAGCTGCTTTGGGTCGTCTTTCTGCTGCACATCTGTTGTTATCTATTCTATCTCTTCAACAAAGAGGCCAACGGATATTCTTGTATGGCATTGGCTACTCTCATGTCTTGATTACTATCGGTATGGTCGTATATATTTATGCTCAATGCCATCCCATCAATGCATATTGGAACCACGCACTTGGTAAATGCATTGACCCTCGGGGGCGACGATACTTTGGCTACTTTTTGGGCTGTAAGTCATACTCTTAGCGGAGTGCATTCAATCATATTTACAGGAAGCTATAGCCTATTGTTCATTTGTTGACCTGGCCCTCGCATTGTTCCCCATATCGATATTTTGGAACCTGCAACTCAGGCTGGCGTTGAAGGTATCCCTATGTGTTATCATGGGTTTGGGTGTTGTGTATGTATGACAGTTCTACATCTTCTGGGTTCTTGCCCTAACATTCTTACAGTGCAATGATAGCCTCGGTCGTGAAGACCGTACAGCTCAGTACGCTCTCTCGCACCAAAGATTTCCCATGTAAGTCTAACAAAAGGATTTCCTACTTCGTAGTAATGCACACTAACACCAACTTAGACGATACTTCCTACCTCCTGGTATGGTATGCGTAAGTCTGGAGTATTCACTACAACTCGTTTCCAACAATACTGATTGAAAAATATTAGACTCGAAATGTATCTGGTCATAATAGCAGCTTCTATCCCGACACTCAAGCCTCTAGCACTCATCAAATCCAAATTTACCTTCTCGCGAAGCACCGAGAGTGGATTTTCATGGCGTCGTTTATTTAAATCTAAGAGCAGCACCAACCCAAGTCACACAGATGATGAACACAGATTATCGAACAAGGTTTACAGTCCTGTAACCATTGAACCACGCTGTGTCATATATGCGGCTATGCCTCCCTGCAAAAGTAATAACATGTTGAGTGGTAAGGCGCCGGAGAATGGATTTGAAATGGAGGGTGTTCACAAATCCACAGAATTTACCGTGTCATATGCATACAAGTCTCCTACAAGCGAACATCCGCAGTTGCAAGAGCGAAGGGAATTTGAGATTGTATGAGTGGAATGATGTTAATTTCCCAACATATTATGACTCGCGGCGACTATAGTACATTATGCTTTTCAAATTCATACATTCATATTGTTACAACCAATTTCTCTCCGCTAACACCCTTGAGCATGAGCTCTAGTCCTTCTTGTATCGTTTCGATACCATCCCCAACTTTGCGAACGGGGAGTGGTAATTTGTATTTATCTTCTTCTAGTAGTTTTTGTAACGCTAGCATGACGTTTTGACTTCCTTGCAATTCAGGCAAAGACATGCTGGTGAACATAGTGATCTCCACACCGGCAGGAACGTCGATCACTCCATCCCCGGTATTCACCTGTGCGTACCTTTTAGGTCCATCAGGATTGAATGTCTCGAAAATATATCTTTCCGTCCTACCAGCCCCAACAGCATCAACAATTGCGTCGACACCTCGAGATCCTGGTGTTGCTGATCTCACATCCTTGATCAATGAAGCTGAGTTTCGATCCAAAGCATTGTTTGCTCCGAGGTTTTTGATATGATGATGACTTTTTGGTGAACTGGTTGCCAAGATGGTACAAGTCGGGAGCGCAAGGCGAAGAAGTTGAATGAGAGCACTGCCAACCGAGGAGCTACCCCCCAAAATAAGAATGGAAGATGGATTAAATCCATCTGTTGGTCCATCTTTGAGGAATGGTATGCAGGTTTTCAAGCCCAACCCAAGACCTACTATACCTGTGAGGTAGGCTACTCTGATCATAGCATACGACTTAGCTCAACTGCCTTTAGAATGGGAGGCACGAATGAATAAAACCTACCCTATCGTTGCAGCCTCCTCAAACGACCAAGATTTAGGCTTCCTAGCCACTTGCCTCTCTTGAACAACAGCAAAGTTTTGAAACGATCCTGTACGGTCACCTGCTACAAACAACGACAGAACCTCATCACCAACCACAAAGTTTTTTACATCCTCCCCAACTCTTTCCACGATACCAGCGCCATCGAATCCTGATACAAGTGGCCATTTGGCTCTTCTGTGACCGTGATATATCATTTTGCAATCGGCAGGGTTAATACCCACCGCTTTGATGCGAATCAGGACTTCCAGGGGCTCGAGATTAGTTGGTTTGGTGGCGGTGGTGATCACGAATGGGCCACCTTTGTCCTGCACAACAAATTTCTTGTTTTCTGATGCCATGTTTGTGGATAAGGCTAAGTCATTGTCAGTATTGATGGTGACTTTCCATGAATTGGAACGTGGCCGTGAGGACTTACGATATATTGGTTTTATGTATTTCGATTCCAAGGATTCTGATGATATATATATATATATGTATGTATATTCAACGAAGGGGGGCTATTCCAAAATCAATGTTCAATAATAAGACGATAATCGGATTTTATAATGATGAATATCATCAGTTCATCAAGTCTTATATATCTTCCAGCAAAGCAAATTGATATTGAAATCGCGGGATTAACACGGGTTTAGTCTCACGGACTTATAGATGGAGATTATCGTCGTGATGTGCTTCCTTCTTAGGTCTACTTCAAGGGATAACCTGGCGTCTTGCAGTATTCGAAGTACGCGCTTTAATTGGTCTCTTGTGACGACATCATTTACATACATGGTCAATGCAACATCAGATAAGATACAACTTTTCGAGCTAATCTATTTTCTAACGTCTGTTCACATGCTGAATGTTAAAAAATATTTTGAACACATCCATTCAGATACGTATTTCAAATAGATATGTAAATACTTGAGAAAGTTAGTTACTTTGAGTCATTCTATACATCTTGCATATTATAGTATTCTATATGTATTTGATTGAATGTAAACTGAATGATCATTACAACTTTCAACAGCTCGTTTCCAAGGGATCATCCCATTACATTACTATCTTTGTATAGCACTCTTATGTCTATTGCGAAGTCATCATAGTTCAAAATGTAATTTCTTTTGTGGATTAGTGAAAAGGCCCCATGGGGCGATGGATGCAAGGAGTGAAATTGCAAAATGAAAGTTCATTCACAATCAAGTCTGCTTTTTCCAGGCACGTTGTCTGGCTTTGAATATGCGCGATGATCTACTCCAAATTATCCAAGATATAATTCACAATTAAGAATATGATGTTTCATATGCATATTAAGATGATTTTAAAAGGAAGTCATATATGTTCAAAGAGTAATCTAAAAATTATACACACAAGGTAAATTAAGAACTTGGAATCATCTTTTTTGCCGAAGCTGATTACATATATATTAGGCAATCTTCTACATATTGAGCCTTCATCTAGAGCCTAGCAAGTGTTAGTGCAGAAAACTGTTTAGTACGATTGTGGAAAGAGCACGAATCATATTCACGTAAACTATTTTGATCGATATCTTGCTCACTTGCTGATTATCTTGAGAAGGGTTGATGTAACGTAGATGACGGGAGATGATTAGAAGTCAACGTCAGTCACAAGCTGATAAATATTACCATGAAGAGTACAAACGTTAAGTACATGTTTGATTACGAATCACAATTTGGTAAAATTCAAAAGAAACACAATTTTACTCATTTGTGTTGGAGAGTAAAGCCACGCATTAGAGTACTACAAATCAGAACTGCCCATTTTGCGGTTCGACTGGCAAATCTAGCGATCTATTCAAAACTTTTCTTCCAGCCTCTAGCCTCATTCAACAGTTGAGTGCAATCCGTCAAGTCCCCATCTGAGACGATGTAGGCATGGTGACGCAAACGCAACTGAATTTTCCACACCTCTGCATAATATCTCTTTACGTAATCGGGTTGGTCTGCTTTATTCTCCAGGCGTCCCTCTCGTTCAGCTATAACCTCGTCAGCTTCCAATCGATATTATCCAAATATCAATTAAGGTGTACTGTTTGAACAACCTGCTTCATACTCGCGTCTTGAAATGAGCCTATCTCGGTCGGATTATGTAAGAAAATGCAACAGGCATCTGTTATGATCAGTATGCTACTAATCATTGATAAGTGGCATGTTCATAGCCTTGTATTGACTCACTGCAAAATCTCCAATTCATCAGAAGTATTGTCAAGAGCCATCATTCTAGCATTCCTCGGGAGTCTCTGCTTGTAATTCCTGAAATCTCTATTACTGTTCTCTTATGATGATTCTAATCGATTCCATACTGGCATGAACTTTCCCGTTCCGAAACATTTCCTGCATACTAGATGAGACATTCAACTAGGATATCGTGCTGACCAAGGACAGTCACTCCCAGCATAGGATTGGATGTATCCTCGTCACTAACTCACAACAAAACTTCAGTCGAGAAAAATCTGGAGGATTTTGACTTCAATACCGCTGATAGAGAGCCCTATAATTGGTTTCAGACTGAAAATGATTAAATCAGTTTGAAGGTATAAGTCGCATGTCATCAAGATTAAATCGATACTCAAATACAGAAACAAATGGCATAGAATTCAGACCTTTGCCGCTAGAGTTAGACCAAAATACTTCCTCACCTATCGGGGGCTGGACTCTATTGCCGAGTGTTATGCCATCTATAGCTCATGATATCACTATTCCAACTACCTCAACACCTTCATCGACACTTCAAACACTATACCAGCTCAATATAGATATACACGTGTATATCAGCCATCTTCAAAAGTTTAAAACATCATCAAAGATCAAGGACAACGGCACTCATCAAGGCGAATCAATGTCTCCTGTTTTTCTTATCGATGACGCCCTACACCTTTCTAATGAATTCATGCTGGCAATATCCACACTTCTCGCTTCAACTGTCTAACCAATTCCCCAGATACCGTCAACCACAGATATCTCGAATAATCTAAATGACGCAGCAATTCTCCTAATAGTAACCAGCCATCTCCACATTCTAATAACCTACGAAATCTTCTTCACTCGCCTCACCTCCCTTCTCGCTAATGAACTATTCATAAACTGGTCTACCCTCATACCACAAGTCCAAATCGAACATTTCCCTCTTCCAGCTACCCCATCTTCAAATCTGCCACTCCAAATCGCCATTAAGACGATGATGAGTACTTTCGCACAATTAAAAGATCGCATAGTTGAGTTTAGGAAATATATTACCAGTAAGAAAAGTGGACTGAGAGAGGGGATGGGATTGACTTGTTCGGAGACAATATTGGAGTTGATGAGAGTAAGGGAGAGGGTTATAGAGGAGATGGGGTTGGGTGTTGGATCTTTGGGTTTGCGGTGCGGTAACGAATTTGGGTTGATGGCTAGGTTGAGGTGGGGCTGGTGGGTATGGCAGCATGCTGACTAAGAGGTAGACATTGCACTCGAGAGGTATGTTTTGGGCTTCCAATGAAATATTATGTCGAATGAACTCGAAATAAGTTACGGGATGTGATGTAAAAATCCGAAGTTGTTACAAAGCTTTCTCAATGTGTCGGGAATAGAGTGTAAAGACACTTGTATTGATTTACGATGGAGGATTTTCTCCGCCCCTTAAGCATATACTACATCATCAACCGATGTAAAAGACTTTAATAGTAATCTAAGCCCTAGGAAAACCTAGAAATACAATCCAGTTGGTTTCCCCTCATTATATTTCCACCACCAAGCCGTCCAACCCTGATTCGCCCAACACGGTTCCCTCATCCTCGCAATCACAGCTCTCCAATCCTTATCATTCCTAACCTCTGTAGTCAATTCCGAACAACCCTGAACACTCGGATCTCTCAACGCAGCATCATTATCCCAAGTCACAACTAACATTCCCATTACCATACCCCGCTCATGAAGGTACCCTGCGGAATGAGCAACGCGATCGAGAAAGTTTCTGTAGGTATCGGGGTCACGATTTTCAGTGAATATGATGGTTCTTTCAATGACGCGCGATGAGGATTTGTGACGGTGGGTAAGGGATCGTGTTAGGACACCGGTGATGAGTTGTGGTTTTGGTAGATCGACAAGTCGGGGGATTTGGGGAGTGGTCTTGCGTTTTTTGCAACCTGGATATTTTGGTTCTAGCAGGTATTCCATGTAAGACTCCTTTTTGTTTTGGTTGATGGGTTTGAGGTTAGTGGTGGAGCTCGCTGCAGATTCAATGCCTGAGTAGAGAGCTTTGGTGAGTAGATCGACCATTGATTCGAGCTTGTTGTTGTTGTTGTTGTTGTTGGAAGACTCCTCCTTTATTAATTGATCAACACCTAAATTGTTTAAAGATGTTGAACCACTTCTCTTGGTAGTCGTATGTTTGTTGTGTAGAATTATTTTATTCTTGGGCTTAGGTGCTGGTGGAGGCTGAGGTGGTATGGTATCTTCTAGTGGTGATACTGGTTTCATCTTAAGACCTAAATGAAATATTTTGGTCAGATCTTGACCATCAGTTCTTCATTTGTCGTTCACCTTCAGATTCTCCAGAGTTTTCTCTGAAAGACAACGCTTTACCTCTAACCATAGTCATCAATATGGAGGACTGGGCATGTCTAAAATGTTGTTATTATTGTTGTTCTTTTCCAGTTACGACTATCCAAATTGGGACGAGATATTGATAAATCTCCTTCCTTAATTACTCAATTAAGGATAGACAACCTTAAATATGAGCTGAAATGTTCTTTCCATTTTGTTATTTCATAATTGGAAGATAGATACATATGCTCTGATGCATGCAAGAGCCATGGGCAGAAAGACGCAAAATTAAAACTGGAAGGCACATATCTGAAACTCAACTATCTATTATATCAAGATCTGATGCTCCCCCAAAATTTTCCAACACGTTTTGAAAGTCATATTTTTGATCTGGTTCAAATATTCAACACCAGCAGTTTTTCAAGTGTTTTGCATGTATTATCCATTGAAATAGTACCAGACCATTCACCTAAACATTCTCTTGCTCGTCAACTTAAGTCATCACACTCTTTCTACCATACTTTCATTCTTTTTACGGCAAGATATACAATAACTTCCACATTGATTCAGGTGAAATCTCTACTCATACAAACGGTACCAAATATCTTACTTCCTATCAATGTTTCCACATCGTTAATTGAATTTAGATCGTTCTGGATATCGAATCCCATCTACTAACAGCATAATGGTTGCCGACAAAGAGAACTTCGTGGCCCAGCGAGAATGGTTGCACATGAAAAGAGTCCCTCCAGTAAAAAAGGAACCTCTAGGTCCTACATTTTTCGATCGAAACCCAGACTACTTCAGATCTCACTATAAAGTACCAGAAGACAGAGCTTTTATAAATTTAAGCCTTCGCCATGCTGCAGCAAGCTCCTTGCCTCGACCAAATTTGTATGATATGCGTGGTCGTCCATGTCCATATCCAACTTACTCCACTTGCTTCTGGGAAGCTCGTTTCGAGATCGATTTACAAATGACCCGAGAATACCTGGAAAGACGAATCAAATTACTGATTGTTGACATGTTTCGTGGTATTGAAAAAATGGATACTGTTACGCTAGAGGCCTGGCTGGAATGGGATGAACTAGTCGACTCAGATGAAAGGATGATTTTCTTGGTGAATAATTTCAATGAGAAATTGGCCAGAATGGATCTGGGCTTATGGGAGATGCCAAACCCGTGGGATTTGGCACGTTTGGACTTCGATAAATATGGGTGTTTTGGCTTTCTTGGTGTATCACCGTGGCGTAGACGATTGGAAGATATCAAAAAGGATGTGCAGGGTTGGATAGAAGGCTATGAGGATTGGGAAGCATCTAGTGGAACTTCTGTTCGTACGAAGTATGCGAAGTATGTGGTTCCCAAAGAATGGGTGGTATATTGGCTCATGAATCTTCCCGACTTTGAGGAAGAACCTTGGAGAGTGATGGGAGATGGTAAACTGTTATGGTGAGATAATTTTAGCGTAGTGGTTGATTTATTTCATCGTCTCAGTTTAAAGTCTTCTGTATATCATAGTGGATCAGCGTTTTAGTCTTCAAAAAAGAATAGATTCTTCATTACTAAATAATGCGACGGGATTCTACATTCAGAACCTTGGTTAGATTACTAGTTGTCAATGACCACGTAGAAAAACCTTGCTTATTGCTGGAATGGTGTAGATTCTCATTCACAAAGCAAATCTCAAGCTGGCAATGATGAAGCAATGGAGAAGTAGCTGGAAAGAAATGAAAACAAACGTATGGTCTTATTTATCTCAAAAGACAGTAAATGTTAGAATCCATTCACATACACACGCATCAACCACCGATAAAGCAAAAAGTCCCGTTCAAACAACGAAAATTGAAAATTCGTTGATTGCTTAATTCCATAGAATCGACAAAGATCCACACTTGTCCATTCACTATGCTTGCTTGTGGAGTCTTCTGATCGAAAGAAACACAGGCTTCTTGCAGATATGAATAATCTATTGAGCACAAAAGAAACAAACATTTTTGATTCATGTTAGACGAACAACACCATGTCTTAATATGAAATCCATGTTGCTTGAACGATAATCCTTTGATAAATAAAGAAATGCGTTGATGCCACGATATTCGGAGGTATTTTCATTGAAAGATTAGGGATTGTAGAAATCCATTTGCATGCAAACTGAAAGTAATGACTGATCTTACAGAAAGAAATACCTAACTCTTTGCTATCTTTAACTGCTGTTTTTGCGCAAAACGTCCTGGGTTGAAAAATTACAATAAATAGGCCCCCTTTTCCTACCTAAGTTTTGAATCATCTCAACTTTCTCATCAACTTTGGATTTCAAACCTGTGGCCTGTCGAAAGCAACTTCCCATCTTCCCAAAACGAGAACCTGTCGATCTTCCAACATGTTTGGCAACATGTCACCAGAGGGTAAGAAATCCAATTGACTCCCCTTTCTTCTAACAAAATCCTGCCATACCCTCACATGCCCCCGAAATACCTGCAATAAACATCAATAATACCTTGATCAATAACTCCCCACTAACAAATCCAGTTGCGCCTACAGAAGGCTCTCCCAAGATCGATCATCGCAAGCCCTTAACTTTGAAGGAAGTAATGGAATCTGAGGAACCGTTCAACTCAGATGATGATGATTGTCCACCACTTGAGGCTGCTGGTACCGATGAAGTCACAAAGAGTGACCATAAGAATCAATCCAACAGATCAGCCACTCTCAATAAGACTGAGTCCGAAGCTTCATTCCTCACCCGAGATCCTCCAACTTCAAGCGCAGCTGAACGGCAGACAGATCTCCATTATCAAAGACATATTGATTCCATCCACAATCACTTTGAAGAGACCAATTCTAAGGTTACGGAGTTGGTAGAATTTCTACGAACTAATGCTCAGATGGCAGAGGAGAGGAACAAAACATTGGATAAATTGCATATCGAGGTTTGCTTGCATCATGTTGGGGTTGATGTGGCTGAGATGGATTTGTCGGGTTTGTTTTTTCTCACTTTTTCTTGATTTTCTCCCCCCTCTTCCCTCATTCAATTTCATTGGTAAAATCAAATTGACTTTTGGTTTGGCCTCCAATACAAACACGAACAACTAACCTATTTTGCTTTACAAAAAACAGTAGGACTAAGCCTCTCAGCACCCACTACCGGGAAACCCCTAACAGTCGGCATCTTGATCGAGGAACTCAAAGCTCTGATTGAGAAGCGTCACCCAGCAAAATATGATGTAAAGAAGCTCAATATCTCCGATCTTAGAATCGTCTGGTACACTCCCTCTACAAACCATACGCAAACAAAACTCCCACCACCGAATTACCCAGCATCCCAATGCCTCATTATCAAAACCCGCGGTAAAGACGAAGCTAATGAACCAATTGAGAGTTTCTTTGTGAATTCTAGTCTGCAGGCAATGGCGAAAAGAAACTGTGGTGATTACTTGCGGGTGGAGTATCATCTTTGCGGGGGTCGGGAAGATGGTAATGAAGTAACAACATAGGAAGTTATAGGGAGCGTAGATAAAGCCGAAATAAATTGTTGGCGAGGTGTTTGCGAATGAAGGAAAATCTTATCGGGCTTGTTTTTCATTGGTTGTTACGAAGATACTGGATAGATAGATTGTTGATGCTCGGTGGCATTAGGAGAAAGAATCACGTTCTCTAGCATTTGTTGTTCAAACCTTGCTTTCAATCACTAGATCGAGATTGATGATTATTCCTATTGATTGCCATTGTCAGGTATTTCAGCAAATTGCTTGTGATTCAAAGCAGTTGAGGGCCTAATTTCGATTGTTTCCATTCTTTGAATGATGATGCATTGATGGATACCAGAACCTGACGACCACTGTTTATTGCTTGCCTTTTAAAATTATGTTTTATGTTTGGGATATCGTGGATATCACCATAGTCTGATATGAAAAATCATGTGTAAGAGAAAGAAAGTTTGCGGTTAGACTAGTGGGTTGAAGTATATAAGAAGCCATATTTTCAATATTACTACTATCCCCTCTATTTGGTTAACAAAGTCTTCAGGCTTTTCTGAAAATCTAACCCGTACCGACATACCTCAAAAACCCTCCAATTTCTTCAATACGAAAAATGAAAGGTTTTGAATACACTCCGGTATCAATCTGGGTGGATGAGAAGGAAGTAGCTGCCGAGGTGATTTGGTTCAGCCCTCAAACAACAATGCAACAGTTAGAGACCGAATGTCTACAAATTTTCCAAAGGATTGGACACAAAGGGATCAGAAAGCCGGATATGTTCTATTGTAGTGTCGTTTGGGTCGATATGAACAAGGATCATTGCATAAATATTAGAACCCGGCTTACCGAACAGAATATGAGGAGAGTCTTTTGGGCAATGGAACAACGGGGTTGGAGAGATTATTTTGTGCTTATCGGTTGTAGTAGTGAGAACAATTGAAGCGAAGGGGAAGTTTGGAAGGACCGGCTTTTCGGACAATTGGAGTCAGGGATCAGGAACTTCCTACCCTTAACACCACTATGACAGCTCTTGATAGGTGTTTGATTTCTTGAGATCTATACCGATATATCTGCTGTGGAGGGAAATTGGGAAACGTTTAGGGAGAAACTGTTGGGCAAACTTTTGTTTTGTGAGACTCCCTTCAACTAGATCAATTCTAAATGCTGAACCATCAAAATGCAAGTAAACATTGCAATCCCATAACGCACATGAGAACTACCCAAATGTGTGCTATTTGAACCATGATAAGATAAGACAATTGCTGTAGATTATGATCTCAAAGAACAACTGAGTTCTATATGTCATCGATTCCGCCTTTTAACGTTGTGTGGTGAAAGACCGAAAGACCACCAGGTGGGCTGGATATCCCTCATTATGCTGACTCATCACTAGCGTGATTCTCACCTCACCTCTCTCATTCTCAACTCCATGTCTTCAACTAATCTTCCAAGGACGCCTTCAGAGATTGAAAGTAAACGTCAATAAAAAAATATCCAATTCATGAATTCCCCAAGTCGAGGTTTTATATATTTAAATTGGAATTTTGCTTGTGCAACTCTTCATTTGCACGTATTTCAATGATGATACGAGGCAGGATTGGATGGGTGCTCTTTCCTCACACTGCTAGGTTTGACTCTTCAAATTTTGAGCGATGAGGAGGAAGTCAGAATGAATCAATTGTACCTTCCAATTGCAAATATGCGCTTCGATGAAATGATCATCTGTTCCTTTTCCCCTCTATCTTTCATGGAACAAACACACAATCTTGGAATTCATTCATTTCATTTCCCTCTACATCCTATGAACATTGGAGTTCCCCTCATAAAATATAACACCACTTCAAGCACCATTAAAATCACTCAATACAGAATCACCACATCAGGTGAAAATGATTCTACACAAATCCTTCTCAGTTCTATTTCTCATCTGCACAGCTGCAGCTGCAGAAACAAAACCAACTACCACTGCAGTTGCGTCTAAATATCCCGAATCAACCATTGAGCCAGCACTTACGGAAATCTTGGCTGCTGAAGCTACTCAGGTCGCGCTCTCTCCTGTTTCGGACGTGGAGGGATTGGTTTTTGGAAGATTTGTTCAGATTTGGCTCGAGGATATGGTATATTTTTCTTGTTCATACCGGTAGTTGGATTTACTAATCGGTATTTCCAATTCAGGATACCAAGCAAATGAACAACGATACCGATCTACAATGGCTTGCGTCTCAAGGAATATCTCTCAGTAACTACTGGGCTGTGACCCATCCTTCCGAACCAAATTATTGTGCCGTTGTTGGTGGAGATACTTTCGGACTTGATGGAGATAATTTCGTTCAAATTCCTTCTAATATCTCAACTGTCGTGGATCTTCTTGATACAAAGGGTATTTCCTGGTCGGAATATCAAGAAGATATACCTTATGCTGGATTTGAGGGTTGGAATTTCTCGAATCAGGATACGCTTCAGGATGCGTATGTGAGGAAGCATAATCCACTTATTATGTTCGATTCTGTAACAGGTAATGCGACGAGACTGGCTTTGATCAAGGACTTTAAGGCTTTCGAGGGGGATTTGAATAATAAAACTTTACCGCAATGGTCATTCATTACACCGAATATGACGAACAATGGCCAGGATTCAAATGTTACGACTGCAGGAAAGTGGTCAAGAGCGTTTCTCGAACCTTTACTCAGTAACGAGTATTTCATGAACGATACACTGATTGTGCTAACCTGGGCCGAAAACAAAGAATACACGGAAGAGAATAAAGTCTTTGCCATTCTCCTCGGTGGTGCAATCCCACCATCATTCCAAAACACAACCGACGATACATTCTACAACCATTACAGCATGCTCTCCACCATCCAAGCCAACTGGGGACTCCCCTCCCTCGGACGCTGGGACTGCGGGGCCAACGTCCTCGAACTCGTAGCCAGCAAAGCAGGCTACAATAACTACGCCGTCAACACCAGTCACCTCCTCTTCAACTCTTCCTCTCCCGGCCCCCTCTCCAACAGGAAATTTACACCCGTTTGGCCCCTTCCGGATACGAAAGCAAAATGCGGATCCGGTCAAGGAGTGCTGGAATCCATTGTGGATGGTTGGGGAAAATCAGATGGCACGTTTAATTATACGGATGCGTATCCGTATGATGATGTTAGTGGGGATAATGAGGGGGGTAGCGCTTCTGCTATTAGTAGTACGGTTTTGCCGACACGGACAACGGGGGTGCTGTCGGCTACTGCTACGAAGAAATCTGAGGGGGGGGAGTTGAGGGTTGGTGGTGGTGGTTTGGCCGCTTTGATGGGGGGTGTTGTTTTTGTTTTGTTGGTGGTTTGAGTTGCTAGGGAGGGATATGATATTATTGGTTTGTGATGACGAAGAGATGGAAGATGATATTATAATATTATGATATTATGATATGAATTTTTGCAATCATTTTGGAACTCTCAAATAAAGAGAGACAGGACTCGAACCAACAAAAACTATACATACCCACGGTGTTTTTTCATGCACGGATTTTAGTCATACCTATATCCATACTACATACTACATACAACATACAACATAGATTTCGTAAAGACATCCCTTTTGGTACCACAATGGAGAATACATATTACGTTCACGTTTTCCTTGCACATAAATCGTATCGTACGTATCCCTCATCTCCATCTATCTCATTGATACTCCGTATCTTGTCTCCCTCTTCATATATGTATGTATGTATGTATGCATACATGGACGGACGGATATGAACTCTTGTAGTACACGGCGATATATGAACAGTGCGATATATGAACATGGCGATATATGAACACTGTATTAGATAATATTTACGAATCGCAGATGGTGGTGAGATGGACATGGAATTGGTGATGTTGAGATGGATTATGTGTGGGGTTTTGGTTGGGTTATGTTTGGTTGGGTTAGGTTTGCTTATGCATGATATGAATAGGTGTGTATGTAGGATTATTTGCTGTGGTTGGATTTTGGATTAGTTTTTGTTGTGGTTGGTTGGTTTGTTGGATTGTGCTGTGTAAGAGTGGTTGGGAGTGGTTTGGTTTGGAATGGTTTGGAATGGAGTGGTTTGGTTTAGAGGTACGGTGTACAGAGAGAGTATTGTGTATGATGTGGAGGTGGAAGTGGAATTTACACGGTATGCGGTTTGTATGTGATGAATGATGGGTGATGGGTGGTGGGTGGTTCTTGTGATAGGGGGGTAGAGGGTCTAGATGGGTCGGCAGTCGGTTTGTGTGATGGGATGGGATGGGGTGGTTTGTTTGTGTGATGGTTTGTTTGTGTGAGGGTTTGGAGTTGAGTGGGAGGGAAGGGGGGTTTGGACATATCATGATGGAGTTTGGTGGTGTGGGGTAGTTTGAGTATGGAAAATGAGTAAGGTATGATGGTATTTGATAGATAGATGGATGAATACCTACCTAACTGGATGTCTTTAAAGCGGGGTGATGCGAACCTATTATTTGCTAAACCCTGACAGAAGACCTTGAAGATGCATATATATTATATATAGCCAACCAGGATAATATAGGTATCTCAATACAATATATATAATAAATTACCATATGATCCAACCCGTCAATATACATATGTCTATCCCGTGGTCTTAAAAACAAATATATTGAAATTCTTGACTCTGCCAAGCCTGAGGTCATTGTGAAACTACCTTGAAAAATCTATCAAACCAATAGTATCAATTCTTTAATAAGCATGCTAGAATTATGCAGTATAAGTGGATAATATTGCATAATTCTGCAGGCCTCTTTGTTTGTCATATCAGGGATTAATATATATGTATTATTATATTATTATATATTATTGTTATCTGTACCTAATTCACACCGTCAAGCTGTACTACTTCCTTCCGTACCTTGACTTATATTACTTGGCTTAACATTTATAGGTTCATTTTTTGGGGGGAAAAAGTTTATCGTCTCTTGATTCATGATGGATGGATTATTTGCTTCCGCTTTACTTTATTGGGAGAAAGATTTAATTATCTTTATAAAGGATTTATTGGTTTGATCTGATATGGATCCATGATAATTGATAATTGATAATTGATACTAATAAGTAAAGATTATTATTCTCGAGTTTAACCAAACATCTTTCTTATATTTCTATCTAAAGGCTTAGATTGTATTGTATCCACTTATAAACACTCAGACCTTACCTTACCATACTAGATACAGATACCAAATACTATACCGAGTACCTCCATCCAATACTATCCTATCCCATCGGCACATCCTATCCTATCCTATCCTATCCTATCCTATCCTATCCTTGACCGCAATATGCTACTACTATAAATTGTATCACCACATAGAACTACTACTATCCAATAAATTCCTTGATGTTATTATCCCCAAGTATTCAAGATAGCTTCATCCTCCACCTTGGCTTTTATTCCCTCCTCTAAATCATCACAACCTAAACCCCAGAGCACGAAAACCAACCATCTCAACGATATATCAAAATCGTCAAAGAGCCTGGACGGAGGAGGGAATTCAATTGCTAAGCATACTACGCGCCGACATTTATTGGACGATTACGAAGAATTCGAACTAGTTGAATATTCTAGGAAGGGAAATTCAGAAGAGAAGTTAGATGAGTGTTTAAGTGAAAGAGAGAAGAAGAAAAGGGAGAAGAGGAAAAGACTTGAGGAGGCGGACGAGATGAAGTTTTCGCATAGTATTCAGTTTAATGCTGTTCCGGATTGGAGCAGTCATTATATTGCCTATAGTAATTTGAAGAAGCTGTAAGTTTGTTTTTGTGGTTTGTAATTTCATGGACATGTAACTAATGGATGCGAATTTATAGAATTTATCAGCTTGAGAAAAATATCATTCGTCCTACTACATCTGAAGATGCCGAAAGTTCTCCTCTTATTCGACCAATCGAAGACCCTGATTCCATATTTCGCAGAGCTTTGGATGTGGAATTGGAAAAGATATCATCATTTTATCAGTTAAAGGAGTTGGAAATTTATGGCGAAGTGTCGGATCTATTAAGGGATGAAGAGTTTTACGAGGCGGAAACTTTGGAACATCAGGTCGATGCGGTGGATCCGACGACACGACCAAGGACGAATAGTAAAGCGAGTGATCGACCACGCCAGGGAAGCCTTTTCAGAAGTATTTTACCAAAGGGAAGACGAGCAAGTACGGTTAGTCGATCGATTGATGAGGGCGTGGAAGATAGCGATGATGATGAGGATGATGAAACAACTGCTTTGGCAAAAGCTCGTCCGACTGTGGGTTCACGAAGTAAGAGTTCGCCTTATGATTTTAATACCGGTAGACCTGCCGGTTTTGAGGATATGCGGGCTTCGACTGAATTCAGCAAATCCGTGAGACGTGGTAGTCAAGGCTATGATGATTATGCGGAACAAGCATTTAACGCGTTATATTCGTCTGGAATTACGCTGAAGAAGAGAACGATTAGTCTCTACGTTTCGTTATGTGAACTTAAATCATTCGTTCAACTTAATCAGACTGGATTCAAGAAAGTTTTGAAGAAATACGATAAAATTTTAGATCGAAAATTGAAGACGAAATATCTTGAGGAGGTGGTGGAACCTGCATATCCTTTTCGTCCGGATACACTAAAACATATCGAGGAGAATATTCAAAAAATCGAACGAGCATATGCGGATGTGGTCACTCATGGCGATATCGATCTCGCGAAGAAAGAACTACGATTACATTTGAGGGAACATGTGGTATGGGAACGAAACACAGTATGGAGAGAGATGATTGGGATTGAACGGAAAGCTCAAGCGGCGAATATGGGTATTAGACGTACGTTGTTGGGTGCTGATAATGATCCTTCGAAGGCGAGATTACAAGGTGATGATGATGATGTTCCGGAGATGAAGGAATTGTCTACGCCGGTTGGAAGGGTTAAGTGTCCTAGGTGGTTGTTTAGTTCCACTATGTTCACCTTGGTGGGAATTATCCTTATCTTCGTGTTACTTTTGGTGGTTCCTATTATGAAGAAACCGGAACAGCAGAATTGTTTAGCGATGTTAATTTTCGTTAGTTTGTTATGGGCTACTGAGGTAAGATATCTTCAACACATCCTAGTTTGAAGGCCCTTCTAATGCTGTTCTAGGTTATACCCCTATTCGTCACTTCCTTAATGATTCCATTCCTTTGCGTCGTATTAGGAGTGGTTCGTTCAGATGCAAAACCTCATCACAGATTGGATCCGCCAGCTGCTGCAAAGTACATCTTCTCCGCGATGTGGACTCCAGTCATCATGTTACTTCTAGGTGGTTTCACAGTTGCGGCTGCATTATCTAAATACGACATTGCGAAGAGAATTGCTACATTTGTGTTGAGCAAGGCTGGTACTAGACCGAGAACAGTTCTTGTTACCAATATGTTTGTAGCTGCTTTTGCAAGTATGTGGATTAGTAATGTTGCGGCTCCTGTGTTGTGTTTCTCCATTATTCAGGTATGTTTTGAACAAGTTGATTTGTATTTCATTTCACTAACATCATTAGCCTATGCTTCGTAACCTCCCAGCCGAATCCAATATGTCCAAAGCAGTTATTCTCGGAATCGCCCTATCATCCAACATCGGAGGTATGCTCTCACCAATCGCATCACCACAAAATATCGTCGCTCTCCAAATCATGTCCCCACAACCAGATTGGGGTACCTGGTTCTTCATCACCATTCCTGTAGGAATCATCTCCATCCTTCTCATCTGGGTCCTCCTACTCCTAACTTTCCAACCCGGAAAAAACACAACCATCGTTGCTATCCGTCCAGTCAAAGATGCCTTTTCTGGTGTCCAATGGTTCATCACTCTCGTCACGATGGGAACGATTGTTCTCTGGTGCGTAAGTCACCAATTAGATTGGATCTTCGGCGACATGGGCGTCGTAGCCATCATACCCATCATCCTCTTCTTCGGCACCGGCATCCTCACCAAAGAAGACTTCAACAATTTCCTCTGGACCATCATCATTCTCGCGGCCGGCGGTCTCTCCCTCGGCAAAGCTGTCAACTCCTCCGGACTCCTCCACACGATTGCGAATACCATCACCGATCAAGTGGAGGATTTCAGCCTCTATGGTGTCCTGGTCGTCTTCTCGTGTCTTATTTTGGTCGTCGCGACCTTCATTAGTCATACGGTTGCCGCGCTTATTATTCTCCCCCTGGTTTATAGTGTCGGCTTGGGAATGGAGGAACCGCATCCGAATTTGTTGGTTATGGGGAGTACGCTTATGTGTAGTGCGGCGATGGGGTTGCCTACTAGTGGTTTTCCTAATATGAGTATGTATTCTTCCCTCACATATCGTCTCTTGTTCTTTTTCTTTCTCTTCCTTATCTGTCAATAAACAAACATACTAACAACTCAATAGCGGCAATAATGATGGAGGATTCCCAAACAGGCCAGAGATATCTCCAGGTGAAACATTTCATTACCCGTGGTATACCCGCTAGTATCTTTACCCTGTTGGTGGTTATTACTGTCGGCTTTGGCTTGATGCGCGTGGTTGGTATGTAGGTGGCTTGTTTTCGTGAAATTGTGGGGAGGGTGGTTATCCCTTGTTTCGTTTGGGGGACGCGTGGCTGAGATGGGTGATATATATTTGGTTTGTGCTTGATCGTATGTACTTATACGTACGTGAGGTACATAGGAGTTAAATGCGTGATTGGATTGGATTGGATTGGCATGGCATGGCATTAGTATTGGTATTGGTATTGGTATTAAGTGCATTACAATGGATCAGGTAACCGGTACACCAGGTTAAATTAAATTAAATTAGGTTAAGTAGGATAGGATAGGATAAGATAGGATAAGATAAAATAATAAATGACATATATACAAACAACGAATCCATGATAAGCAGTTCTTCATTGCATAACACAATTTCTGTGATTTAAACCCGAGGCGGAAATACAATCGCAACAAAAAAAAAAAATATATATATATATCATTCAGGCAATCGAGCACTCGATGTTGTTGAGATTCTCGCGACACTAATTGTGTGATTGTCGTTCGCGGATTGCTGGATTGTTCGGTTCTATATTTATCTATATATCTATCTTCGTATCGTTTAGCGATAGATAGATAGATAATTAATAGATAGATAGTGAATAGATAGTGAAGTGAATGGAAATGGATGATGTTTTAGATGGCTCGTTTATTTATTGGTGTAACTGTTAACTGTGAAGCTTTGTTTTTTTTTTTTTTTTTTTTGTAAGAGAGAGAGGGGGGGAAAATTATTAACTCCATTGTAATTCAAGTTAATTTAATTCAAATTAAATAAAAATAAATTAAATTAAATAAACACTAACTAACACTCCAATCCATAGATATAGAAGTAAATATCCAGAAACCAGTTAACTAGTTAACCAGTTAACTAGGTCCATCGGTAGGTAGGGTAGGGTAGGGTAGGGGTTTATGTCGAACTAGTGGGTGCGGACTCCTGAGTTGGTTTTCAAAAAAAATGATAGAAAAAGATGGAAAAATAGAAATAAAAGAGGGAGAGAGAGAGGAGGATAGGAATAGGATGAAGATGAAGAAGAAAGATTGTTGTATCCAGTATCGATTCCCTCTCCTCTCCTTTCCTTCCTTTTCCCATTCCCACACTATCCCCTCCCTTCCCATCTCCCCGGGCATCCCCCCATCTCCCCCTTCTTCTCCTCCCCCCATCCTCCCCCCCCTCCCCCATTCCACCAATCTAAACAGTAGTAATAGGCGTCGGCAAGCCACTCATCCCCTTACATCCATCCGACCTGCAACAAACCGTCTGCCCGCCCGTCACCAGCTCGCAGCCCGCGAGATGCCCGTCCCCGTTCCATTTGCACAGCGTCCCGCCCGTGCCTGGGTTGAATTCGCAGCAGTATGCTGTTCCGGGGGAGGGGCAGAATGCCTAGATGGGGTGGGGGTGGGTTGGTTAGTTTGTTGGTTGGTTGGTTGGTTGGTTAAGTGGATGGGTGGATGGGGTTAAATGGGGTTTGGTTTGGTGTTGTTGGGAAGGAAATAGATGGGAGAGGGGAGAGGGGAGAGGGGAGTAGTGGGTAGTTGGTGAGCGGACGAGGAAAATCTAACAGAGAGGGAAGAAGTAAAGATAGATGAGCGATGAGTGAAGAACCCGCTTATTCAATCTTCCCCATGCCCCCGCCCAATCCTCCCATCCCCGTCTTCCCCTTCCCGCGAATCCTCCCACAAAACTACCCCAAAACTACACCAAAAGAAATAAAATCACTCACAACGCTATTGGGAAACGGCAGCACATGATCCTCCGGCACGGTCTCAAAATCCGGCTTGATGAATTGCCCTTTCACGGGTCCGCCTGGACTTTTCGGCACCCCCGAGTCGGGGATATCAACGTTGAGGCTGCTGTCCGGTGTTGCTATTGGGGGGATTTGGGGGAGCGCAGCAACGAAGAGGGGGAGGGTAAGGAGGATAGTGGGGAGGCGCATTTTAGGGGTTATGGTGATTGCTGGTGTGCTAATGGAGGATGGATAGATAGTTGATTGGAGGAGAAGATCAAGACCAAAAAAAAAAAGAAAAAATAGAAAATATAGAAGAGAATACGCTACGAGTATTTGTATTGGAAAGTTTCAGAAATAACACATATGCTCTCCAAAACGAATTTCGAGTCGAGTTAGATCAAGTCAGAAGCCAAAGAGAAAAAAAGAAAAAAAAGAAAGAAAAAAAAAAGAAAAAGGCAAGAAAGATGTGTAGCTATGTATAAGCCATCTATACACATTCCTCCCTAACATGCATGGAAAACATGAAGAATGTAATGTCGAACCAGGTGTTACGGGAAAGGAATGTAGATCGGTGCCACGAGTCAATTTCGGGGGAATGTAAACGTAAGTTTGGTTTTATATCCCTCGACCCGCGTACGCGAGAACGTGCTCCGAATTGTTTGGGGGGACTAAGAGCGTTATTGTTACAAAATCATGATTTACGTAAGATAGGACCTTCGGTATATGGTACTATTAACCTGAAATTGATTATAATATGCTACCTGCTTATCTGATGACGTCTCGATGCAAAGAATTAAATATACGTTGGAACTTAATAAGGATTAGAAGACACCGTTACTACGGGTAGTTCGATAATGCTCACGTAAAGGAACCTAGGTTGA
This sequence comes from Scleromitrula shiraiana, assembly GCA_028455995.1. NCBI lineage: Eukaryota > Fungi > Ascomycota > Leotiomycetes > Helotiales > Sclerotiniaceae > Scleromitrula > Scleromitrula shiraiana. Next base: position 780,108 of record JABELC010000014.1, read on the forward strand.
TTAAAATTCGTGTCGATTTTAAGCCACCGAAACTGTCACTAACTATTTGTGGGTGATGGAAGACCTCGGAAGAAACTCATTTGGCTTTAGTAGTCGCTGATGACGGATAATATCGCCATGGCATGTTGCATACACGCCATCGAATGCTGTAAAGGGTGCTCCGCGGAGGAGAACGTTGTAGAGGAGGAGGGGGACGCGGGGGTTAGGAGGTGGGTGGGGGTTGGGACGAGAGCGGTTATGTTGCGGCGTAGCCGAGGCTGATTAGGTAGGGGGAGTAGAATCCGTAGAGGCTGCTGGGCTTTTCGATGCGCATTAGTTTGGCGTAGGGGACTCATGATGGGGGGGAGGGTGAGAACGCCTTTTTTTCGGGGGGCGGCAATGATTGGGGATTCTGGGGACTGGGTGGATTTTGCAGAGTTGGTGGAGATGGATATTGGTTTTGGGGAGGATGGTGGGGAATAGATGGTTGCTGGTGCTTTAGTGCGTTGACTGTGAATGAACAAGACTGTCTTAGACATTCGCATGGGGTTTTGGAGGGACGGAGCCTTCACCGGTTTCCAAAGTGTCCAGAGAGCTTTTACTCCATGACGAAAGGTTTTGAAATGTAACATGATGAGAATAGATATTCGAGTTCGATGGTTAAAAAAAAACTATGGAATCAATATCTCAAACTCATGTGATGGCTATCCGAAGGTTGCAGTAAAGAAAGAATGGCCAGTAAAGCATATGAGGTCAAATATACCAGAATGAAGAAACGAGATCCCCGCTCTCATGGTAGTGAATAAATTAGGCATATTCGGTAGGCAAATTCAAACTCGTGGCAAACTCATGTAAGAAAAATAAGATTAGATATCTAATTTCCCTAATTCAAAATTCACTAGAAATCCAGATAGAACCTGATATGATTGAGCTTCGTTGTAATGGAAGTATGCCATTAGATTCACCTATAAAACTGGTTTATTCAACGATCCCATGATTTAGTTGAAGTTCTGAATCTTCATTCAATACAAATATAATCTTCATTTTTCAACATCTATATTTAATACAAGCAACCAAAATGAATCAGAAAACAAGCCATTGCATTGTCTTTAGTTCAAATAGATATGCAAAGATATATATTATCCAGAATGTATTTCAATGTTCAGATGCTGATTAGACAATATAAAATGAATTAGCTCGAGTTCAATTCTAGCTATCTTCTGTTAGTTCGAGAAAGTCGAGTCTGTCTGAAGATATCATCCAAGAAACAATATTATGTACATATTTGCATACGGGAGTCATGGTAAATTCCTCCAAGAATAAGCTTGTAGTAAAACTACTCGAAGCTAATATGATGTCGTCTAACTTATCATTGAACTACAAAGTTGTCATAATGATCAATTCATGATCAAGCTACCGGAAGACCCAATGACTTAAGTCGAAATAAGAGTTCGAAAGTGTTCTATGAATGGGATCATCAGTCCTACTTAGCGTATGCGCAAAAATCATCCATGAGACGCTGCAGAGTAGCTTTCCACCTAACTGTCCTGCCAGGTGATCGGCTAGATATTAGCTTTCGCTGAATAACTCGCAGATTATCTAAGCAACGAGTAAATTGAGTAACTTGTGGCATCTCAAGACTCGGATGTCACCTCCTCATCATCGAAGAGCAACTAGTGATATAAACTCAATCCGCCGTTCGTATGGATATTTGAATTGATCTCATTTGCGGATGAATTGCAATTATGAAATTCCGCCATTTCAACTCTATTGGGCTAGGCCAGTATCAACTGGCTACGAGAAAATCTGGAACCAATTGCATATCTTCACATACTCGTGCAGGCATGATTGACAAAAATTGGCATATGTGTTTCGAATTCCTCATTTAAACGGCCGGATGCAACGCACTGCAAGTGTCAAAAGGTACGAATAGTAGGGATAAGTTTCAGTTAATCCAGACTAGTCAGTCAAGTTCGGCCTGCTTACTTCAGAATACTCTCCGCACAAGGATCAGTTCTAGAGCTAGAGTTTACCCTGCTCAATTTATTTTTATGGATCATTTGATTGATTGTAAACATTTTCTGTAAAAGCACGAAGGTCAAATGTCACAAAAGAATGAGATCAGGTGATCATATGATCACCTGATCATCCTCAAATGATCAACTAGATATGACTAAGAATGCTCCACACCCTTTAGCATCATACCATAGTATATATAAAGAAAATTTCGCTCCCCCTCTAGATAGATCAATCAACAAGCTCTTAATGATGCTCCTTTTTATGTGACATCAAATAAATGAGAAAATGTTTTTCTGCAATGTTTGAGGCTCTGTCCCGAGGGACTGGTAAACTAATCAAGGATTTATGCGTCCAATTATCATTCACTTTGTGCTCGGCTATGATACTACTGTAGGAGTGGCGTAGCGGAGCGGGCTTCTATCCGGCATCATATGCCACTTAATGTTGCATTGCAGATACTTGGGGTATTTTAGTTCTTACTCATCTACCTATCTAGGTAGTGTTTGCATATGTCTGTATTTGCGAGATGCAAATGGTTGACAAACATCGATTTGCGGCATTTTCCTCCGACGGTCTAGTAATTACGCCTGAGCACCTATATCTCAATGGCTATATTTTACGAACGATTATGCAGCGCGATGTTGTTCAGTTAACTGGGTCACTCTGTAGAAGCAGTGAGATATTGACTCGATATTATTCATGCATGTAAACCTGACATCCGGCATTTGGGCGCGGCGCAATTGCAATTTCCTGCCCTGTTAGCGTGACCTTATCTACCCCGAATTGTATTTTGTAGGGATATGTGACTCCATAGAGACCTCCTCGGATACCTGGGTCGAATCCCATTGGTGTTTGAAATCTCACAATCTGTACCTGATAAGGTAGTAAGTGCTTGTATCAACCAGGATTTTGCCATCAAACTTCTGTCCCAAAATTATTTTTCATCAATAAATGAAAAGAACTGTCTAAACGGATGCGTTGCAGTACTGACAATCGTTTTCGGAGTTTTAGTGGAATAACTCTCGGAGGTACGAGACCGTGTGAGTGAAATTTGTTCACTGGCTCATGTACCTTGTGAGGATCCAACCCAACCGGAAACCAAGTGGTTCTGGAGATCAACAGCGTATATCATCGTGAATGATGTAGATCATATCACTGGCAATTTTGATCAAGACGTGAATTGAATTGAATTGAATTAAATCAATAGCGATATATAGGCGATGAAGTGGGAATTTGAACGCAGTGCATCTGAAAAAGAGTCTCTTCTTCCGCATCATTTTTCTATATGATCTGGGATAAAGATAGGGAAATTAAAATGTATCAGTTGACGAGGCTAGATCCCGCCGTCAACACTTAGATGTAAGGAGACATCATCAGTCTATAACATCAACATTTTAAGTTGAATATATTGTTATAATCCAGTTGAGATTAAATCTTCAAAGTAGTAAAATCAAAGATTTAACTTTATCCCATCTTTTGTAGTAGTGATATTCTTACCAACCATCGTAGTAAGTTCCCTCATAATGTGTCCTTTAAAAATAATCCATATCATCAGAATGTCGACGGCAACGACGAAAAGCGCGCTCATACCCCACATCCAACCTACGCCAACTGCGTCTTGTCATTCAGTAACGATGAATACAGAAAGCAGTCCAAAACTGACACGGTATGCGTTGAGAGAAACAGATGATCCTACAGGATAATGAAGAAAACACTCGACAATGTAGTTGTAGCAGACAGGCATTGCCAGCATAGCAGCGAACTAAACTAAAAATGAGGAAACGGCAAGAACCATGAAGTGAAGATGGTACTCAAAGCCAACTCCATATAAGCTTAGATCGATGGGTAACAGAATACCAGGTACAATAGTATTTGTGAGCCGGTACTCCGGATGCCAGATGCCGCCGTTACGGCGGATGGCGAAGCAAATCGGGATTTTGTCGTTGAAAAAGTAGCCAGATATTTGGGCCCCGATAATCCCGATCCGATAGGAAATTGTAAAAAGTGCTATATCGAGGAATGAGAAGCCGTAACCTACAGCTATGCGGGGTGGTGCAACATATATGGCGAGTGTCGAGGCCATCATGATGGGAACACCTAAAGCAATGAAGATGAAACTTCCGACGAGAATAGATATTGGGGAAACGGTTATCAGCATAGTAACTATAGCATGTTGTACCTGTGAGAAAAATCGGTTTACCAGTAGGTTTTCTTTTTTTTGGAGGCCTTGTATTACCAGTGCAGCTTTTTTCTCATTAGGTTGTGTTTGTATACCAGGGAATAAAGTTGCGATACGATTCTTCAATCACGGCTTTGGTAAGCTAGGTTTGACGGCTTCAGAATCTCTTTCAAATGTTGTATCCTTGGCAAACGCAAATACTAGCAGAGCAGCGGCTCCTACAGGACCCAATGTCCACCAAAACACAACAGTCCATGATTGAGTTTGTGCAATGAATCCCCCCAAAGTTCCTTCCCCAACTACAGCAAAGATAATGGTGATCTCCAATACCGCGAATGCCTTGCCACGCTGATGTAGAAAGAACATGTCAATAATATACCCTGCTCCAAGAATCACCGGGATGGCACCAAACAGGCTAGATACAAATCGACTCATTGGATAAGGGATGAAATCGTCTGGATCAGTTATCTCTACTGCCCATATTTGACATACAAAACTGATCCATAAACTCCAAAAGATAACTGAGCTCCGTCCAGCAACTGCTGCCAATGGGGTAAAGATAAAAGGTCCGACTACCCATCCGGCTAGACCAGCTGCTACGGCATTGAGCATGTCTTTCTCTGTCGTGTGATAGACGGGGATCTGTTCGATGAAAGTAAGGAGGTTGGCATTGGGAGTCATTTGGCCTGCTCAAAGCATACACGAAGAAAGATGCGAATCTTTGTGGATATTGGCCAGTTCTAGTTTTTTTCTTGTCAGCAAAAGTAACCAAGATTCCTATCAATGCTACCCCCGCAATTCGCTTAGCAGTTCTGCGCACCGACTTAATGCTGACCTCAATAATCGTCCACTGTTGCAATGTACAGAAGTCCTGGTCCGGACCATTGAGCAATGGGATACCCTATTGATCAATCCGAATCCGAAGCCGAATCGGCGCGCTGGTTCGATATTTCTGTTCCACTCGTCAATATTATTCAGCTTCTCGATCGGATTCTTGATTCGGCATCCAACGTACCATTCTTCGCCATGTCCTCGTTCAATATTCATGTAGTCGTTGAATAAAAGACCTTCACTGAATTGCTGATATACGTGTTACTAATCAAATAGGTAAAAATCAAGGTTAGTTATTCAAGTTCAACTTGAACAATCTAAAGATCTTGAATACCAATTCAATTGATATCAGATCAATTGTTCGCATTCGATGCAGAATATTTGATAATTTGGGCTGGTAGCAATCTGATTGTCTAAGTTAAGTTTGTACCTTTGTAGTATTCCAGTCAATCTATCAGACCGATTGTAAAAAATAATTATTGGAACTTTGATTTATCCAACTTTCAGCGCTACAAATGCTTTCAGCCATTCAAGTCGAAGGTTATGGAATACCGGTCTGCAAGATTACACCTCAAAGCTTTTTTGAAAGCAGCACTTCCAGTTGGAAGACCGGCCGAACCCGCAGAGATAGCAGAGGCTATCTATTTCATTTCTAGTTCCGCTGCAAACTATATCAACGGTGCAGGGTTGGTTGCAGATGCAGGTCTAACATTGACTGTACATACGGGATAGAGATGATCAGGTTTTCAGGTCACTCTCAATTGATCGCCCGCTGGCGGAAGTTTGAGGACAAATTCAAAATGATTAAACTTTATGTAACGAAGCGCTAACAAAATGAAAATATACTCAGATCAGCTCACCAACGTTTAACAATTCATCTCTGTAGACAGAGTCATTACGATATTTTCGCATTTTTATGTGAACTTGCATTCCCTAGTAGTCATTTTACCTTTCATGTAATCATTTCCCGTATGGTGTTTGTTAGTGAATGCCGAGCATTAAGCTGACTGATCAACCAAAAGTTAGATAATAAAGTGTTCTAATCATTTTCAGCCAATCTGAGCAATGTAATATAGTATTCCTCTCCGCCTGATGCTAGTCGTTGTCTACCTACCACTTCTAACTTCCTAAGCCGTCGTACAAGTTCATATTACTGAAGCACTGAGCAGTTAGTGGTAAGACATCAGATCTTTACATTCACCGAATGAACTCACCAGAATTGAATGTATACCTGTATATGCTACATCTGTTGGAGGATCAGAATAGGTGAGATTATTATCTAGTCGTATATCCTCATTGCCACTCCAGTTTTTATGCACTAATTTAACTATAATTAAAAAGATAATCTCGAGAAGATCTAACTATTACACAGTGTCATAATGATACAATATAGAAACTTGCCTCTTGTGCCGAGGAAACAGTATGCTGATCAGCCTGTATTGAGCAGGATTCTTCTCGATTGGAGAAACCGACCCGGGGAATTAGTTCAGTTTATATCTCCCACCGGGGTTGTACCGTATGAATATCTTGCGCCTCCAACGGTGTGGCCACTGACCACTGACGAATGACAGGAGATGCATAAAGATGGATAGAAACTACAAAATCAAAATACTATTGGCACCGAGCAATTCAAGAGTGCGAGGGCATTAATCTTTGACGGATTGACCTTCTCACGTTGACCTGAAGGAGTTACAGAATCTGAAGATAGATTACCTCCATTAGTATTTTAGTAATCAGATAGAGATGGTGCTGTTCATATTCGCTCTTGACTCTCCGCTCATTCACTTACTTGCTCGCGGGAAAAAGGATAGTGTGGTATAGAAATTGCTATCAGCTCAAACTTATCTTCAGATAATTCAACTCCAACAATCCTGGAAATTATAAGTTCCTATAAGCTATCGACATCACCAAAATCACCAGAATTGATACAAAAAACATTCCATGACGAATCATCAAGCCATTTCAAGGTTTACCCTCTGGAGGGTCGCCGACTATTCACATTCAGTCGAGGATAGCGAATGTCTCCGCTCAGTACATGATAAATTAAGGCAAATTTTGTGCAATTTAACATGAGAAATGATACTAACATCATTCACTTTTTACATATCAGAGAATGATATTTGATTTGGAGTGGACTTCCGCTCTCTCTGACTGGGTACAGTCGGAGTAGTAACTTCCAGATATCTAAAAGTATCCAACCATTACATCCCATAAATCAACATGATTATTGATGAATATCAACCTTAGGTATTTCGAGTGAATTTAGGGACTGGCGAGGAGAGCCAGCATAGATCAATGTGTTGGGTTGTGCGACTCTTTAATCCAAAAAACCAAATACCTAGGTGACTCTTTAACTTTTGAGTTCCTGTACTGTTATGATTCGCGACAGGAGTTCAAGACACCCATTTGATCTTGTCTCGTTCTATCGTGTTCGGCCCCAAGGGTGTATTTATGATTCAAATGTTTGTTGAGCTGTCAAACCAAATTATTATAAAATGGTTGTCGCACAAAGATCTGTTTATATTCTTATTATCTCATCCATTCTTCTCTTCGTCGCACTGGCAGCATTAGGTTTACGACTATGGGCCAGGAATATGAAGAAGGCTACTCTTTGTGCCAATGACTATGCGATCATTATTGCTTTTGTACGTTTGTGATTGCTCAAATCACTATTGTAATTGGCTAACCATAGTTGAAGGCTCTTACGACGACATACCTAGTTGAATTCTACATTCGTGAGTAAATACACCTCCTTTAAGATCCATCATTGAAGTTCAGTTCTAATTTTTTCGAGTCTCTAAGTTTGCTTTAACGGTGATATGGGAGTTCACATAATGGATATTCCTCCAAAGACATTAGAAACAGCATTGAAGGTATGCGATTCAATAACTAGAGAAGAAGTATTCAAAAACTAATAAAACATGTCAGTTATTTGTTGCATCCCAAATGAATTGGGCTGCGTCTAATGTTTTCGTCAAACTATCTATCCTTCATTTATACATCAAATTATTCCCTAACCATCGATTTCAACAACTATGCTATTTGACTGGTTTTCTTTGCATACTCTTTCTTGTATCTGTTGCTACTATAGCATTTGCATTTTGCCAGCCTATCGCATATAATTGGGACAAATCAATTTCAGGAGGTCATTGTTTGAACCAGAATGGAGCTTTCTTGGGCACCGGAATTGTAAATCTATTGGCAGATATTCTAGTTGTATCACTTCCAATGCCAATGCTTTGGGGTTTACAACTGGAATGCAAACAAAGATTGAGGATCGTAGCAATGTTTAGCCTCGGATTCTGGTAAGCACGGTGAAAACTCATGATTGAACTATACGCTAATCATGTTGTAGTGTTTGCTTCATCACAATCTTACGCATTGTTTCAATACGTCACTGGGACTTGACCGATATCACATATAATTCTGGGCCGATTGCCATCTGGAGTATCTTGGAACCAACTTTGGGGATTGTCAATGCCTGTCTTCCGGTAATGCAACCGATACTGAACAAGCTCTTCAGAGGAAAGTCCCTTCCGTTATCGATCGCATCTTAATATAATAGTAGAGTCTATACACCGAAGAAGAAAAGTTTCAGGAAATTGAGTGGTGTAGACCTTCCGATTTCAACCAACATAAGGATTCGTTCGCGGAAACTTAAAACATCGGGCGCAATGAGGAGTACTCTTGAGGTATGAAGTGTACCATATATGAAGCAGTACATGCAAATGGCTCGCCCATTAGCACGGCTAGCTATGGCGGATCTCGATAGTATGAGAAAGGAAATTGGAGCACAACCTGCTTCGAAGGGATAATTAAAGTGGGGCACATGAGCGAAGTATGTAACAATCAACACACCCAATCTATCATTTCCCACATTTGTATCTATAATCACCGGTGAAGTTGGGGGTAAATATCGTCCGTTTTCACTTTAAAATACAATCATTTGTGTCGACGAAAATCAAAATAAATGGCGGAGAGATCATCAACAGTACAAGGGACATCATGAAAGTCGTCATGCTGACTCTCCATATACGATACATGTTGAAACTATGCCATGTATGCTATTTATGTCCAATTTTCCTGGTGTAAGACTAATCTTCCCAATATTGCAACAGTGTACGGGGGTATATTAGCATATATAAACTCAAGTTCCCCTTATATTGCGTTCTAAAAACATTCGAAAATTCTATGATCCCTCATCGTTTTCTCCATTCATTAGTGTGAACGATAGGGCTTTCTGAATACTATTTCATAGTTATTGGAGGTGGAAAGTCAGGGCTTGTGGTGGCCTCTCGATTTTCTGAAAATCCCAATACACAAGTTGTAATTATAGAAGCCGGTTACGATCATGAACATGAGCCTCTAGTTAAAATTCCAGCGTTTTAGCACGCAATTTAGGGAACCGAAACGGATTAGAACTTTGAGACTGAACCTCAGATATGTTGAATTCTTTCTCTTCCACGATAGAGTGCACGAATGCACAAACCAACATATGCAAGATCAAATCTATCCACTTTATTTCCGCTACATAAGGTTTAATATTAACTATCGCAGTTTTCTGATAGCGGATTCAACAATATGGCGTTTTTAATGTTCAAATAAAAAGTGGTTCATGAATCAGTGCACTTCCTCCTAATCGTCTTTCAAAAGATGGAAAGTTGACTTCGCATTTATTTAGGCGGAACTTGGTGGAAGAAGTAATCAATATTTCATAAGTAATAGTGCTTTTATATCGAATGAAAAGCAATCTTTTTAAAAAGGCAATGTCTGTTGGAAAGACTGCAGTCATACCGTGAGAGGAGACAGCTGGCTAGGGAATGGGCTTGCGAGTTTGATGAAAAACATCGACATGCAGTGGCTGGTGAGGAAGCAATAACTCAGGCTAATGGAAAACTGCAAGGTTCTAAAAATCTTGATGGGGATTTGAGGAAGGGATCAATCGGAGTTGAATATGACGTGGAGACATGAGGGGTGGAAGGGAGAACATTTAATTCTCCTGAAATCAGATATTTTAAGTAATTGAAAGATTATGAATGTAATTTGGAGGAACCACAGTGACCACTTAGGGTTGCTTTTGGATTGTTTAATATATTAACAATTATTTTATGAAGTTATACTCATGATTGAATACAAGTTTCAAATTTTTCACTTTTTCAAATCAAAGAGCTATTTTCAAAGAGGTTAGAAATGCTTGCAGATTTGGCAGATGACAGAGAGACTTTTTTGGGTTAAGAAATCACGTTGATTCCCAATCGTCTTTAGGATTATGAATGCATTTATTCCTTGATTTGCTGCTTTCGTCTTAAGATTCTAAGGCCTCACCCGAACATCCTTCCTTCTACTACCATGCCAATACTGGAGAGCCTTGATTCAGGTCAAACATCTCTTCGTCTTGCTCATATGTGACTACAAATCGATCTACCCAGCCCCTTTTCTTCATCATCTCTAGCAACAGACCAATATCAGTTCCCTCGACACAGACTGTCTCGTTCTGTCTAGATTCTTCAGAAAGTCCAACCATCCATTTGACAACAATGCGGGCAATTTTTACACTGCCGTCGACGCCATCTAAATCGCATTCTGATTCAATCTTGCTAATAAGTTTATTATAATCAAAGATATGGCCAGTGTATAAGACAACTACTCTCATTCCCAGCTCCTCGAATGGCTGGAATCTGTTGCCCGACAATTTGTACTCAAACAAGACTGGATGGGGAGTAGAAAGATCGCAAGATTTGAGAACAGTTGAAAGATTTCTGGAAGTAGATAGTTCGGTCATTGCTGATGTTTTATGGGATTTTCTTGCTGGTTGTGGTGTTTCAGGGATTTCTTGTCTAAGTGGTAAAACGGACATGAGGCGCCGCAAATGTTCAAATGCATCTCAAAGATTGAAGGGTTAACTATTACTGCATTTATATACCTTTTTATTGCTGTAGCATAGAAGTTAATAATTGTTTGGTTGCAGGTGAGAGAATATGGATGGCTAATGCATCACAAGACGACTCATCACATGTGATGAAGTAAATGACAAGGTAAAGTGTCATAGGATCAAACACAAAACTTGCTGAGGGTGCACATGATTAGCACATGCTTATAACACGTGCCTTTTATGTTGCCTTATGTTCTACATAGCCTTTCAACCATGATCTACTTTTGCATTTAGTATATAAATTTTTTTATATGAAGTATGAAAAAAGAAACAACCATAAATTCATATATTTCATTATATTATTGTTATTAATAACATTAAGTGATCCCAACACTTGCATATCTGAAGAAAGATCTAATGGACGGGAGACGTGTCTGGAGAGCAGTCGTTAGTCATTAAATACCTTGATTGGCCATCCCTTCTCTGTCGATCACCTTCCCCCTCCTCAAACAAACCAAAAACAAGCCTCGAGGATACATCCTGATCAAAAGCCAAATCACAACACCCAAAACTTTTAACACCCAAGTTTCGATGCACATCTAGAAAGACATCTACTAGATTTTCATCTCATCTCTCCGCAATGAATATCTGATGCACATTTGGACAAGGACTATTTTGCTTGTAATTGATATTGTGATGACTAATAATGTTTGACTCAGTAGGGCATGCCCACTCGAAACATAACAGAGTACTTCAATGTCTGCCTAATTAGATATGCAACAGATGATAAGAAGCAAATTGGAGAGTGAATATTTATGATAGGATGTGATGAAGAGGATAGTTGAAAGAGGTGATGGGGATTTTTGTAGGCAGTGGAGAAAGAATTACGAGAGGGGGGCACGAAACGAGATTGTTCAAGTGAAAGATAGTTAATATATGAGTAATAGTAGAAAAGAAAATACAATATTAGAAGCTCCGAGAGTTTTGGCAATCTGATCTATGAAAAATAACCCAATCTATTCCACGCCTCCAATCCACTTACCCATCAGCCCAAGAAGAAATTTATTACCTCGCCCAATCTAAACAACCTCCTGAATCAATTTACCACCCATATCATTCGAAGCAGTAGTCACAGCCTTAGCACCACCTTGAAATAAAGCTCCCACAGGTCCCTCAATCCACTCCTCCGGAACACCAATTCGGTTGCCATCCTTATTGCTAACCCATCTGACGAACAGTGGATTGGGTTTGGCTGGTTCACCTTCAGGTGTAGCATCAATGACTGGGCCGCCGGCAAGATCTCTGCGACGGGCATTGGTTTTTGGTGCTTGTTTTTTGAGCAGTTTGTTGATTGTTTCCATCTAAGTAAATGTGTTAGTTTTGTGTAATAATGATGAAAGAAGAGGGAGGGAAGGGGTTTACTTTTTCCTCTTCGTTACGTTTTTCGCTGAGATTCTTTCTTCTACGTGCCATTTCTGCACGTCTCATAGCATGCTCTTCAGCTGTGAGGTGCTTCTTTACTTGAACCTCTGCAAGCATTGTTAGCATATAATCACACGAAGAAAGGTATATAACGGACCATCAGGAAGGGCCATTAGAAAGCCGCTGGCTCCATCATCAAATCGTGCTCTTTGTCTTCTGGTCAATTTATTGAGATCGGGTGTAGAAGCTCTACTTCCACCAGCTGGGGTGTCATCGTCACTATCGAGCTCGTCTTCTTCCTCTTCAACAGCTACTTCGATTTCCTCCTCATCCTCACCCTCTGCGTCTTCATCATTTCCAGATTGCATAGCATCTTCCTCTTCTATTTCTTCGCCCAAATCGCTATCAAGCTCGCTAAGTTCGTCGTCGCTCATCATTTCTTGCTGTTCAACAGTAACGGTATCGGTTTGAGCAGGTTCCTTGACAACAATCTTGGACTTTCCTAATGACGGATGGGAAACTCTGATGGTAGGTGGTGTTGGTTGGCCTTCCATGTCAACGTCTCCGTCGGCGTCCAAATCATCATCGTCACCTTCAGCATCCATTTCTTCGTCAGAAAGCTGAGTTTCCACCACCTCCTCCATTTCTTCATCCTCATCTTCACTTTCGGATTCCATAACGTAACTCTTCCTAACGTTTCTCGACCTTTTCCCTTCTAAGATCTCCCCACCAACGAATTGATCCCTGCTATTTACCATCACAGACGGTCCCACAGTAGAAATTGGTCGGGTAGGACTAGATCGAGTCGCTTCTCGTAATTTGCTTGATGAAGTCTTGACTGTGAAGCGCATGGTTTCTGGACTTTTCGAGGTAAGAGGTGCTGGTCCACGTGATACCGAAGCAGTTGAGGCAGAGTCATCAGTGGTACGACGTGATCGCGACATTCTATAAGATGGTGGTTCAGCAACTGTAATTACTTCTTTTGCCTTGGCGGCGGCTGAGCGTTGACTACGACGTGTAGACATCTTGCCAACACGATATAATCAAATGAGAAGAGATGAATAAATTGAAGAAGATGGATGATCGATAGATGAAAGCGCCGACTTGATGAATTCCTTGATCCACAAAGATTTAAAGTTTGAGGCTATTGATGACAACAAGTAAGAGCGATGGTGTGATGTGGATGGAATAAAGCTAAACAAGATTTGTGGTGAATCAGCTCGCAAGGGCCACGGGTTGCTGCCTCGATTAAAATCAAAATTGCGTAGTAATGATGAGAGGTGGAAAGAGGCGCGTTGCATCTATAAACGCACTTTCTTTACACAACCGCCCAATCCTATCCTATTTTGATATTGAACCAACCACGTATCTTAACCGCTCTATCTCAATTTGTCTTTACCCTGGCTTGTGTGACACCGGAGGAATAATGATTATCATCAGAAATAAGAAGCATCAAATCAAAAGTGGGTGTATGTATGTATGTGCCTAGATAATGTACGTATTGTAATGAAATGAATGGACGAAAAGCAACGCTTAATTACGAGACTCTCGCGTCTATTAGTGGTGATATGACTGAGGGAAATGAAGCAAGCTGGGGCTGGGGCAATTGCGAAGAGTACATAAGGCGCAAGTAAAATATGTAAAGGAATGAGGATGCTTTTGGAGAACTCACTCGTTCTTGGCCGGTTCAGCCCTACCACCTTTCATACGATGATCAGTCCAATCAATTTCTCCTCCTTCTCCTTCTGAGTCGGTACTCAACTTCCGGATACGTTTGTTGGGGCGCTCGGCGTTTCCAGACATATTGGTGGATTCTTATGAGTAAATACCCACTTCGCAAAGTTGTTTGCTTACAGCTGATCGATAGTAGGGGTTGAAATGTGACACAAATTGATATTAGACACAATGTTGGTATTACGAGCCTTTGGAAGTATCTCAAGATGAAGTTTCGAGTTGGACTCAAAGAATGTTTGACAGATATCAATCACTGACAGGATGAGAGTTGGTGACTAGGTATCAATTTCCTTTCAATCTTGTCGCCTTTGACTTCGAAATTGAGATGTGTGGCCGATGGAAGTTTGAGATAGTTCCATCCAATCATAACCCACGTCATACTTACATAATCATATTGAGAGCCGAGGCACATACAATGTCCATCGATACACCGACAACAAAAAACATATCAGAGCTTGTAGAGCTTCAACAACAACCTTCTACATCTTATAACAATGGGTAATTCCGAAGAGGATAAGCTAAAGCCTAGTGTACCATCATGGCAACTCAAAACTGAAAAGAAAAGCTCTGCGGAAGATCCAGAAACAAACAACGAGCCATCAAGCCGAGCGACAATCATTGAGCAGGCGAAGAAGTTTTTGGAGGAGGATGAAGTGAAAGATGCACCAACGGACAAGAAAATTGCTTTTCTGGAAAGCAAAGGTCTGAAGAAGGAGGAGATAAATGGTTTATTGGGTGTTGCGCAGGATGAGGAAGCTACAAAAACACTTGCGACCGAGACGCCAATGTCCACCGAGCAAAAGCCAAATCCAGAAACCCAATCACAACCACTCCCACAATCTCCTCCTCCTTCGCAAAAATCAATACAAGCTATATCAACTGCACGCGATTATCCTCCTATAATAACCTATCCGGAATTCCTCGTCCAACCTGCCGCCCCCTCACCACTAATAACCAAACCACGCCTCCTAACCACCCTCTACCTCTTCAGCACCCTCAGTCTCCTTCTCCACGGAACCAAAAACTACCTCTTCCGCCCCATGCTAAAAAACCTAACGGAATCCCGACTCTCCCTTACAACTCTCACCCTCACCAACCTCCGCACCCTCCTCCAAAAACTCGAATCCAGCGTCTCCACCCTCCCACCCACCTATCTATCTCCCAAACGTGACTCCCTCGAATCCAACACCTCCGCATCCTCCTCAACCAGCGACCCAACGGAGCTCTTCCACCGCGACATCGGCATCCAAACCAGTCTCTCCATCCCTTCATCCCCCACCCTCCTCACACCCTCTTTCTCCTCTTCCAACACCCACAATACCAACACCACACAGCAAATCACGCATCTGTCATCTTTACAAAATAATCTCTCTTCTCTGCTCGATGAATCATATTCCGAGGCATCGCAGACAGAAGAATTGGATACGAGGATTAGTGTGCTGAAGGAATATTTACATGGCATGGCTTATACGGCGCCTGTGTTTGGGTATGGCGCGGGTGGGTATTCTAGTAGGGGTATGGGGAGGGAGGAGAAGGAGGAGGATGAGATAACGAGGGTTAAGAAGGAGATTAGGGGGGTTAAGGGGGTGTTGCTTAGTGCGAGGAGTTTCCCTGGGGGTGTGAGGGCGAGGTAATGAGGGAGGGTTATTGGAAGTTGAAAGGATGAGAGATTTAGATGATAATGTTTGATGAATTAATATACAATTTTCCTGGGATATTGGGGGTAATTGTTGTTGTAATTTAATAGAGCATCAT
This sequence comes from Scleromitrula shiraiana, assembly GCA_028455995.1. Taxonomy (NCBI): domain Eukaryota; kingdom Fungi; phylum Ascomycota; class Leotiomycetes; order Helotiales; family Sclerotiniaceae; genus Scleromitrula; species Scleromitrula shiraiana. Next base: position 795,899 of record JABELC010000014.1, read on the forward strand.
GAATGAGCAAAACTATCTATCAAGAATTGTTACATCTACAGCATTTACTACCGTGTGACTTTGTAGAAATATACTACAGGATTTATGTGTTACTTCACTTTTGAAGGATGGCAAAGCATATTTGAACGTTCTTGAAATCCTTGATAGTAGAACGTTGGAGACAAATTATTCCTAGTGACTAAGAAGGGGAAGTTGATTTCAAACGCTAGAGTTAGTATCCATCACAATGTTCGCCTCAAAATCATGTGTCAAAGACAAATTGGTTATCATATATGATATTCTGGGTGGGAGAATGGGGAAGCGGGGATTTGTTGAAGCTAATGTTCCCATCTATGGGCAGAAGATATCTCAGCTTCTCAATTTCAAGGAACCGTATGACCAGATTCTATCGATGCTAATCGCCCATCCTCGGCCATTTCATACAGTAGTTCAACTGTCACAACATCGTTTGCCCTTAGAGTGGTGTCACTGTTATCAAAACATCGTCCGTGCCACTTCTCTATACAACGCAACATAGATGAACTAAACTCAACCGACAAGGAGGTTGGGCCTACTGACATCACTCATCAGATATCCATTTTATCTCGGTAGAAACTTGGCCAAATACAGGCTGCAATGGCCACGGAAAAAGAAATAACACTGCATTAACAGATCACCAGAATTGAACCCACCCTCCACGAGAAGGTCGCTAGCGAATCCATAGCGCTATAAGAACCTCAGTATGATCCTGTACGATTGTAACTTTTTGGTATGACCATCGTCAGCGGGTAGTGGGCAAAGCAACTACGATCTCTTGTTATAATCTCATGCTACCTAACTTTTAAACCTTATTCGGAAATAATCTGCTGAAAATAGCATTGCCCGCATCCGCGGCTAGTGTCATCTTGACGCTTGTGCCTGCAATCGCTGCTGGTACAAGTTGAGTCAACACGACCGACATCCTTTTGCCAACACTTGAAGGTCCCTATGCCTTGACCATCAAGGTTTCTACTCTGACTGATACCGCTCGGGTCAATCCGTTTAATGATACCGACCCGTTGGCTTTGCCGTACCGTCAGCTCGTCGTCAGCTATTATGAGCCCTGCCTCAAAGTGGACTGCGCTAGCATTGGTGAAATTCAATATATGCTTCCCTCCATCGCGGCCTGGTTCAACGAGCAAAACCTACCACCCACCTTCAATCTCACCACTTTCTCCCAGGACAAGCTCACGGCTGTTTGTCTTGAGGCCCCCAGCGATTCATGCTCTGCTGAGGATTTTCCTCTTTTTATCTGGAGCGGAGGCTACTATAACTCGCGTCTTCAATACGGCGCAATTGCTCAAGCCATCTTCTTTTGGGGCTATCGTATCGTAACCATCGACCATCCATACGATGCCGCTATCGTGGAGTTACCCGACACAGGGCGTGTGTATCTTCTGGGAGCTCCGCCCGAGGATAGAAGTAATCTATCTGGAGGCTATGAGAAAACTTGATATTGCCTATGTTGTATCCGTCTTGTCACCTGATGCAAATGAAAAGATTCCCTTCTACGGACACCCCCTAGGTGCTTCTGCACAAGGTGGTGTTGTGAGAGCTGATGATACGGGCAAGATTGTTGGTGCTTGTAATATGGATGGCAAATTTTAGGCGGAGACTGACCTTAATGGTTTGGGTGGGCTAGAAACGGATGGCAAAAAGGCGTATATGTTTTTTATTTACGATGATCATAATATTATTGAAGAGCCTTCGTGAGTGGCGTGGTGGCACATAACTGAAATCTTTACTCTAAATGATCTACGATTAGTAGTTGAGTTGTTTGGTATGCTTTATAACGCTTTTATGGATTTGCCCATTGTTATCGATATTGCTGGAATTCAGAATCTTAATACAACTTTTTTCTTTCTTTTATTTGATACTAGTTATGGGCTATGTGAGCTTTATGATTTAGCTTTGTATTTGCGCGAGTTTTTTGATTGGCAATTGAAGTGAATGAGACATATCTATTATTGGATGGGACTACCTCAAGTTGAGCGAGAAGATCCCCATTGAACCTATGTATTTCAAAACGTAATACATCGAGCATGCATAAGTATCTCGGAAAGAGGCTGTGTAATGAATCCACTTTGACTACTTCAGGTCACTGTTGCGGAGTCAAGGGCTATAAATACCCAGTGGAATGTTTATCTGGCTTTTGATATCGACTTACGTTCCTCACAGCCAAATACATATTGATTCAATAAGATACATCTAAATCTCTCAATATCGCAACAGACAACTCCTCAAAACGACTACATTCATCATTCACCCCACATCCTGGCTGGGCAGCTGTTGATGAATACACACTATCTCACCTTCATCCTACATCTCGGCCAAACTATGCAACGCTCACGCATACCCTCCTCAATTCTAAAGAGAAAGGCTTACCACCGATTAACTCCTCGCCAGCACAGGGGAAGTTTCTCGCGCTTGAATGCAAACTCTTGAAAGTGAAGAATTTTCCCGAGGTCGGCATCTAGGTGGATACGTACCAATTTGGATCGCTACCGAGAATCCAGATTGCAAAATCACTACCATCGAATATGATCCCAAGCACGCAAAAGTGGCACAGGAGAACATTGATCATGCTGGAGTAAGTCATAGAGTTGAGGTTTTAGTAGGCTCGGCAGTTGATATACTTCCCGGGCTACTGAAGAAGGTCGAGGAGGGTAGCGGGGAGAGGTTTGGTATGGCTTTTATTGATGCTGATAAGCTCAATAATTGGAATTATTGCGATTATGGCATCAAGATGGGATTTCCCGGAGCTACTGTGTTCGCAGATAACATGGCGTGCCAAGGAGCTCAGGTGGAGGAGGACTCAAACAACTCTCATGTAGTAGGAACGAGGAAAGCTATCAAAGAGGTTGCGAAGGATGATAGGGTAGATGGGGTGGTTATGCAAGTTGTTTCAGAGAAGAACTGGGATGGGTTTTTAATGGTGGTTGTTAAGTGACTTCACTCTCAATTAGAGTAATACCAGTCATATTATGGATTGATTTCTCTTTGACTCCCTCTCAATGCAGTGTGCATTGTTATTGAACTTCTGTGATATTCACGTGATAGTGGCGATGGATTACCACACATCACGCTAACTACTTATGGCAAGACATCGCTTAGAAAATGGAAAACCACTTGGATACCAACGAACGGAAATACAAACTTTGGAGTTATTTCAGATAGTGAACCTGTGCCATTGTCTCCAAAAAGATCATTCACTACCAGAAACAGCAAAATGTCGTGCACATCGATAGACGTTCTCCGTACTGATGCACGAGCTATCCAACACTTACTGGAGGACGGAAAAGTTACATCAATAAATCTTCTCGATATCTACCTAGCTCAAATCAAAAGGCACGATGACTACTTACACAGTATGCTTAGTATGTCACCTGAGGATAGTTTGAGGAAGATCGCCCAAACACTGGACGATGAACGGGCTGTGGGAAAAGTCCGATCTCCTCTCCATGGAATCCCCATCATTATCAAGGTATTATCTTTCAACTCTAGCTCCAGTTTCATGGATTGACTGCTGATAGTTAACTAGGATAACATCAACACTCATCCATATTTGGGAATGAAAACCACAGCTGGAAGCTTGGCATTGGATGAGTCTCGACCTAGTGAGAATGCAGAGCTTGTGGACAAGGTACACACTTTTGTCAGCACAGCAGCTCTTTGGTATTAATCATGGGCAGCTTGTTGAATCCGGAATGATCATTCTTGGAAAGTCAAACTTGACTGTAAGTTAGCCTTTAGCTTACTAGAGCTGCTAAAAATTCTAGTTATTAATCACGATTAAAAACAGGAATGGTCAAATTATCGGTACTTTTCTTGTATGGACTTTCCCACCATGATACTAAAAATTTATAGAGGAAAAGGACTACGCAGTGGATGGTCAGGCCAAGGTGGGCAAACACAATCAGCTTATGTCCGCGGTGGATTCAATCCCGATATCAGTTCTACTGCAAGAAATCTCCGATATTTACGAACCTTGCATGCAACTTTCTAATCTTCTCTACAGAACACAAGTGGTTCATCCTCCGGATCTGCAGTATGTGTTTCAGCAGGTTTTGCTCCTCTTTCTATCGGCACCGAAACAAGTGGTTCACTGATTGCTCCTGCCGCTCGTGCCGCACTCTACACTATCAAACCCACTATAGGCTTGGTATCACAACACGGAATCATCCCAATCTCTCATACATGCGATTCGGCGGGCCCAATGGGAAAGACCCCTTATGATATTGCCGTCTTGTTGGATATTTTAACAGAGAAAGATGCAGTTGGACGTCCCGAGGGTGGTTATGTTCATGCACTCGAGGGGTCTTTGGGCGGGCTTAGAGTGGCGGCTGTGAGAATTGATATGGTTAGTTCTTTCTTTTTTGCATGTATGAAAGGGTGATAACATTGCTTACTATGATTAGGAACATGCTGAAGATCCAGAAGGACAAGAATCGTTGCAAATGGCAAGAAAGCTCATAAGAGACTCCTCTGGCGCTAACGTTCCTCTAGCAAAAAGAATATCTCTCGGCATACGAAAAAATCAAATCTTTAGTAGATGAGGTTTGTGAAAATGTCACATTAGATATAGCACTACGCAGACATTCTTCACAGGAAGCTCTCGCCAAGTCTCTGGATACCATTCTCAGTATGTAGCTCAGTGTGTTCTAGACGATCAATTTTGACGATTTTTAGTGTCCGACTTCAATCAAGATATTCAAGACTACCTCGATTCACTAGACTTTTCGCCTGTCAAGAATCTAGGAGAAATAGTTGATTTCAATAAAAAACATTCCGAGCTTGAATTACCGCCTGGTGCGTATGATATCTGATCCGGATCTTCTTTGTCATTTATTCTTAATCTAACTTTCAACCCACAGGAAACGACAATCAACAAACGTTCGAAGAGACTTTATCTCATAAAGTAACACCACAGGAATACACGAAGCATCTCAACATTATCCGTGAAACATCGCGTACCAATGGTATCGATCACGTTCTTAATACGTATGGAGCAGATATTGTTATAGCACCTGCAAACCTGTCGTACATATTGTGGTCTGTGGCTGCTTGTAGTGGTGTGTTTTTCTCTAATTCTTCTCTCTTTCTTTCACCTCTAGCCTTTCTCTTCTTGTTCTGTTCATTGAGTCACCTAACAAGATCCTAGGATATCCGATTGCCGGCATGCCATTAGGGTACCTCGAAAGTAATGGAGCGCCTTTTGGCATGTGCGCGATGGCTAGACAATTTGAAGAGGCGAAATTGATTAAATTTTTGGGCGTTTGGGAGAAAACATTCGGAGAGAGGAAAGTTCCGGAGATGTTGGTTGAGAAGTCAGATGTTTGAATAAAATAAGGAAGAAATGCCAGGAGATAGAGTATCTACACAGTGTTTACATATATACTCGAATTGCAAGGGGTAAGGGTAAGGCGGGAGATAATCTAAACAGAGCCCAACTCCTATCCAAAATGTAAATCCATCTCAAAACATATCACACTTCACTTGATGACAGAAATGGCTCAGTAATAATATACTCTCAGACAATTAGACTTATGTCAACAAAAAACATGTTTTCTTTCAACTCAACGATGTCATAACAGTCCCGACTTTTCCGAATTTGGTTTTGAACCAAAAGCCGGGGAAGCTTCGCTGATATTCCAATATATGCCACGGGTAGAATAAAACAGTGTGAAATCATCCCTGCTTCTTTAAACTGGGGGAGGACAAATATAATAATGCAGAGATAAAATAAACTTCAATATACCATTAAACATCCATCTATTTATCACATTTCACGGATGGCATATCAATAATATAATTCCATTACTTTGTTGAGGCCTGGATATTTTAGCCGATACATTGTCCGGTACGATCCTGAACATTGTAAAGTATTAACATTACATACATGATATAAATGTAAGAAGCACAGTATTCCTCTTCTACGCCAAATCCTATTCCACAGTCTCAATCTGCCATCAACGCATTCCACATCCTTGGAACACCGGATTTGGAAAAATATATATTGGTTGATTAATATTAAAAATATGCGATTGATATGTCTTATTAGTAGCTTTCTAGATTCTCGAGGGTCGTACCATGAGGAATTCGGAAGAAGTGCGGTTGATATTCATGTTAATGATCGAGAGATGTTGATTGTGAATGGTGGTTATGTAGTGGCGATACTGTGATATTAAAGTTCAGTCGAATTGTTGAAATTGAGACTGATTTCCAACAGGCCATGATGACCTCCATAGCTTGGGAAAGTATCATCTCGACGGAGAACTTTTGGTGGGAGACGGCGACTCCAGTAGTTCTCCCATGTTTTGCATGTACTCTACTATAGTTATATATAGATCATGCATCAGCGCGTATTAGAACCTCATTATAAGTGACAATATACACTTAGTGAATTATTGAGAACACTAGCAGCAAGAAAGTGTCGGCGACATATTCCACTAAGTGGTATGATAGAACCATCTACCATGCAGAATTGAATCCTTTATGAATCAATTACACATAAGTCATCGTCGCTGGACCATATATCGCCCTCCGTTCTGTTCTAGATCATTGCAATACCAGCAATCCGCATTTGCCGTACCATCACAAGTCGTATCCAAATAGGCCTCTTTTGGGTACGCACAGACAATTCGGTTCTGACTTTTCCCGATGGAGTCGGTAATGGTAACGGGGGTTTGCTCAGGTGCGGTGCCATTCTCTACCCAAGCTCTCAGCTGTTCAAACATGGCAGTTAGTTGACCTCCGTTGCCACCAAAACAGTGGCTAAGACCAGGGATGGGAAGATGACGGAAAAAGTCATCAGTGTCCGGAATCAACTGTTCGACTTGTTGGTAATACTAAAGGGTTACCTTATCCGGAATGATGTTATCAGCCTACCCGATGACGAATTTAGGCTTCCTTTAAACTTCGGTCGCATTTGAGGATAACTTAGCAACCCATGAAATGTAAGGACTTTTCCGTTTGCCTTGCGGAAACGGGATAAATCAGCACTAGTGCCAATAATGTTATCATATTCTTTCTTGCTGGCCTCGAAAGCTTGATCAAACGCTCGATACGTGATGTTCAGACGATTGTAGCCTGGTTGTTTATAGATGAAAAATGCCAGCCAAAGGGAGCTCAAAATGTTCTGTATGCCAACGCATTCATCATTAGTTCGTATCTGCAAGACCAAACTGTGCATATTTGTTCGAATTTCCAGTGATATCTGCGCCAATTCCTAGACCATACCAAAGTTGTTTACCATCACTCGAAATAATACCATCCCATGTCGCATTTTCTACGCTTGCGGCAGCGTGGGCCACTTGTCTTTATGTTTGCCCATTTGATTGGGGACAATCAATCATCTTTCCAACCATTTTAAATGGACCAAAAGTCTCGTGGCATTTATCGACATCCATGACCAGGCCATCAGCTATACCATCTAATGGATCGCATGTGGTGATGGCTTCTTGGGTAATTGCATCCAATTCGCAGTCGTGAGGGAACTCCTTGTTCATGTTCATATATTGCTGTGGCCAACCGGCACTCATGAGGAGCTCTGACCAGTATAGAGCTGGTGCGCCCGCAAGTATCCCATCATATTCCGTAGGAAACTTCTGAGCAAGCATGAAACCTTGCCGACCACCTTGCGAACAGCCATTCCAATAGGAATATAATGGTCTTCGACCATAGTAATTGTCGATCAATGATTTCGCAATTTGAGTCTAATCTTCGGCATTAGCATCTAGAACTTCAATTACAAAGATTTAAATTGAGTACGCACTTCATCTCCAAGACTGAACGAGCTCAGTGTCTCAAGCTTATAGCGATCCACAACTCTGGGACGAAGCAACGCCCAATCTGTTGCGTCTTGTGCATCACCCAAACCAGCGTCGGTTGTCATGGTGGCATACCCTTCATGAAGAGCTCCGGCCATGGCAGTTAAACTTAAATATGATCGACCAGTAACCCATCCACCGCCACCTACAACTTGCAAACGCTTGTTCCAGTTTTCATGTGTTGGTAGCCACGACTCAACATTGATGGTATCGTTTTTACCAGGGAGTGTGTAAGTGACCGTCACATTGCAGAATATGGCATTTTGAACATCAACAGAAGGCTGGGAGAATCTGAGGGCTGAAGGGACAGAGATGCTGGAGTTAGTCACTGTCGCAGCTGACAAAGACGGGACTTAGAGCCCAGGGAATATAGGGGAGAATGTAGACGGAACACATGCAGACGGCGAAATTGAAGACAACATCGTGAACAACAGAGGTTGACGGGCCAGATGAGAAGGATACCCTTAGAATGTGGAGTTTATGGAATTGCCAGAGCAGACAAGGCTGCCTTTTTAAATAGAAGTTGTCTATTGTCAAGTGGCAAGACAAACAATATAATTTCCCATATACTCGTACTCGCTACACATGAACTGAACAACTGAGCACAACAGCTGATAATCTGGAAAAAGGATACTGTACAATTCAAAATCTATGTTGAATGGTGAAGAGCAAGAAGTACTCATCATGCTTACCATGCAATACGCGTATTCATTATGAAAACGCGATGCATATGCACTGACCACTTATTGATATTTTGTATTCGCTTATTTAACCAATTAAAATCCTGAAATCAAAGATGCTGGCAGAAAATTCTACACTAAATTAGCCAAGTCTATACGCGGAAAGGAGTTTTCCTAGAATACGCGGAAGGAATTGGTGGAACAACTTCTCATCGGCCTTCGGGTTATAAGTTATATGACCTCTCCTGATGTCAAGAATTCGGAGACTATTACCACATGTTTCTTTATCATCTGGAAATGATTCAGATTGGTCGTAAATATGGCGAGCCTAAAGTTAGATAGCAGGCCTGGATGACCTTTCATTTTAAAGAGCTTCCTAAAAAGCTACCCTCTTCTCTTTGCATTTCAATTTCTTTGTTACATGTCATATATATTGATTGATTTATTTATCTTGCGCTGTTAATATCGGGCGGGATTTTCTTGTTTGTGCCGTCGATTTTCCCAATCCTTACCTACTTTCTTCCGGACACAGCCATTACCAATTTTGAGGCCATGGCAGCAGATTTTCTTCCATATAATGGAAACTATTACCTTTGGCTATATGTTTCCTCTCTCGCGGCTGCTGTGATATTCTTGTTATGTTTCATTGTGATCACAATCCTCCACATCATACGATTGTTCGAAACTCGGACATGGTTCTGCATTCCATTTGTTTGCGGGGGAGTTTGTAAGTACCGGCATCCATCCATGGATAAATTACAACAATGCCTAGAACTCAAGTTAATCTAACTTCATACCACACATTGTAGTTGAACTATATGGCTATGTTGGCCGATGTGCCGTGCATTTCAACACAGCTTCCCTTTTCGCATACGTCTTGCCGAACGATGGACTTCTATGCGCACCTGCCTTGTTTGCTGCATTCATTCATATGATCCTTGGCCGTATAATTCGTCTCGTCCAAACCGAAGAATACTCTCTCATCCGAATCTTCTGGCTCACTAAAACATCTGTCCTCGGAGATGTATTATCTTTCACTGTTCAAGGCTCGTTTGTTGGGCAGAGTATTACTGGCTACAATGCTGCTGCCAAGACTGTTGTCGTCTTGGAATTGTTTATTCAACTAATATCCTTCACTACATTTGTTGAACTTCAGTTCTTTTCGGGCGTCAAATCAATCAGAACCCAACTTCCGCTTCGCTTCAGACATCCGTCTCTTGGAGAGATAGTCTCAAAATGCTTTACATTGTCAGTGTATTGATAATCATTCGATCCATATACCGACTAGTTGTACACATTGCCGGGAATAGTGGATACATCTTGCAACATGAATGCACTATGTATCTCTTCGAGGGTATTCCGATGCTTGCCGTTATAATCATCTTCTACCTGCGGTATCCGGATCAAATCAAGACTCGTCAACTAGGCCATAACGGACTGGAAGCTCAAAATGGCATGTATGACAAGATACAGGGGGTTTACATCCGTCTTCGAGGATTGGGCTCTCGTTGAGAATTCTTGAGGAATTAGAGGAAAGATGTAAAATGATCATGGATATAGATCAGATCTTGGCGGCATGGGGTATAATGTGGTTCTTGTTAGGTTTAGTTTGTACTACTCGTCGACACATGGATTTGTTACAATGGAGATGTAGTTTTTCCACAACTGGTACTAAAAGGTTGTGGGTAGCTTGAGCATTACTAGCTCGATTTGCTTCGAAAACCTAGTGGCTGCATATCTCTGATCGTGGCTGATCACCTGAAGAGATGACGCATGATGGACGAGCCAATCCATTTCTGATATCTATTCAGAATGTGGACATTGAAAAATTTACTGGACAACCTCTTTCTGAATATCTATTCAAGATGCAGACATTTGAGTATCCAGTTAAACTTGCTTGTCTAAATTAAGAATAGATGTTCAAATATTAATAATTGTTTATTACCGGAAGAAACAATCAAACTTTGAACAGCTCGGAAAGAACTGGTATCTGTGATTGAAGATAGACTCAGAACGGAAGGCAAATCTAGTTGATTGATACCCCAGATCGGAAGTTTATCGGACTTTGTATTATAGATTGTGGAGGTCTCGACAATTAGTTTCCTACATGGCAAGGAACTGGGCGTTGAAATCGCTGCATTAATCTAAGATAGTGTAGTTAATCACAAGATGAAAATCTACCTGTTCACGAATTCGACCTTCCACATCTCTCTTCACTGCTTTTGTCCCCTCTGCACCGCTCTGAATCTATAATATCACACTACTCACGCTCTCAGCTCGGCCGTCTCAATACAAGTAGGTGCCTCAACAAACTGTGCATTTCCCATCGCTTCTCTCCATCCAAGCTTCCCTGAATCTTGTCTGTACGTACTCATCATGCTAGTCGTTATTGGATACAGTGGGCTAGCATACCTATGCATAGAGGCAAGATGTGTCATCTTAACCACTCTCCATAACAGCCATCCTAAGATTCCCAACACCAATGCTCCCAGTGGAACACCCACACCCAATCCAACTGTCATTATGAGATCTGGATTAAGGCATGTTTCACCGGTTATTTCAGTCGGGTTTGGATCAAGAGATGTTTTACTGGCTATTTCAGTCGGTGCAGATACCGCTGCAGTGGTAGTAGTTGAGATTAACCTTGTGATTGTGGATGATACTGTAGATCCAGCTATAATATCCTTAACGCGCTGATCATCACCAGGTTTAAATGTCCATCCCGTAGTACCGAGAGCGAGTTTTGATGGACAGCACGAATCTCCATTTGTATAGTGACAGCAATATTGTAAATGAGGAAGACCGAGCAGACAGCAAGACCATAATTTAGCCCAAGTGTCATATCTCTGGCCGGTGGATGGGTCTACTCAGTGATCGTTAGACTTTGGTCTGAATATTAAATGATTAAATGGCAGTATCTTTACCTGTTGTGCAATTCAAAAATCTATTTGTGCAATTATTTAAATTCCGAACGGGATCTGTACAACTGCCCCGGTAGACCCAGCCTGAACGCCCCAGACAGATTCCACTGGTCGAACAAGCATCTGCTGGGTCACAACATGCCGATGCTTCGGATATCGTTTGGTTGCAGGGTACATGATCGGGCGAGGCTGTGGTCCCATCCGGATACCAACATGTATCTATAGCAGAAACTACATATGCAGTTGAGAATATAAAGATAGCAATGAATGCAACACACGGATAAGAGCAATTCAGCTGAGGCATACCAACAGTGCTGATGTTGAACGTGGTATACAATCCACAAAAACGGATAGAGAGCAGAACAGATCAGTGAATGGATGAGGATATTTGTAATGATGAGAATCGAGTATAGAGAGAATAATAACGAAATCGATGAAGGGACACGTCAGCCAATGCTCTTGTGTTATCAAACGCAAAGCATTCTTCAAACCTTTGCGAATTTATTTGCGAAATATCAATCATGAAACTTGCCAGTGGAAGGCGCCTCCACAGGACCTATAATGTGTAACCACCACCCATCATTAATTCAAAAGTCCACACCCCAATCCGTATGGATCTCACGAATCACAATGTTGTCCATTTCAAGATTGAACACGAGGCTCAGTCAATGAGTGTGGGGGCTACCGATTTTCAATGAATCTAATTTCTCAAATCAGTCCGAACTATAACATAGATTCTTAGGAATACAGTAGCGATGATTATTGTCTCTTTTGACAATCCTAAGGATTTCCTACTTTGACACTGAGAAGTACGACGCTCGAAAAGCTTAACAGTATCCTCAAGTTCTCGGTGTAGCTCCTACTTTCAAACATAACGTCTCAAAAATCGAATCAACAGATAATTCATCAACTAGTGCTCCCATCTCTCGACGAAGGAGTCAAAAAGCTTAGACGTTACCCAAAGTCATCGTCGACACGTCATCACAAGGAGTTCTCATCATAACTAGTTGACTGATAATATCATGAATCAAATTCATGATTGGAATCATTGTAGCTGACATCCCAACTTCTTTTGCAGATAACTCGAAGCATTTTATTCCATTAACGGCGTGATGCCACCTTTGTTTGATGCACTGCATCTGATGGCGCGTTTCCTATGTTTGTGGAACATCTACTAATCCAAGACAAATTGCAAAAGCAACAGCCCAAAACTGTGCCCAATCTTTGCCACGCTGTGGCGCAATGATGTGAAGGTTCTTGAACATCACCGCGTCGTCATTTATTACGTAGGAACGTCGAAGCTAGGCGAGGAAAATCGGGGGCTTGCAGACAATATGGATGTGTTGTCTTTGACACTACAGAAACCGAAATGTCATTGTGGTGTAACTATACAGTTGTGAAACCATGCAAAGATTAGTGACATGGATATAATATATCAATGTACCAGTTGATATCAATGAACAAGGAAGGCTGAGGAATAAACCTGCACTGTGTGAAGTGAATTTATGGCCTCCATTTATGGTACTACCACCCTACCTAAATATCTAAAGAACTACTCGAGTATACAAATCACAAAACAAACCTCCACCTCAAATCATCATCTCCCAAATTATCCTCCTCTCCCTCCCCTACCCCCCTCCTAACACTATCCCACCCCACCTCTCCCATCCCATCCATCCCATCCATACCAACCCCACCTCCCTCTGTTCCCACCCCGTCTCCCATCCCCTCAACACCCAACCCTAGCCCCTCCCTCCTCCGATTCTCCCTCCCCAACCCCCACCAAAACCCCGTACAAGCCGCTCCACACCCCAGCATTAGCGCCAAACACGTGCCATACCCCACCTTATACGTGGGCGCCTGATTGAGGATAAAGATATTCGAGGCTACGATTCCGCCGGTGGAGCCGAGCCCGATTTGCAGGGAGATGGCGATGGAGCGTTTGTAGTGGCCGCTTATGTTCTGTTTCTTGTGAGTTTGGGGATGGGTTTCGTTTACTTTTGGAGGAAGAGAGGCGGGGGAAATAGAGAAGGTGGAGGGGAATATGAAGGGAGAGTAAGGTATAAAAAAGACGAGAAGGAAGAGGAAGAAAAGCCGAAGAAAACAACCATACATTACCAAACCAAGCCCAAACAACCGGCTGCGTGATATAACCTCCTGTTACAACAAAGAAACAAGCCATATATTTGATTCCCGTAGTAATACCTTCGCTTTTCTGACATAAGAGAATGATATAGCCGATTGAAGAGACCACGACACCGATGATTGTGAAGGGGTAGCGATGGCGGAGATGATCGGTTAGGTGGGCTGTTAGGAGGGACTATTTTGTTGTCAGTTTGATTTGATTGTTTCAATTTATATCGTTGATTGAAAGAGTAAAAGAAGAGAAACAAAAGTAGAAGGAAATACAAACTCACAATAACAGCAGCGGTACAATAGATAGGAATACTCCTAACCTGACTCTCGACCGCCCTCCACCCCATCTCATTCAAAATCGTCGGAATAAAAAAACTCCCCGCATACCCCGTAGTAACAACCCCAAGATACATTACCGCCCCAACCCAAACCTTCCAATCGCTCAATATCCTCCCCACAGCTCTCCTATCCAACCGATCCATCCTTCCTACTCCATCGCCTCCACTATCCCTGCTCATTCTCCTTTTAATCAAATCCTTTTCTTCCGATGTAAGAAATGATGCTTCTTCAGGCCAATCAGCTATCAGTCCAAACAATTTAAACCCAACCACAATAGCAATAGTAAGCAAACCCTCAATAATAAAAATCCACCTCCACCCCTCATACCCGCCCACCCCATCCATCCCCGCAACAGCATAGGCAAACAACCCGCCAAACGCACCAGCCATGATACTAGCGGTGAAGAAAATACTAAGACGCCATTGGAGTTCATAGCGTTTATAATACATAGTCATGAGATATACGCAAGCGGGGGAGAAACCAGCTTCGAAGAGTCCGAGGAAGAAGCGCAGAGGGATTAGGGAGGTGTAGGTGTGGATTAGACCTTGGGATATGGTGAGGATACCCCAGGTTGTCATTATGAGGGCTAGCCAGAGGGAGGGGCGGAGACGACGGAGGAGGATGTTGGAGGGGACTTCGAAGATGATGTAGCTTTGGTGGGGTGAGGTTAGTGTTTGGTATTTTGGGGGGACAAGGAGATTGAAACTAACGGTGGGAAGAAAACTAAAAGTGCAACATTATAATCATTTCCCTCCATCTTCAAATCCTTTGTCATTCCTTGGATCTTTGCATTTCCGATATTGACACGGTCAAGAAATGCTAGTAGGAAGAGAACAGTAAGAGGTGCTACGACATGAAGATCAAGTTTTCTGAGAAGAGCCTTTTCGAGTGCTGGATCTATCAGGATTTCTGATTCGATCGTTATTGTCTCGAGTGTGATACCTAAAATAAGAAAAGTTTGGGTGTTAGTTATATACTTCTTCAATGATGAGATGGTGACTGGAGTTGTGAAGAGGATTGAATCATTGTGTTAGTTTGATACTTGGAATTCGATGAGACCTTGAACAAAGATGAAATAATAACATCTTTTCAATATTCATATGAGAATTGAATCATTTTAGTAGTTCATTACTTGATTTCAAATGAGACATTAAACAGAGGTGAAGTACCAACACCATCTCGATATTCATATCAGAATTGTACATGAAAGAGAAGAGATTCTTGTACCTGGTATCTTTTCCTCGTCCGAAGGAGTAACTGGCGAATCATTTATAGACGAAAACGTACGCATCATGAACCAATTCAGAAATTATAACGAAAGAAATTACGCAAAGACCAAAAGTTCAAAGTGAAACACGATGTTATAAGTAAACCCAACGCCAGCATATCCATACAAGATAAATAAGTAAACTCGTCCATGCAAGGAGAACATCGGTACTTGATGCGGGTAAAACCTCCTGAAACTTGGCACGAACGATGATTCGTAAGAAGCATCTTACAAACAGCACTTGGCTCTGTAATCAGGGTTAAAGTATCTCAAGATTGGTTGAATCGGTCTCTGGCTTGAGATGCAGGAAATGTTAATGCGGGGTAGGAAATGCATCTCACCAGGTGACACATGATTGGGTTACTCTGCGCACTTCTTGGGTTTAAGTTGTATTTATGTTATACCTCAGTGTTGGAGAGGTAAGATGTTTGTAAGGTGGTAGAAGATTAGCCTAAGAATGGTGATTAAGCTACAATAGTCGGCCTGTGACCATACTTTTCGTTGTGATGGTGGCTCGTAATGTTTTCAAACTAATCCGTCAAAGTTCTGAAGGCCTGCTAGATGTTCAGTCAATATACAGTGCATTCATGCATATCTTTGCTTAATGTCTGTATTTTAAACAGATGTCTAATACAGATGGGGCGAAAAAATATTTCAATATCTTTATTTTCGAGAGACTTTGAAAGATGAATTGGTTCAAAGATCAATGTAAATATCATACCATGCATATCACTTGATGATTCCGAGTGCGAGATACCCATAGAGTATTTTACAACATATTTTCAACGATGATCTAACATTAACAGTCGTTTAAATATTTTACTTATACTTCTAGCGCATTAGGATTATCTTTTTTTTTCTTTTTGTTCCCTGGGTGAACTACTGTTTGTCGCCTATTCTAAGAGTGAAAACTTGTAGTGATATGATAAGATTAGATATCAATTAGATTGCCAATGCGTTTACAACTGGTTCGCATTACTCATAGTTGTGAGCATGACAGCCAACGAAACTTCTTATACGGGTTGCCACTGATACCGTCCTTCGGATAGACATATGTGAATAAGTAGGGTTAGGCTCGATAACACCTAAATCGTAGTTTTTTCTATTCTGGCAAAGTTGTACTTCCTTTATCGCTACGTTGACATACTGTTGTAACGAACTACATTTGTACCGACAATTTCCTCAAAGTATCACTCTTATAATTGACGCCCGACTCTTTGACGGCATGAACACATAGAGAGAGCCGTTATTACAATCAAATCCCAGATAACAGTTTGAAAGATATATGAATAAGTGGTTTATAAAATTGTTCCTGCGATCTTACAATGCGACAACAAAGTCTTCATTTGGCTCGAGAAAGAACTGAGGGCTAGACGCTTCAAAACAATTATACAACCGCGCGGAACTATGGCTACTTGCGGTTATTTATTTGAAGTGAAGCCATTGAAGACGCCCTCGGCGCACGGATGATCAATAAAATTTATTACAACATTAAAAAATTACTTTCTTAATGGCTTAGACGTTCATAACAGCGGCAAAGAACTACCGAACCAATAGCCATCAGGAATAAAGGTCAAATTGAATACCTTTTGGAAGGCAGTGAATTCCACTAAGAGGAAGTTCTCGGGGGATGCGGGTAGGTTGGCCCAAATCTTAGGTCATGTGTTGGAATGATTTTACCTGAGGCGGCGGCAAAGTTTGGTATAAAGAATTGGAAGAAAATTATCGTGAGAATTTAATTCTCATTGTACTTGATCATCTCTTCAACATCAAATATTCCTAAAACATAAATACAAAATGGATTCTTCAAGAACACTAAGACCCCGCAATCCCAATGTCAATTATTACCAAGTTGTAAAGAGAAATCGACCTTCATCTTCTATATCCACAGGATGCAAGAAAACCAAATCAAAACCGAAACCAAATCCACTTGAAAATGTTGAAAAGGCCAACAACAAACAAAATGCAACTCTCTCCCCATCAATGATCCGAGAACCTCCAATATCACCAGCTTCATCCCTCGAAAGTTTATCCGTTAGTGATTCCGAATCCGATTACAGTGATGAGGAATTGGTAGAACTACCATCTCAATTACAACATCAATTAAAAACACAACCAATATCAGATTCGCTCCAGTTTTATAAGAACAAGATGATTGATTTGGCGGAAACATATAAGGGAATCATGAGTCGAGGACTTTCACAGACACCGCAGCCACAATCTATGGAATCTTGTTGTGGTTCATTATCACCATTACCATATCCTTGTTTGAATAGAAGTAGTCGACATACTCAAGAAGATATTCATAATGCTAATTTATTATTGCTTCTTCGTATGATTGTATGAAAAGATTTGATGAAAAAGGGACGGTGGTGATAATAATGTAGAGAGGATCATGATGCTTGGGAAGAAACCCTATAAGCTTACGATACGAGTCGGAGAAAACCTATAAAAGAACTTCGCCGCATACTATAATCTACACATAATCTTGATATAATCTAATATTATATTTGATTTGATATGATAAAACAATTAGATAAACATAGTAAAAAGAAAAGAAAAGAAAAGAAAAGAAAAGAAAAGAAAAGAAAAAAATAATAAAAAATTAAATTATACTACTAGTATCATATACTATATATAAAATTGAATCATTGCTACTAGTAACTTTGAATTATGATAAAACTTGAATAGACTACTCAGGCTACTACTAGTTGACTGCCACTGGCAGTGAGATACTAGTAGTACTAGTAGTAATTATAATAATAAATTAATAGTAGTAGTAGCCTGAGTATATAGTAATTCAACTTGAAGTTAGTATTATAAAATTAACAAGTTGGCAGTCTGAGTGAAAGAACTTATTAACTTTAAATTTAATTACTAGTACTACTACTAGTAATCTATAATAAATTTTTATTATTTTGAATTTTTATTAATTTTTATATTATACTAGTATTACTACTAGTAGTAATAAAAACATAAGTTTTTTAATGCTGACTCGGAATATATCATTTAAACCACAATATATTATTAATATTAGTTGTCAAAATTTTATCGAAATCCCTGATTCAGCTTCAAACTCTATTCCTGACCCGCTGAGCCCGTAGAGGGAGAGAAGAGAATGGGGAATTTCTTCTGCCAGTGAGTTGATGTTCATTCAGTAGTTGGGATGTGGAGGGGCTTTTTGTTTCTTGCTGGGGTTTAGGCGGTGGTGGATGACAGAAAATAATTCCCTAGCTCCCTTGTTATAATACGTGATACCTCCGATAACGCTTTAGATTGTTGTTCCCCTGTTATCTTTTTTTCCCTTTAGATGCATGTTGAAGAGTCATTTTGATACCAACATCTTCTTGTCTCTCTCTCTCTGTCGTTCTTTTTTTCTTGTAAATTCGAACATATTTTATATCAAAATGTCTTTAAGATTATCTGCGAAAAGGGTAGCAGCCTCGTTGCGACCTAGAAATCTATCTCCATCAATCAATGGCTTCAAAAAAAGAAATGCCTCACAAGCAACAGCTACTTCATCAAACCTTCCAGATGACGTTAAACAAGATATACAGGTAACTTATTCTTACATTTAAACCCTCAATTGACTAATAGTATCATCTGCAGACCGAATCCAAACTTCCAAATCCAGATCCCTCCCCAGATTCTCCAACAGCACGTCTCATCGCAGAACAAGCACCATATATGGTTGCAACATATGCTCGACCACCACCAATGTTTGTGAAGGGAGAGGGATGTTATTTATGGGATGTAGAAAATAGAAAGTATCTAGACTTCACAGCAGGAATTGCAGTCAATGCATTGGGACACTGTGAGCCAGAGATTAACGCTATTATGAAAAGCCAGGTAAGTTCACCATCAATACAATCCTCACACTTAGTGACTGACCTAACATTGATCAATTCTCATAGTCTGGAACTCTGATGCATACCTCTAATTTATACCATAATCCATGGACCGGAGCACTGTCTCAATTGTTGGTTGAAAAAACTCTCGAATCGAATTCAATGCACGATGCACAAGCTGTATTTATATGCAATTCAGGAAGTGAAGCCAACGAAGCTGCTATAAAATTCGCACGAAAAGCTGGAAAAGTTATCAATCCCTCAGGTGCCAAACATGAGATTGTATCATTTCATAACTCTTTCCACGGTAGAACAATGGGTTCATTATCCGCAACACCAAATCCCAAATATCAAACACCTTTCTCTCCAATGTTACCCGGCTTCAGATATGGAACCTACAACGATGTAGATGCCGTTAAAGATCTAGTCACCGAAACCACATGCGGAGTCATAGTTGAACCTATTCAAGGAGAAGGAGGAGTAATAGTAGGAACCGACGAATTCCTCACCGCACTAGCTAAACGCTGTAAAGAAGTCGGCGCAGTTCTCATATACGACGAAATCCAATGCGGACTTTCCCGCACCGGGACCTTCTGGGCGCATGCCTCATTACCCAAAGAAGCACACCCAAATATAATTACCACGGCCAAAGCCCTCGGAAATGGCTTCCCCATCGGCGCAACAATCGTCAACAAAGATGTTACCGAAAAAATCAAAGTCGGCGATCACGGAACCACATTTGGAGGAAATCCCCTGGGTGCAAGAATAGGCCACTACATCGTCTCCCGTCTCTCCTCCCCAGACCTGCAAAAACAAGTCCTCGAAAAATCCGCAATCTTCACTGAACATTTCCAATCCCTGCAAGCCAAATACCCGGACCTGGTTAAGGAAATCAGAGGCAAGGGATTACATCTCGGACTTCAACTATCGCGGGATCCGACGCCGATTGTTACGGCGGCTAGGGAGAGGGGTTTGCTGATTATTACGGCGGGCACGAATACGTTGAGGTTTGTGCCGAGTCTAACGATTGAGGAAAAGGAGATTTTGGAGGGCTTTAGGATTTTGGATGAGGCGATGGGGGTGGTGGTTGAGGGGGAGAAGGTGCAGGGGGAACAGGTGCATGGGGAGGTGGATTCACCGAACTGAATCAATGGGGTGGGTATGATGTTATGAGATTTGTGGTTTCCATTTGAACAGCGTCATTAGTTTAGTGTATATATCTCTTTCTATCTGGTAGTTGTATGTATGTAAATATATTCACATGACTACGGACATACGCATCTAGGTTTCCTTGAATTGTATGTCCGTTTCACGTCGTACATATCATAGAGTGCTGTTACTTCTGTACGCCCCTTCATACTATTACTTCGAAGAAGAGAGTAAAGTATAAATGACCTTGGGTGCAAGGACGGGACAAGAAGGTGGGAGAACATGAATTGAAACTTGAGAGGGGGAAATTCAAATGTAAAGTCCGTTTTAATATTGAAATGTCCTTTTTTGGTTTCCTTTTATATAATAATGATAATATTAAAAGACTCCCCTCCCTCCCATCCATCTAATCAATCAATCAATCAATCAATCGATCCCACCAAAATCCCAATCCCAACCCCAAAGCTAAAGAAAAACCCCCCAATCAACCCATCTACATCATAGCCGCCCCATCAATCCCAATAACCTTCCCATTAACCCACTCTCCATCCTGGCTCGCCAGAAAGCACACCACGCGCGCAATATCAATGGGCAGCCCGACCCTGTGCAGAGGACTCCACGTGGCAGCATACTCGTCGACCTCGTCGTCGGAGAGGTTGGCGCCGTTGGGGATGTATTCCCGGCACACTTTGTGGTACATGTCTGTTTTTATGCCGCCGGGCGCGATGCAATTGACGGTTATTTTTTTGTCGCCGAAATCTATTGGGTCGTTGGTAAGTGGTGGTTTTGAAGGCGGGAGTGGATGGATGTGAGAGGGGAAAAGGAGAACAACGTACCAATAGCCATACACCTAACAAACGTCTCAATAGCCCCCTTACTACCCGAATAAACGGTATGAGCTGGCACACCCTTAGCCTGTCCCGTAATACTACCCATCATGATCAATCTCCCCCCAATCTCGAGATGTTTGTACGCCTCTCTCGCGACAAAAAACTGTCCCCTGGTATTAATATTCATCACGCGATCATATTCCTCCTCCGTAACATCCTTGATATGGCCGAACGTAACGACGCCGCTGTTCGAACACACGATGTCGAGTTTGCCCCACTGCTTCTTGGCGTTCTCGAAGAGCGAGATGATGTCCGAGACGACGGATACGTTGCCTTGGAGGGCGATGGCGTCGCTGCCGGATTTTTTGATCGAGGATACGATTTCTTGCGCCGCGCTGTCGCTGTTGGCGTAGTTTACTATTACTTTTGCGCCGCGGCGGCCGAGCTCTTTGGCCATTTCGGCGCCGATTCCTCGTCCTTGATGGTGTGTTAGATGGGTATTCTTTTATGAAAAGAAAAGGTGATAATTACCGGAGCCGGTGACCAAAGCAACCTTTCCTTTCAAGCTGGCACTCTCGAGACCGAGAGGTCCGTTGATTTCAGCAACTCCGTTGGTAGTCATTTTGATTTAATTATATTATGAGAGATATGAGGACAAAGGCAAAAGGGTCTTTTGGAAATGTAAATGGGTATCAATGAAATGTATAGAGAGACAAGTGATATGAAGTGATGATGAAGAATAAGAAGATTTTGTACGAAGGAGGATCAACCATATATCTTTATATAATTGATCATCATTACCCGCAAAGGGTAGCCATAACAAAGTATCAGTCAAACTACGCTAATAAACAAACCACTCAAGTCAAGTAAGTCAAAGCATATTCTCATTCACCATGGCTTTGGCTCCCAAGCTCCCAGCTCGCTGTTCGCGCATTCGTCCATGATGTAGGTATGTAAGCCAGCAGCCGCGTCCGAGAGTTTCAACTTAATGCGTGCGCCGCGCATAACACAACATCACGGCCAAAAATACTATACGATACGACATAGTACCGTATACGATAGCGAGCGATACAGTAGATAGTATAGCATAAGGCTCAAACTTGCACTCGCACTCGCGGCTCGCAATTCGCTCTATCTCGCAGGTCCGAGTTGGGAAGTTGGCTTTGCACGCACGCTTCGTTTAATACTAATGGTACATACTTCCGTACATGTATGTATCTTACCTAGGTACATACGTACGTTCACTTCATTTATCCATCCATCATTCTCGAGCCCATTGCGGTGGGTGGATAGGTGGAGCTGACACCGAATAAGCGACCGACTAAACGAGGATCAATCCAATCATCCCCATTATTAATTTTTGCGATGCGAATCTTTTCGGATCCGATCCCATCTCAGTTATGAGGACCTGCGTTTTCTACAGTGCAGTGCAGTACTGCGGGAGCTATGAAGATCATAGATTCGGATGCTGTGTTTAGTGTAGAAGTTAAGATGGATTGACATGACCTGACTTGATCTGACTTGGGCGGAAGCCGAGAGGATGGCGTCACACTAAGCCGGTTTTGGATCTTGGGGGGAGGGAATCCTGGGATGCCCAGTGCTCAGGTTATGTTTTTTATAGCTTTCAAGGTTCGGACCTCCAGCTTTGGGATTTCTTAATGGGAACTTCTGGTGGGAGGATTTGGGGGTTGGTTGGTTTGTCTCGGTATACTGTGGTAATCTTTCTTGTTGATTTACATGTAAGATCTTATAATTTGTACGGATGAAGAACTTTCTTCTACAAGGCTTGAGATAAGGCTTTTGATCTGCTTTGTATGTACTGAGGTTATTGTATTGTACCCATAGCAAAGTGCATAAATATAACTCCATCAAAACCAAACAAACTCACTTATAGCATCAATTATCCATTCCCAATGCAAAGACTTCCTTTGACTCAATCCAGTCCCAGCACAAACATCTAAGCAAACAAACAAACAAATACGAATCTCAACGGATCATAACCCGGTTCGGTTGACGCTCATGAAACATAGCGGAGAATTGATCTCTAGCCTAGCACGGACGTAGGATCATCGTTCCCGTTTTTATGAATAGTGGCCGAGCTCAAAAATACAGCAGAGTAGAAAATGAAGCTAAAGCATTCGATATCCGTGGGGTTGTCCGGGTAAGAAATTGATTGATATAGGTATGGAAATAGAAATGGAAGTGGAAAAGATGGATTGACTTTCGTACGGTTTTCGGGGGGCGATGAAAATGCGAAGACCGAGATGGATTGGGCCAGGAAAGGAAGGAGATAGATGTTGGCTGGTCAGTTGGTTGGTTGAATTCATGACATGCATTTTCATGTGATGAATGTATGTATGTATGTATGTATGTATATGTAATATAAGGTAAGTAACCTAGAAATTCCACGTACAACACCCAATGAAGTTTTCGAATTGGTTTCCTTATTGAGGTAAGATCATGCCGGTTGGCTTATTGGTTTGCGTTGAAGAAGGAAAGGAAGGATCGAATAGTAAGGCTCGAGGAAATGTATCCATTTATAGATACATATATCTTCGTGTCCTTCACCAGTAGTTATACAGAGTAATAAACATATCCAATATGAACATCTTTGATGTTCAACACAATATTACTATATAATCTTGGTTTCGTTCGTTGTGAGAAGAATGAAACACTGAAACAGAGTTGTAGACGTTTGATGGTCCATTTACATTCCTACACTCCTTCATTTTTTTTTCTCGTTTCTTGTCAACCAAAAGTAAATTTGAACTTTAGGTATGATTTTTTCACTCTTCTATGGATTATCGAAGATATATAGATTGTAAATTATATGTGGATTTCCTTATTTACAATTACCTTTCCGTTCTTCTGCATCTTCAATATTTGCATATCCATCATTCCAACTTGAATAACCAAATGAACACTGTCTGATCGACTTTTACGTTGACTCTGATACTATATGTGAATTTTAAGTACTATCCCTACACCGTTAATTAATCCGATTAGGAAGCAAGACAACAGTCCCGGTATCACAGCAGATCCTAGAATAAATAGATCATCATATCAATCCGACCCCTATCCGTCGGATACAACATCGTTAGACAAACTAAAGTTGTCAAACGAAACACAGCGGTGAAGTTTATTTTGACGTTTGGTAAGTAAAGAGATAGATATGATGATGATAATGACCCAACACTGTTCAAGAGAGAAAACATCTATGCATAAACTTTTTTGATTTGTAATAAGTATAGTTTTGGTATATCGCTACCATGGTATCCTGTGCTTTTGGAATTTTCGAGTACTATGAAAGAAAAGAAAGACAATAAAACCACCCATCAAATGATAAATAATGATCTTTGCTTTAGTTGTTTGGTCTCCTACCCCAGAAGACATATCTAAATTGCATGTTAGCATATTCTCAGGTGAAACGGGGAGATAAGGAAAAACCTACAAGGGAAGATAGGCATGAATATCCCTATTCTTAATGTCTCGCATCGCCTCCTTCAGTAAGGATTCTACATCCTCCTCCTTCCACCCCAATGCCTCAACCAGAATATCCTTCGAAGACAAAAGTGATACTGTCATACCCTTCTCCAACATAAGACCCGTCTGCTTCTCTTTCTTCCCCAGCGCCCAATCATTCACCGGGACATGGAACACCACTTCTGTGACATTTTCAAGCCCAATCTCTTCCATCCAGCCCCGATACTTCGGTAAATTCGACTTCGGTTTGCCGGCTTTCTCGCCGGCTTCTACACACGCGTTAAACAATTTGTTGAGTGCTGTGTCTTGCAAACTGTCATCGATAGATCTGAGAGGGAGCATGGGGTCTATGATTTGCATGTATCCCCCTGGTGCTAATGCCTCAAATGCGGAGCGGAATATGGCCTTTTGGTCGTTGAACATCATTGGGTCACGAAAGTGGATGAAGTCGAATTTCTGAGAGAAATTCCATGGTTCTTCTGCATCGTGGTTCAGGAATTGACAGTTGGAAGGTATGCTGATTATCCTTTAGTTTTATGATAGGAAACATAAAGCGTGTGAAAATACCTCTCATGTTCAATTACATCGATATTTGTTCCGAACACTTTTGCATTTGGATGTGCGGTTGCTATTTATTTCCATTGAGAATTGAGAAGTCTAACAATTATTTGTTTCAGTGTAACTTACCAAATGCAATAGGCCATCTCCCAGTCCCAGTCACAACGTCAAGTACACGTGCATGATCTGGGTCTATAGGTGCCAAATATATTTTACCATCGAACAAAGCCTTTTGTACCTCATGGCGATGATCTATATAGATATCAGAATTAGCTTCTCCGAAATAAGTATCCTGATTGTTGATTGAATAATGAGCTTACCTAGTTTGCCCACTTCACTCTAAGGATAATGGTTAATTCAGTAAATCGATGATACATGCGTGCTTATGTTCTCACCTGACCACAAGGGAATATAAACTTTTTCAGGTATATAACTGGACCTATCAGAATAAGTATCTTGTTTCTACTTCACCTGCCTACGTGAAGGACAAATTTGCAGCAACAAGATAAACTTACTTTGATTCGAATTTTCTTTCCCTTCTGTACTATTTTCTATCGAACTATCGGAATCTGCAAATCCAACAGCCTTGATGAGTGGTTAGTATGGGCATTAAGAACTAAAGAGTAAGATATCAAATCCATTGATTGGAGGTAAGCATGAAATAGAATACCTCGGGATCAACCTCCAGTTCCTGCACTGTCGTGCTGGTTATAAAGACTTCGAACATGTTATGGGGATGTCTTTGATATGATATGATAAGGTAGAATGCCGTCAACGAGTGGTAGCTGCGTGAGTAGCTATGTATGTGTGTATGTGTGTATGTGTGTATGTGTGTATGTATGAATGTGTGTATGTATGAATGTACCGTAGTCGTGGCGGGTATTTTATGGTCTAGTAATAAAGTAAATAATAATCGGATATAATACGATATAATAGCGAGGATATGTAAGATGTCGTTGGTGTTGTTCGTTGAAATAGTTATATGCAAAAGAGAAAGGACACGGTCATTTTAAGGGTGGGATAGAAATAGAGAAAGCCAACGAAAACCCCCAGAAAGTAGAAGGGATTCGCAATTCGTTCGGAATTTGAACTCTTGTGACAAATTGTGATCTTTGCTTTGCTGTGCTGTGCTTTTTCTACTGTGCCACTTTCCCACTTTCGCAAATTTTATTATTTCCTAGAAATTTTCTATTGGAATTGATGAGATTGGGGGGGGGGGGGAAATGATAAGGAATCTCCGGGGGTTCATGTACGAATAAGGAATAATCCAACTCGTCTCGGGTCTGGAAGTTTCTCGATTGTGATACCCTGAGGCTCGGCGGATGTAGGATTAGGTTTTGAGTTCCCCGAGTAATTCTGTAGATTACTGTCCTATTACATGCACCGGTATTGTGAGGGTAAAGGTAAATGACCTTGAAATATGCATGCTGCAAGGCCATGGTCGTATATTTATATTAGCAAATGAGGATATACTTAGATATTATTCGGGGGGTCTTTCTTTAGTTATCTACTAACTGCCTACTAGTAAATAGAATCTGGGGTAAGGGATATTGCCTAGACGGTTAGGTTTACAACCTCTAGAAAATCTATAGCTCCGGGTCGCTAGAACTTATTAGTGCAACGAGTGTAGTGTCGCTCGAACCTCATCAGAAAGGGGCGGTACGATGATGATATGGTAAGGTTAATCTTACAGTTCTTATTCTGATACATTTTGTGTCTTTGACAAGATTTGATGCGACGTTACTGCCGCAGTCGGAGCAAGGCATATACTCAAATGCGATACGTAAGATCCTACAATGGTATCTCGGTGGGTCAAAGAATCGTTACGTGCATTCAGGCTTTCCATTCCCAAACCGAAAGATCGTATAACTTTTGGAGCATACATAGGAATGACGGAAAAGAATACCGGTACTAATGTTCCAAATTTCCATTTTGGTATGGTATGAAAGTAATCTCATGTTACTCCTGAGTTCTGGTAAGGTAGTGGGTAAGGTAGTGTAAACCTTGGTAAATTTGTATCAATATGCGGAATCTTAACCGGTACAGATAAGTTGGCATTCGAATTGTCTAGACCATGGTAATCTTGATACCACAAATGAAAAGATCTTGAAAACCACCGAAATATATCTATATACTATATATACTATGATTCACAGTCGAAGTGAGAGGCTTGACTATCTGTATCTTAAACAGATATATAGTTGAAATGAATGCAAGACAACCCGTGAGTGAACCTTGTCTGGTAAACGAGTAATAATAATAAATAAATCAATATCAATAGCTCGAAAGTATCTGTCATATTCGGATAATTTTCGGCCCGTACTTTATAGCTCTTCCCCGCTTAATTCCCCAATTTCACGGACAAACATGTACCAGATGCAAATCAATCTTTCAGGACACAACATATGTCAATTATATTATGAAATTGCGATATGATGTTACGGCGTATGTTTCGTTATCACAACTATGGCTCGAAATTTCACCAATTACGTGGCCTTGCAACAACTGTTGATCCTATGGTAGGTCATACGAATGAATCCAAACAGCATGGAAACAATCGAATCAGAATCATAGAAGTTGGACCCCGAGATGGATTACAGAATGAAAAACAAATAATTCCTTTAACAACAAAAATTGATTTAATTGAACGACTTGCCAAAACTGGGTTGAGAAATATTGAAGCCGGAGCTTTTGTTTCCCCAAAATGGGTCCCGCAGGTAACCTAGCTGTTTTTCCTCTTGGGAAGATAGTATCTGACTTGGAACTCTACCATGGTAGATGGCAGATGCAAGCGAAATACTCGACCATATCCTGAAGAAGCAAGATCGCTCGTATAGGTCCATACGATATTCCTTCCTGGCTCCCAACACAAAAGGCCTTGATCAAGCGTTGGACATATTGAGCGAGAATCCGAACGCCTATTATGTTGCAGATAATCCAGACGACTTAACATTTCCTCCCGATGAAGTCAACAATCCAGCTACAAACAAACCATACATAGAGCTATCGGTCTTCGCGGCCGCAACTGAATCGTTCTCACAAAAGAACCTCAACTGCAGTATTGCGACGTCATTAGATCGTTTCAGAGAAGTTATACAATCCGGGAAAGCATCTGGACTGCGAGTCCGCGCATACATATCAGTTGTTCTAGGCTGTCCATTCGAAGGCTATGAGGTCGATCCTCGTAGGGTAGCCGAGATAGCAACAGATCTCCTTGAGATGGGAGCAGACGAGATTGCTCTAGGGGATACGACTGGTATGGGTACAGCACCTCGAACATCAGAACTTTTACGCGCAATGCAAGCAGCGGGAGTTAGAAGTGAGGATTTAGCAATGCACTTTCATGATACTTATGGACAAGCATTGGTTAACACTGTTGTGAGTTTGGAACATGGAATTAGGAACTTTGACAGTAGTGTCGGTGGACTTGGAGGGTGTCCTTATAGTCCTGGAGCAACTGGAAATGTTGCTACGGAGGATATGGTCTATTTCCTAGAAAGCATGGGTATGCATACTGGGGTTGACCTGAATGCTTTAACTGATATCGGGGAATGGATTACCAAGGAGATTGGGAAACCGAATTCCAGTAGCGTTGGAAAAGCATTGATTGGAGCTAGACAACGACAATGAACTTTTCTCATCCCAGAGAAGCATGGAGACTGTTAAGTCAAGATTCGCTGGTTATCTAATTGGGTTGGGTTGGAGCATGCGAGTACTGGCGTTTAGTCGAAGTTAGGCAAGGTTTGATGGAGTTAAAACTAAATGAATGAACAAAATACATGACATGGCCTACATTCAATTATTATCCTTTACGAAATTGACAAAGCAATTAAGTTAACCCACTGTCTTGAGAGCAACTTTTATTGAAACCTGTTCCGTGCACGTGACCTTATAATCTTGCGTTGCCTTGTCTTTGTGCTACATGATGTTGTTTCGCTTATCGTAATTGCCTCGATTCAACAAGCTAAGCTCCACCAAAGCAACTCAAGCTCTCCAACCTCTCCAACTCCCTAACATCGAAGCTCTTTACGCACGCAACCCATCACTAATATCGCTGGAGCTTTCCAAGAGCTGAAGCTTCTGCCACCTTATATCGTTGCACGAATAGAATAACTCGTAATCATGGGTGATCCACGAGAATCGTCATCGTACAGTGTTACGCCGAGAATTAGATACAACACCATTGGTGGTATCAATGGCCCTTTGGTTATTCTGGAGAATGTGAGCTTAGGATGTGAGAGAGGGTATGGAGAGTGTTTGTTGATGAGGTTATAGGTTAAATTCCCAAGATACAATGAGATTGTTAGTTTGACTTTGCCTGATGGCACAGAAAGGTCGGGACAAGTGTTGGAAGCTAGAGGTGTGTGATTCATGTGCCATTGCTATGCCGGAGAATATGTGCTAATGAATATATACATACAGGTGATCGAGCGGTTGTGCAGGTACGATTTATTGTTTCGAACTCACTAACATATCATACATACTAAATGGCGGTTAGGTTTTCGAAGGCACTGCTGGCATTGATGTGAAGAAGGTATGGCACAATCTCTAAGGATTATCTGCGGTCATGACTGATTAGATTGTAGTCAAAAGTCGAGTTTACAGGACATAGTTTGAAGTTGGGAGTCTCTGAAGATATGCTGGGTCGAATCTTCGACGGATCTGGAAGAGCAATCGATAAGGGACCAAAAGTGTTGGCAGAGGAATATTTGGACATTAACGGAAGTCCTATCAACCCATATTCACGAGTAAGATTGGAGAACGATGGAAATATGGTTATTTTGCTAAGCTATACTAGGTTTACCCGGAAGAAATGATTTCCACCGGTATTTCTGCCATCGATACCATGAACTCCATTGCTCGTGGACAAAAGATTCCTATTTTCTCGGCTGCCGGTTTACCACATAACGAAATTGCTGCTCAGATTTGTCGACAGGCTGGTTTGGTTCAGAAGCAAGGTGTTACGAATAAGGGTACTCATGATGGACACGAGGAGAATTTCTCGATTGTCTTCGCGGCTATGGGTGTAAACTTGGAAACTGCACGTTTCTTTACTCGCGATTTCGAGGAGAATGGAAGTCTCGAACGTGTCACCCTCTTTTTGAACTTGGCAAACGACCCAACGTAAGTACAAGTTGTTCGTGCCATGGTATATGAAACTAATACTTTACAGAATCGAACGTATTATTACTCCTCGTCTCGCTCTTACCACCGCCGAATACTATGCTTACCAACTCGAGAAACACGTTTTGGTTATTCTTACTGATTTGACCGCATACTGTGATGCTCTTCGTGAGGTTTCTGCTGCTCGTGAGGAAGTTCCTGGTCGTCGTGGATACCCAGGTTATATGTACACAGATTTGTCCACCATTTATGAGCGTGCCGGTCGTGTTCAAGGTCGAAATGGATCCATTACCCAAATTCCTATCTTGACTATGCCTAACGACGATATTACTCACCCAATTCCTGATTTGACTGGGTATATTACTGAGGGACAAATCTTCGTCGATCGTCAATTACACAATCGTGGTATCTACCCACCTATCAACGTATTGCCATCACTCTCCCGTCTCATGAAATCGGCCATCGGAGAAGGACACACCAGAAAAGATCATGGAGATGTTTCTAACCAATTGTACGCCAAATATGCCATTGGTCGTGATGCCGCATCCATGAAGGCAGTCGTTGGTGAGGAAGCTTTATCATCTGAGGACAAACTTTCTTTGGAATTCTTGGAGAAATTCGAACGTTCATTCATTTCACAATCTGCCTACGAGTCAAGAACCATCTATGAGTCCCTCGACCAAGCATGGAGCTTACTTCGTATCTACCCTAAGGAATTACTCAACCGTATCCCACAAAAGGTTTTGGCCGAATTCTATCAACGTTCGGCGGCTGACCGTAAAGGCAAAGGTCGTGCTGGTAACAAGGATACTAAGGATAATAGTGAGGAGAATAAAGCAGCTCAACAACAGGAAGAGAATTTGATTGATGCTTGATTGTGAGGTTGGGTTCTCTAGTGAGTGAGCTAGCTGACTAGGTATGATGGATGGATGGATGGATGGATGAATGTTTGGGGTTGGTTGCATGAGTAGTCTTTGGAAGAAAGCTTTGCTGTTGTGAATATATCAATTCGAGTTCCTTTTCTTTTATCTGTTTATTGCTGTGTGTGTTTGTGTTTTGTCTTAATTTGATATGCTATCAATTGAGCGTTGTAGTGTAGGTAGTGTAGTTGTAGATACTATGGTATGGGATTAGAACAAATAAATGCGTTACTATACTATACTATACTTTTACGATTCATCCAATGATCCAATCATCTGAGAATTCGGGCTATAAGATTTATGTGACATCATACCTAGATACTCTGGCTCGTGATATTTTCATCTCAGATGTACCTGTACACCTGGATAGTTATGTAGCTAGGCACATAATAAATGTTGGTTGGTCCACCGGGTCTACGTAGACACCGCACCACACTGCATCTCTCCCATCCCCAGCTATACCGGGGTACCTCAGCCCAACCTATCGGTCGATAAGACAACTTTTTCCTCCATGTATGATGTTCATGTAGGTGAGATGGAGGGTAGGAATTGATGGATTAAAGTATATGCGCACAAATGAGAATGGTGAAAGATGTTGAATACGCGGAGTTTGAAAGCTTGTTTTTTTTTTTGACTTACTTGGTACGTCTAGTTGCTTTTTCTTCATGTTACTCGTGGATGTTTATGCTGGTTTTTTGTTTATGTTTATGTTTATGTATGGATTTTGCGTACGGGATGTTATGTATGATGTATGTATGTATGTATGCGTGTATGTACGCCGAGCGCTGTTGTACCATCGCAAGGAGATTTGAATATAAGATAGGGTAATGGAATAGATCATCGTCCTAGCACCATCATAAAGAAAACAACAGTATTCCCCATCGACTTTGTAAATGATGCCGTCAATTTAAATCCAACCCAACCGCCGATCCATCCCCCAGAAAATAACATCACTCCCCCATTAATCTTGCGGGGAAAGAATCCACGCCGGATCAAAACCCCGCATTTCCTTAGTGCGGCAGGGATCTATGGTACGACGTAAAACGGGGAGCGGGAATAACAGAGCTTGGGGGAATCAATCCATCGAGGAGAAGCTTCACGGGAAAGGGAAAATAGAAATTCTTGGAAACGCACCAATAGTACAAGAGAGCTTATAACAAGGGTGGTGTTTTCAACGTCATTGGGATGGGATTGGATCAAGAGAAGCCTTTTGTACATCAATCGCTCGCGTCCATTCATAATTTCATGGATCAGGAGGTTGGGATTTTGGGGGGAGATTGCAGGTACGGGAACTAGGGTTTTTCTTGATAAGGTAGGGTTTTTTGGGTTTAATTTTGTTTTGTTTGTTGCGCTCGTCTCATATCATGTCCTTCTTTCTCGAAAGGCGGGGAAAATCAATGGATGGGCTGGGGGCCGGGCTGGGGAGGAATGAATAATGGATGCTCAAGTGGGTTTGTATCGGCAGACTGCAGCTGCGTTGTTGTATTATTATTATTATATGGATTATATGGGCCATCCCCGCATCATTTTCTTACTTTGCTCGGGGGAAATGTGCAAATCCGGGGTGTTTACTACTATAGCAATAAGATTATTTAGATTGTACCACTTTTGGGGACGTGGACGATAACTTGAATTTAATTGTGGTTTTGATTTTCGATTGACAGGAGACTAGACTATAGTAGTGAAATTAGCTCCTAGAACAAGCTAGGTAGGGATTACAATTTCACCGCATCGATGCGCAGCTTATGTTGTGGTCAGGTTATCTGTTGTGATTCCTGTGCGGGGCATGTGAACTACTAGCATAGTAACATTGAGATTTGACTTCTATAAATTTGTTAATGTCCCTCCTTGATATTGCTTGAAGTCACGATCTTCTTGTTCTTGGTCAATTCACTAATATTCCTTTTCTTGGACAAGTCACTGTCAATCTTATTGTTAGAGATCGTATATATTATTCCATGCTAATTTGAATCCCGGTTCATCATTTGATAGAAAGACGGTCGCCGATGTAAAATTCTTGAGTGAATTTCATAGGATCTAGATATTGGTATTGAACGAGTGAATTGGAGTCAGCTGCGATAGTTGGGTTATTATTAGGTATGTAATATTTTCTATTTAATGCCTTTAGGTTTCTACTTTTCTTCTACACGAAAATTGCTTCCTTTGAAGTCTCATATCCGTTTTTGTTTCTCTCTGTATCTCCATTGATCGTTGTTAATTCCGTCATCAACTGTCATTACTTTTACCTGTAGATTTAATTTACCTTGTCAGCAAGCTAACTCAGTTCTCAGAATCTACAAAAACTGGAAACAAAAATGAGAGCCTCCACTGTCCTTCTCGCTGCGCTGGCAGCTATTCCTAGTTATGTCTCCGCCCAAGCCACTGGTCAAGAATGCACAGGCGCAGCAAGTAACACCACCACCACGGGCGTAGCAGACAACTCCACCATCGCCGGCTGGAGCCAAGGACCCGACAAAGATGGCAAATATGAGATCTCCGCACCCGGTATCCGCGCAACTTTTATCCCCTATGGTGCATCCATTTCCAATCTCTTCATCCATGATACCTCCGGAGTCGAACGTGATATTGTCGGTGGTTTTGATAATGCCTCATATTATGGTATTGACAAGCAACACCCGCATTTTGGAGGTGTTCCTGGTAGATATGCAAATCGTATCAAGAATTCAAGCTTTGTTATTGATGGCGAGACCTATAATGTTTTGCCCAATGAGAATCCTACGAAGGCGAATCCAGCCGGAATTGATACCTTGCATGGTGGTCCGGATGGTTGGGATTGGAGAAATTGGACTGTTGTTGCGCATACCGCTAGTTCAATCACGTTTAGCTTAACTGGTGAGTTTTTGAATCTTGGCTTTGTTTGCTTGATCATCGATAACATGATCAACTTCGATGTGACATTCTGCTGACAGAAGCAATTAAATAGATACGGATGGAAACCAAGGCTTCCCGGGTGAAGTTGTCAGTTATGTTACTTATACCTTAAGTAACATGACATGGGAATTCCGCATGGTGGCCATTGCTACAACTAAGAAAACTCCAATCATGTTAAGTTCTCATGTGAGTTATCTTTCTCTCGTTCTCGTATCTCGACTAACTCCGATATAGACGTATTGGAACCTGGATGGATGGGCCAATAATGAGACTGCGACTGCTTTGAACCACTCTCTCTACCTCCCATACGGAGGTCAAAGAGTTGGAACAGACACTATTCTCATTCCTACCGGTGATATCCTCGCCAATCAACCTGGATCCGTCAATGATTTCTGGAGTGCTCCCAAACAACTTGGTGCCAACTTTTCAGCTCCTGAGGCTTTAGGCAATTGTGGCTACAACTGCACTGGTTATGGTAAGCTCCACATGTACTCCTCCTATTCTCGATTTACATCTAACCAACTGCAACAGACACATGTTATTTGACCAACCGTGAACCTCTCGGCCCTTACAACTGGCGTGACCTCCCCGTCGCCCGTCTCCGAAGTCCTTGGTCCGGTATTCAACTTGACGTCTACTCAGACCAAGAAGCTTTCCAAGTATATACCTGCGGTGGACAAAACGGATCGATGGCTCTCAAATCCACACAAGGTCTCCATGATGTTGCAGATCGTCCTCGATTCATTCAGCAATACGGATGTATCGTGATGGAAGTCCAAGATTGGATTGATGCTATTAACCAACCAGAGTGGGGTAGACAGGACAAACAGATTTGGGGACCAGGTGATGGTGCTTATACTTTGGAGGCGAAGTATGTTTTCAGTTTGAATGGAACGAAGGCGGATTAGACACATGATGTGGGCGGGGATTGTTATGTGAGCGATAAGATGTTCATACTATACAATATGCCTAGATTGGCAAAACATGGAAAGAAGGAACAAATTAGTTCTCTTTCCGAACTTACCAGTATTTTACAATAATGCTACTTCTAATAATAAATATCGGTGTAATACTTGATCTAGAATCGTTGATGCAGGCAGGTGAAATGAGGTATAGAGTATGTTTATAACTTCTGTAGCAACCTACTTTCGGGCGAATTGGAGGACAAAATGTTCATATATTAGAGAAACATTCAAACTCGAATATTACTTCGTTGCGAGTTAGAAAGTATTTCTATCTCTACCCATTTGTCGGCGTTAAGCTTAAAATCCCGCGCTATCACGTGAATCGCGGGGTAAATTTTTCTGGAAAATGGAATGTCATGAACCTCAATCCGCCGACGTTTTTGCCGCGAAGCACCACAATTTCGTCCTATTTTTCGACATGGAGGAAGATCGCGCACAAGTTGATTTGGGGATAGCGGTTGATGTTGAGGATACTATCGAAGTAACTGCACAGCGCCAGCCGAAGAAACGATTCGTGGGTAGGAAACAAGCTGCGGAGGCAGCTGCACGGAATGGAGTAGATACTACTTCAGGGAATAGTGGCACTATTCAAGGTAAGCTTTTGTTGATCTGCGAATTCGTATTTATGTATGTTTATCTGATAATATAATAGTTGGTACACCGAGAAGAGTTCGCACCCTCAACCAAGTTCCACCAGAAATTCTGAACGATCCCGATATTAATGCAGCGATTGCTTTACTACCTTCGAATTATTCCTTCGAAATACATAAAACTATACATAGAATTCGGACAAATGGATCAAAGAAAGTCGCCTTGCAGATGCCGGAAGGACTTCTACTTTTCGCGACGACGATTTCAGATATCTTGACTCAATTCTGTCCCGGTATTGAGACTCTTATAATGGGAGACGTGACATACGGTGCTTGTTGTATTGATGACTATACTGCGCGCGCATTGGGATGTGATCTGCTTGTCCATTATGCACATTCGTGTCTCATTCCGGTGGATGTCACGAAGATTAAG
This sequence comes from Scleromitrula shiraiana, assembly GCA_028455995.1. Lineage (NCBI taxonomy): Eukaryota > Fungi > Ascomycota > Leotiomycetes > Helotiales > Sclerotiniaceae > Scleromitrula > Scleromitrula shiraiana. Next base: position 831,881 of record JABELC010000014.1, read on the forward strand.
ACACTGTACGTTTTCGTCGATATTAGTATAGATACTACGCATTTGCTTGCTACGTTGGAGAAGAATTTCACGACTGGGAAGACTATCGCTATGGTGGGTACTATTCAGTTTAATGCGACGTTACATGGTGTTAAAGCCCCTCTCGAAAAAGCCGGCTATAATGTTTTGATTCCTCAAATTTCCCCTCTGAGCAAGGGAGAAATTTTGGGGTGTACATCACCCAAGTTGGATACTACGGATGGAGTCGATATCATTTTATACCTCGGAGATGGCCGTTTCCATCTCGAAAGTGCAATGATTCATAACCCTTCAATTCCAGCATACAGATACGATCCCTATTCTCGAAAACTTACCCGCGAAAGTTACGACCATAAGGAGATGCATACTCTAAGACGCGATGCAATCTCCACCGCCAAATCTGCGAAGAAATGGGGACTTATATTAGGATCATTAGGCCGACAGGGAAATCCCCATACCATGACAACGATTGAAAGGAAACTAGAGGAACAAGGTATTCCATACATCAATTTATTACTGAGCGAGATTTTCCCCGGAAAATTAGCAATGATGAGTGATGTCGAGTGCTGGGTTCAAGTAGCATGTCCAAGATTAAGTATCGATTGGGGCTATGCATTCCCGAGACCACTTCTTACGCCTTATGAGGCTTTGATTGTGTTGGGCCAAAAAGAAGATTGGGCGAAGAGTAATGGGGATGTATATCCTATGGATTATTATGGGAAAGAGGGGCTGGGGAGGACGAAACCGGTTGCGAGGATTCCAGTGGTTGGTTGAAAGGCTTTTGTGTTATGGGCATATGCCAATAATATTGCTGCTGTTTCATGAAACAGAACTTTCAGCACAGGAGATGGTATTTTTGGTATAGCTGGGATATCCTGGATGTTGGTGCTTACCCCCGTCTCCTTGTCAGGAAGGCGGAAGCAGAGGGTTGAACGCAATGATCCCGTCATATTTTTGCCAGAAGAAATCCCCCTCACGAAAATTACCAGCAACCACATCCTCAAATTATGCCACTGTGCTCATCACCAAACATCCACAACGATGCGATGAATTCTAAAGAACAATGATACCCTGATGTACGATACCACAAGATCTATATCTTTACAAAGTAAAATCCAAGCCGCCGGGCATGCAAATTGGAAAGTTCAAGAAAGGTTGGGAATTTACCATATGGCGGTAATACCTGATCTTCTTATATTAGAGAACTGGTAATCATGAATTAGATATGAATGATTAGATTCAACATAAACCGTTCTCAATACATAGAAGGAATTATTTGATCTTTCTTGTGACTAAGTAAAAAATGGAAAAGTTGATTCATAAAAACAGTACAATACGAAGCTCTCAACGATTCATACAAACAAAATAAGACTCTCATAAAATTAGAGACCCATTGTGTTCAATTCTTGTAGTATGCAAAGGCATTTTCTCAAAAAGATCTATTGGTTGTTTTGATTCATCATTAGGTCTCAAACTCACGCCAGCAATGGCTCTCATTATTTTGTGAATCGCTACTCCATTTCAACTATTTTCTCACTAGACTCGTTAAATAACTCGTGCCATTTAAATTTTCTCCAATCAACCACGAGAATTCACTTTTTCGGCAAAGGCTTTACACGACCAATTGGGCAATTCTCTCCTGTACATTTAATTTTCAAGTCATATCATGTCACAATTGCTAACCTCCTGCTTCGAACTCCAGGATTTAAATCATTCTTTCTGGAAACATAAATGGAAACATGAATGCCTACATATTCGAAGAAGAAACAGCAACAACAAAGAGCCCAAACAACTTTTCTAGTCAATTCTACCATGTTACCGTTCGAAGTAGATCTATCATCTTTGAAGAATCCCTTCTACCGTGTCCACAGAAATGACAACGCTGATTCTTTTCAGCCCCAATCTGCACATTCTACACACAGCCACTTTATCTTCGATGCAGACAATAGATCCCCAGCACCCACCAATCAACGAGACTTCCTCCGCGCAGTCAAAGAGCATCTAAGCGGCTCTCCAAACAGCGTCTTTGTATACGGTGCCTGGAACAGCAACGGTCGAATCTCAGCCATCTCTCTCTACGACGATGAAAGGGATGCCCGTGCAGAATCTAGACTCGTTGGCTATGCATCGATTCTTCACGTAGATACCCACGTTCTGCAAAGCTGTGGAACGAGAATCTTTAGTATCAAAGAGATGTTGAAGGAGGATCAAAGATTACAGGCTACTTGGAAACATAAGTATGGCCGCTTGAAAGGGGATGCGTATCTGGTGCTTGGTAGAATTTGTGTTTCTTTGGATGCGATGGTAGGTACGGGAAGCGAGGCTGCGAGGACGAGTTCGAGGGAGTTGGTTCCGGGTTCAGCTTTGAGGGACGTTTAGGATTTTTGGGGCATGAAAGGTAACCTGATTTACTATTAATGGGAGCACTTCTTAAGCTTGGCGAAACTAATATTGCAACTCTCTACAACTCATCAATAACAGCTCTGGTAGACCGTTAGTTACACAGAACCTTGAGAATACTCGCACAAAACTCTCGTCGTAATTACGACACCTTATTTATTGCCTGAGAATAGTTTAGATCGCGATAGTCTTTCCGGTGAACACACTATCCGACTTCTCAAGAGGTACAGAAGCCTGTCAGCGATGTCTTCTTCGAAACCCTCGCAGCAGAAAGTTACCCACCCAAACGGTGCAGGCTATGTTGCTAGATCGAACTCGCACCCCAGCAAAAGAAATCCCCCAAGGGCGACTTCAGGAGTATCTCAAAACAGAATCCAGAAATCCGGTAAAACTTCTAAAACTCAAGTTGTAGCAAGAGACTCAACTTCAGATCGTACTAACTCGATGTCAAACTCCACTTCAAACAAAAACGCTCAGAAGAGCAATCAAAGAAGTTCGGAATCGGATTCTGAGGGTAGTTCGTCGGATGAAGATATTCCTTCTGGTCGTGCTGAATCGGTTGCACCGGCGAGAAGTCAACAGTCTAATGCTATCATTCTTCGGTCATCTGTCAACAGTGATGATTCTCCCCGTGGCTCTCGAAGCACAGAACGGCATACTACTAGTGTGGGCCCCCAGGTAGTCGAAGTCAAACGCATATCAGCAGTTGAACAGGCTACCCGCAAACTCGACGCTGGATGGACCCCCGCAATGTCCAAAAAGAGTTGGGACACCTACGGGATCATCGCTCAAGGTCTGAGAGGTAAATACCCATGGGGCCCATTCAAGCTTCACTATCTCATGGAATGGAAATACCCGTGGGCTTGTACCTGGGAGCCTGCCACAACCGATTTTGTGAACCAAAAAGAGATCGACAAATGGGAGCAGCGCAAAAAAGGTTGGGCTAGAGCTATAAGGACCGACGAAGGAGCGAAAATTTACAGAGACAGAGTAGTGGAAAAGATCTTGTATCAAGAGAATGAACACTTCTTCGTTCGATTTAAACAAGACTTGCGGGGTCAGTGGGTTAAGAGGGAGGCGGATGAGCCGGAGATTTCGAAGAGAGTTCTGACGGAGTGGAACAAGAGGAGAAAACTATTGAAGCCATGGCCGAAGCCCGTAAAGCAGGGGGAGCAGGGGGAGCAGGAGGAGCAGGAGGAGGAGGAGGAGGCATAAGGGCCAAACACTAGCAGAATGGGCCGACATGTTCAGGGATAAGATTTGATCATTTATTTCAGATAATCGGTATTGAAACGACGCGCGGGGTGGAACTGGGGGTGGATGGACAGATTGACAAATTCTTTGGCATATTTAATATTAACTGCACTCGTGGGGGACTGGAGTTTAGAATATCTTATTTTCAGAGGATTTATGAGTTCTTGCTGGGGAGTTGGCAGACTCAGATATTCGATCTGGCTTATGCAAGGCTAGCGAACTGGATCTTAGAGTAGTAGTGTCAGCTGACCGCTAATGGCACCACTCATTAGCAGATTAGCCATGCATGAAATATGTCATGAGAGAAATTGCCTTGATTTTCTGTGAGATACAAAATACCACACTGCTATGCATAACATGATTAAATGTACTTTGTAGATGGATAGACTTGCTTACCAGAGAAAGCTGGAGATGTGGCCTTCTATTTAGTCTAGCAAAGCTCTCATCGTAAGATCACAATACTCCAGTTCCAATCTTGCGGGATTTTCACATGGCAATAAGGTCCAAATATTAGAAATATCAGGTATATCCAGATCACAATCATAGTGCCCAAAACATATCTCAAAACACCACTGCGATAATGCTACAGAATACTATATTCTCAATGATGGGTGTCTTCATTGATTATCTATCAAAGTGGTAACATCCAATTCTCTGCTTGCTTATCGATCACATTGACCATCGTGATCTGAATACTCATACTTCAATTGGAGATTTATCAATGAATCACTGATGGAAGGAGAAGGATTAAATACCCATCTTCTGAATAGATATTTACAAATCAATTGAAAAGTATATACTTGAATATCTATATCCTCCAGTAATATTGAATAACAGCCATAATTATGTCAGGTTCCTGGTGGTTGACATGTTAAGGCGGAGGAAGCTTTCTTTTACAAAATTGTTTTGTTGCATATCTCAAAAAGTATATCTATATTGATTTTATCTTCTTTACAGAAATGGAGGCCGTTTTTGACAGTTTCAGAATACAGATGTGCAACAAAACTGTAAAAGTTATCAATCAGGTATTTATATTGAATTATACCTGCAGTACTTCATTGTAAAGTTTTGTTGCATATCTTAAAAATGCATCAATATTGAATCTATCTCCTGTGCAGAAATAGAGGCCGTTTTGTTTTTTTTTTTTTTCAGTTTCAATACACAGATGTGCAACAAAATTTTGAGAGTTATCACTCAAGTATTCCTATTCACTGCTTTTGGCTGACTTCATGCAATCTTGTTGTTGCGTATCTCAAGAAGCCTAGATTCTGGAATCTATCTCAGAGACTTGAACAGAGAGAGCCTCACTTCATTGATCTAGATCCGTAGACGTTTAGATGTGCAACAAAATTGGGAATGCTACTAGCGATACATCCATTCACTTCTTTCTCTTGGCATTTCCATCAGTTCTAGAAATGCGCTTGGACGAATCCTTCACGTCACTTCTTACACATTAATAAACCAAACTTCTAGACCAAATTCTTTGATGCGTCGACATATGTTCAGCATTGGTAGGCTGAGAATGGGCAGTCTCATTCGGTCCGCCATATCTGGGTTCAGCACGGCGGAAGTAGTATGAAATCTACGATTATTTAGATTACTCGTTGGTATTGGGAAGCAATTGCGAATTTTCAAGGTCGTTGAGGAGAGGAAGAGGAGATGGGAAGGTTGGTGGAGGGTTGCGACTTGGTGTTGGGCTATCTGAGGGAATAGTCATATTATTCTGAATATCATGTAGGTTGGGATTGACATTAGAATGATTACTAGACAGTTTAATTCATGTGAATATATGTAGAGAGATTGTTTAAGATGTATTGGTTTGTTCACCATAGTAAAGAGTCGGATGGTGTTTGATTGTTTTGGTTTAAGTTAGATGATTTGATATATAAATTGTCTAAATAGAAGATGATGAACCAGTTGTCAGGAACGGTGGCGGCTGCAATCATGCCATGTCAATATTTGCAAACAAGAACCACATAATCAATTTAATTTCAAAACATCCAACGAATATGGACGTCACCTTCCTTGCAAGCATCAAAGACTTCCTCGTTGCCCTTTTCCCTTCTCAGATAATAGGGCTTCCAGTATGTAGCTGCCCAAAATGTAATTGATCGTAATTCTGGATATTTCATTGTCTTATTCTTCACAATCTCGTAAAGAAAGTCTGCCATTTCTCCTGGCATAAGGATCACGCCGTTTTCACTGTCAGGATCCTTCGTTATGAAGCTCGACCAGACATTCCATAATACATTGAGTTCTAATCTTTTGAGAGCGGGAGGAGGAATTTTTGATATTGCTGTAGGGAGAACGGAGCTACCGCCACGGCGGAGACGTGTTATTGTTTCTTGAGACATAAAAAGGAACCTGAGTGGCAATTTAACGAATGTTAAGTTCGTAAATAAATGGAGGTCGATGGTGTCCGGTAGTCTTTCTGGAAGGCCACCCCAAATAACCAGCTCTTCGAGGTTGTCTTTCTGTAATTGAAGAGCGATGCCGAGTTGATTCGGTGATGTTATACCACGATAGTAGGTTTCGAGCTTGTAATGAAGAGACTTTAGAGATTTTGGCCATGACAAAAGCTTCGCCAAACCTTTATCTATCGGAGCGGTATGGGTGAGATGTAGGCTTGCGATGCGGGAGCTGCTTACTCTATCAGAACTGTCTTGAGTCAAGAGATTCCAGTTCTGAATGCCAGATAGGTCAAGTAACTTCAGGTTGGGAAGATCAAAATACGAAAGAATGTCTTCTTTGTATAAATGATTTCGAATATCTCTTGTCTGGGGATCGATCTCCTCTTCTGGTAAATAGACTTCCAGGCAGCTTGCCGTATGAAGAAGTGCGGTGTTTTGATGAAATGTCTCAAGTGTGCATCGGAGATGGAGATATGAAAGTGATGGTTGTAGAAGTTGGATCAATGGCAAGACGGTATCTTCTTTGCCGGGTCGACAATCGATAGACGCATTGATAACACAGGAACGTAACTGTTCAGACTCAGTGATGGTACGGAGGAATAATGTCGCATTGAATATACGTGAAGCATAACCAGGTGGCTCGTAGCATAAATGCTGATATGACTCCCTCAACTCTGGAACAGCGGGTGCTTCTGTCAAATCACGGTAGTATTCGGTTGTCCACTCCCAGAGATAAACATATTGGTAGAGCTGAGTAGTTAAACAGCGATAGAGAGCTCTTGACACATAGATGATATAGGGGAGATCGTCGTTAGGGAGGAATGAACCGATGATTAGTATAATATCATCGCTGAGTTTTGAGAATCCAGCCATGTTGTTGCTGGAAATTAGATAGACACCAACAACTGTAGCCTTTGCTGAACGAGCGGATGGATCTGGGAGGATCAACCCCGCTATTGTATACAGCAAGGGCTGTTTATTGGCTAGATTAATGATTGTTAACTGATGATGAAGTGTTTTCCGGTATAGTAATCACATCCTTGGTGCAATTCAGGCTAATGAGGATGTTAAGTCAGCTGATTTATTTTCCGAATTAAACATGAGCATCCAGATTTGTTTTGAGCAACTTTAGTTTGAACGTTTGTTTGGAATATGGATATTGAAATATTCTTTGGGCCAAGTAGCTTTAAATGTCCATACAAAATCCAAACATCAACGGTAGTAACATATTAAAGTTCAAAATCTCGTTGCCCAATGTTTCGACTTAATTCAGTTCTACATTTACGTTCAGAATATGAATATCCAAACGTTTAATGTCCGTTGAAATTGCAGACATTCAAACTAATATGAAAAGAAAAAAGTGTCATTGCATGAACATTCAGAATTGCAGCTCGTTTATCCGGCATGATTGTGGCTGTGCGATATTGAAAAGTTTGCTTTTCCCAGATGCTCACCAAAATAGTGAGAACTCGTGTATGTACGTGATATATCAATATCGAGATTGGTGGCTTGAACACTGGCCTGTAAGTGCAGCGGGTAGATCTCCCGATAGCATTTCCGGTCCTCGGCATTGTGATGGATGAGGTTCCGATATAGAAGCCGGGGATACTCAAATTTGTTGAATGGTATGATCACTTCACCAAGATTATCAAGTTCCATTGTTGTTCCAGTCTCTATGTTAGCTAGTAGCTACTAATCGCTCTTCCAATGCCTCAATTGGACGAATACATATGTTGAATGCTGGATGTTTAGATTGAAATTTTGTCCCTTATTCCTTGGTACATGGTTGCTTTTTCCAATTTCTTAAACGCCACGGAAACAAATATATCAGTTTTTTTAGTGTGTTTTGGGTACAGACATTTCTTATGCAAGTAAAAGACTTGGCTGGTTTTTGTAATATCTCAATCGAGTAGACCGTTGACGTGATACAAAATTCTACATTTTGATCGTAGAAAGAAGTTACCAGGATTTCCTTCATATATTTCCTTGGCTATGAGACTCAGGTTGTATTCTTATAGAGGTCAACATCCTTTCTTTCACGCCATGTTTTTAAGAATACAGTTAAATTCGTTGGTCGTAATTCGAACTCACAATGTCGTCAAATAGATCTTTTTCCAAATATCCCGTCGGATCCCCTGAATATAATGTTGAATACATCGGGTATCGAACTGTTGCTGTTGCCATCTCCTTTATGTCTTTAGAGTTCATCCTGGTAGCTCTTCGCTTCTTGTCTCGGCGATTTAGCAAAGCATCATATGGTCTCGATGATTCATTCATTATCCCTTCTCTTATCTTTTGCTGGGGGTGTGCAATCTTGGCCATCGGTGAGCTACACTGCCTGCTTGACTTGAATTCGAACTGACGCAAAAAGAAATGGTTGAGATCGGTGGTGTTGGACGTCATCTCCCAGCTCTTGCTACGACCAACCCAACAGCAATCCTGAACTGGGCCAAATCTCTTGTTGCTGTAGAAATCATCTACTGTACCGCCATTATATTCCCTAAACTCTCTATCCTGTCGTTCTACCTCCGAATTTTCACCACCAACGCATATCGTACTGCTGCCTATATTATTGCCGGTATTATCACATGGAATGGTATCGCGGGGGTTATCACTTCACTCAATTCATGTGCACCTCTTCGTGGGAGATGGGATACAGCACTTGTGGAAGCGGGAGGTGCAAAGTGTATTAACATCGATGAATTTTGGAGATGGATCAGCTTTGCTAATATCCTAACCGATGTGGTCATGCTGTGTTTACCATTACCGGCCATTTGGAGTTTACAAACTTCAAGGAATCAGAAGGTCGGATTGACTTTAGTGTTCTTAACTGGAAGTGTGTAAGTTGCATTTTTTTTTCAGATCCATGACGCCTGATATTATATTAACATCTGAAATGAAATGACACAACGCTAATACTTCTGCAGGGGATTTGTATCATCAATCGTTCGATTCGCCATTTTTTTCGATACGGAGGGTTTCATAGATGGAACATGGACATCAGGCACTTTGATGATCTGGACTGTCGTCGAACCAGGTGTCTATCACATCGCCGCATGTCTCCCAACCCTGCGTGCGCTATTTGTGTGTGCTTCGAAGCAGATCAAGCACCACAACAAACATCGGAGTAGATCCAGCTCTTTTGACCCTCGTCAAATTCCAATGATGGGGAGAGGAGGAGAATCTTGCGACAGGAGTAGCAAGGGATTTGTTCATTTGGGCGTCAGGGATGCCGATTCCGGTCATGATGTTGAGGAAACTTCTAGCCGCAGTGGGCGGGAATCTGGTATTAATCACTTTGGAAAAAGTGGGAATACAGACCCGGAGGGCATTATTATCACACATGAATATGTGGTTGATACCTCGAAGAAAACATCAGCTCATTGATGAGACCTCTTCTTGTGGAAATTAGTTACAAGTTGTTTCGATCTTTCAGAATCTTATCAACTTATTTGTACAAGGTTTATCGAGTGATCTGAGACAGTGGTTTTGATTTAGGCTCTATGTCTTTATATCCATTTTTCCATCATGGTGACCACCTTTTGAGTTTTATATCAGTATTTATATCTTGCGTAACTAGTTGAAAACATGAATGAATTCATACGTTTAGTATTATTGTTGTTGTCAACAACTTACCTGAGTGATCCCAACAGTTACAGTTAGCTTTCTATTTAAATTCTAAGTTCCAAATTGCCAAATCCACTTACGAGTTCAACCATTTCTTCTAGAGTTCGAAATGCCAAGGTAGAAAGATTGATGATATGATGGCCGGCAGCCGGTCTATTCATGTTTGAATCGTTTAGCACAAAAGTGGTGCAGGACCGATACTGTTCAATGCTTGCTTTCTCTTCTTCTACTGTCACTTTATTTTGCCGATAGTCAAAGTTTTAACAGAAACCGTGTTCAGTCCTCTCATTGGCTCAGTCTGCTCAGTTTTAGAGAAGTTAGTGTTTGAGAGCGGAGAGAAATTTCAAGGGTAAGTATATCAAAAACACGTTGGAGATTGAAAAATATCTGGCAAGAATTAAATGGAAAAGAAATTCAAGTATTAGTTAGAAGTGAGGAATGAGAGAAAAGAAATTTACTAACATAAAAATTATGAAGGATTCTGCTGGCAATATGTTGCTGACGCTGCGAAAAGTGACTAAATTCAGGACTAGAAGAATCAAAATAATATGGTGACGGTACTAAATTGAAATAACAAAAGCTAAGGGCTCATTCGATTGGCTCATTTATAGCAGAATAAATTAGGTATACCATATATGCTATAGATTTAAATCGATATTTATATAGATTTTGTATATATTAAAAATTTTATAATAACTTGCAATAGAATCCGCTGTCCCGCTCTTTGTTTCTCGTAATATAGAAAGCGACATGGGTATACATAGGATTAAATCTAACGCATTAACATCAAGCTAATTCATTCTTTTAATTTCTGTTCAAAATGTACATATTTGAATATATTTTGGATTTTTATTTTGATTACAAACTGAACAGACGATCAAAATTAAAAAAACCCGCATCCACTTCTGTATTTCGGAAGCACGTTTACCCATTCACTCTAGCTCATAATCACAGTGGAGGTACTCCTGCACAACAACGACGGCCTATGTTATGATAGATTCAACAATCGGTATTTTAAGCATTTGATATCTCAATAGTCACTGGTGCGTCATGAGGGTAGATGAAGTTACACCAGGAGGTGTATTGATTTATTCATTTACCAGCTTTAAGTTAAGGAATATGTTTTTAACTAACTTTAATAAGCAGATAGAACAAAATGGTTCTTTATTTAATGCAGAACAATTGGATTATCTAGTTATTGGATATATTGAAACTTCTGGTCATTCATTAATACTCCTTTCTCCATGATGTGGGTCTCGCCACCCGTAACCGAGATATCTACGGATGGCTAGCCTCTACTGTAAGCTAAAATACTATAAATAGATGTCTTTAACCTGAGTGGCTTCCCATAAGAACAACTCATAACACTTCCCAGACGACGAAAAAAGATGTCTTCTTTCATTCAAACATCAGACTACCTGGACAAGGACATTGGTAGACTAGTGGTTGAAACTACTTCTGTTAAAGCCGAAGAACATCGTACAAAAAGCGACGACCCGGACTACGAAGTGGAAAATTTTCAACCAAAGGATCCGTTGGCTGATATCACTTATTCAATGCATGTTATGTCTGTCAATCATAATGAAAAGAATCCTCACGCAGGCCAGGCAGACTATTATGCTCTCCCTACATCTTTTACAACTCTCCCTGTTGAGCTTCAACTAAAAATCTGGTCATATTGTCTACCTGGCCCACGCTTGGTGCCTGTCAAGGAAAATATTCGACTTGCACGTCTGAATGAGCCAATCCTTGAGACTTCTCCTTCAGAAGTGAGTGCCATCCGCACCCGCCTTTTGCGCCTTCGTCATTTCGATCAAAAAGTACCCGCCATGCTCCATGTTTGTAAGACATCACGTGACGTTGCTCTCCGTCAATTGAAGCTTGCTTTTTTGGGCTCCGCCAACTCTCCCGTCTATATCGATGTCAATCAAGATATCATATATCTCCCACCGCATAATTCACTTTGCATTGGGGAAGAGGAGCGCAAACTGTTTCGCCGAATTGCAGTTCCATCTAGATTCAAAAGTCGATATTATAGCGGCACCATGAATGGCACAACTGACAGTCCTGCATTAGAACTTATCTTAAATGTGTTTCATAGGTTAGATACGATTTACTTAATATGTGGGGATGCAGACTTGACAGGTGAAGGTTTGGGATGGAAAAGTTATATCAGAGACGTAGTACCATCATTTCATAGATCACTTGTGCGTGAAAAGGATAAGCTGGAGTTCTACAAGAAAGTACCACGAAACTCTATTAAGGTGCCGAATATCATAACAGTTTCGTGGAGCGAGTTGGCGGAGAAGATTCAAAGTTCTGTCTAATGTTTTACTTCTACGGTCTGGCTAATAAAGATTCTTGTGAATCTACTTTATTTCATTCACAACAAATAATTGAATGCTTGTTGGGTACAAGCCTGGCGAAGTTTGGTCTTGGTTTTGGTTGATAAATATCTTAAGGACGTTGTCTGAGATTCCTTATTAGTGATAGTAATTAATGTACCTGAAATAAACACTAATGTCTGTCATAAGTTTGTAATGTGAGTTTAATTTTTATTGTGATGCGATTGTACTATCATCATGTCATGACTTGAGCCTATTCATGCCATTTAAAAATAAATATAGATCGCAAGGTATATTGTAGCCTGTCAGTATCGAAGCATTTTTTTATCTAAAAAATCTTAATTTTGGGAAATAATACGTAATATACAAAGTTTCACTCTCTTGAATGGGCATCAACTGGCTTCTGTAAATTCGTATCTGATCCTTGAGCTGTTGGAATATTATTCCTCTATTAATGGTTCCTCGGATAAAAAACATCCATCTAAAGTATTCTGATTTAGATATATGAATGTTGAGTAGATGACGAAGAATACATTAGTCTCCTGAATCTTTTATATTCTATTTCACGATGGATCCTACAATCAGGTTCGTGTTTGGCTCTATACTGCTGCAGTCATCCCAATTTTCGATAGGGAATGGTAGCAGCTTTTGCTTCAGGATTTATTATCAGAGAGGTTCAGTTGGATGAGTTAAACCTAGTGAAAAATGATTAGTGACTGAATCTAATCACTTCGAAGTGAGGCTTAAAGATGCTTACCTAATCTGAAAATACATGAATTTCTGTATTTAAAACAATGATTCAAAATATATTCAAACGTTTACTTTCTAAATGAAAATTACAAAATTAAAAGAATTAGCTGGTTGGTCGAACGAGGAAACGTTCTGCAGAAACATATTTGAGTCAATTAGCATGTTGTTAATTTCTATATGAATGTAACACAGGCCGTTTTGTATCTTCGTTAACCTTAGGATTTGAATTACTAGAAATCTGCTAACTATTAGGTGATCATTTTTATTTGTTCACGCGTATAATGATCCAAAAAAAAGAAGGCCCGAATAACGCGATTTTCAACTATCATCTAAACTGCTTGAGTTGACTGAGCCTCTAATTTGGAGGCCTTTTTTATTCATCAGGTAACTTTGAACGAGATCTCTAATTTCTAAAAACAGATCTGATGTTAAGATAAGAGATCCCTACTATCTTAATATTGATGCAACCTATTTCAAACTGCTTAATAAGAGATTTTCACCTGTGCCTGAAGGTTCTTGATAACCTAATTTCCAGTGAAGTATTAGGCTTTGACTTAACATTGATATCAGGAAACAATTGAATATCTTACAGAAGTCTGAGCACTATCTACCCTTATGTAACAGATATCACTGCAATACCATTAAATACAATCCTTTAATTTCTAGTCTAAATTCATTAACAATCTGATACGAAATTCAGTGAATACTATTGACTAATTATACTACCAATGCGGTGTAGTAAGCTAGACTTGCAGAATTTGACACAGTAGGCAAAAGTCTTCACGGTTCCTCCAGAATAATTTACCCGTACAATAAATTTTACAGAAGATAATACAAACCAAGTTCTACAAGTTTCTTTCAAATAGAAAACCCGAATTTTCAAAAATCTTTACTCAAGACTTCATCAAGCAAAGAAAGAGGCAAAGCATCTGTCAACGACTTGTGTATTTTTACGTCTAACGATGAATCAAATGAATCCACTGCATCCACTGTATCCAAAACGCCAAAAGGTGGCACATCGCTCGCTGCATAAGAATTTTCGAAATTTAACTGTCACTGAAGATGTTCGAGGCGAATTCGAACCTTTTACCAAACTCCCTATCGAGCTCCAACTAGCAGTATGGTCCTTCGCTGCCGATATTCCTCGATTCATGACAATAACCTCAAACGAAGATTTATCAGGTGTTTTAATACGAACTGACGCGCCGGCCATTCTTGGGGTTTGTAGAGTCTCTAGAACTGAGGCTTTCAAAAAATATTCCATGTTGCTTGAAGGGATACTTTCACGTCCCTTTTATTTCAACCCCAAGAGGGATTATATGGCTATGGTTGAGAACTCTCTAGACTACTTTACTGATGCTGCTGAAGATGAAGATGTTCGGAAAGGACTGGAAAATGTCGAGAATATAGTGACAATTGTTGAAGGACTGGGAAGTGGATTGAATGAGGAAGACGCGTTAGAAGCAGTAGGAAAGGTTTTTGGTGGCATTAGAAGGATTGTGATTGTGGAAGAAAGAGCTACATGGTGGGGTACGTTCAAGGAGATTTGGTCTGACCAGGAACTGTGCAGAAAGTTCGAAGAATTCAGGAGTCAGGATAGATTCAGCGAAGACATACTCTCAACGGCACCTCCAGAAGTCCGGATTGTCAAGTTTCAAGATCTACTGGAGCAATCAGCACGCACAAAACAGTCGTAAGTCATTTACAGCACATTTCCAACCCTTTCTTCTCCTTTTGCTGACCTTTATAGCAGAACGAAACTGGATACAATTCTCCATTTTCTCGAATCATTGTTTGAAGAAGGGTCTGTCTACAACACGAAAGCGACACCACCATAAGACCAGACTTTGGCCCCAATAACTCTGTGATAAGGTTGGACTGCCTATATGCATCATAGACATTATGAACTTCAATATTAGATATCTATTAGATTGTATATTAATCGAACAGAAACTCAAATTTTGAACTGCTTAAATGGATCATGTAATGATATATTACTAACTGCCTTCTGATTTATTATATTGTCTACTCTTCTATCACGCAATCTTACTTGCTAATAAGTCTAGTAGCTGGTAAAGACGTGTTTTTATTTGTATATGGTATTAACTATGAATCTACTAGTAATTCTATGTTCTACTAGTAATAGCATTAAGAAGTAGATAAAATTAAAGTAAAGCTGTATTTAATATATGATATTATTATGTATACTGTTATAGAATAAATAAACAACTTTAAGTTGAATTAAAAATAATATATACTAGTACTATTAAATAACAATTCCGAGTCACTCGCATCATGATACAGACTCGGACTCGGAGCTTTTTAGTTTAAAAGATTTAAATATAAGTATCACTGGCATATTGAAGTTCAAGTTTATTATCACTGGCATGTACAATACTAGTAGATTTAGTAATTCGATCTCAGGCTACTAGTATAAACTTAAGTGTATCTACTAGTACTAGTAGTATTTCTCCGAGTCCCACTGGCACAACTTTAATATAATATCAAATATAACTTGAAAGATTAATTAGTTAAATTTTTATTTTTTTTAATAATGAAATAAATTATAATAATAAGATTTTTGAATTTACGAAGGACTTTTGAATAAAGATTGATTTAATTACTAGTATTATGTAAAAAAAGATATATTACAAGTAGAAAAATATCAAATAATTTTTAATAGATATTATAAAATCGAATTCAAAGTTTGATCTAAAAAAGAAAAATCTTATATAGTAGTAGTACTAGTAGTATTATCTTATAGTTAAAAGGGTCAATAAAATGGAATCACACACACACACACATACATTTGCTAGATCTGCATCACATACAAGTTTATGAACTAATCGACTTCCCCGCTTTCTCAATACATTTGGTAATTATAGAAGTTCATTAACTAAATAACTATTTTATTTCTTATCGCGATACCACCCAGAATTTCCTAGCCACAATACAATAATAACTTGAATAAGTTGATGTCCCGACGATATAGACCTCCGGCCCAATCACCATAGGAGCTAGCACCTCAGCTCAGACTCGCCAAACATTTGATAGTAGCTATAAATCATAAATATACTAATATCATCAAAATATGTATTTGCGACCCAATCATCCCCGCAATCCAATCTAAATCAATTTCTCCGGATATCATAACCCCTCACCATCCGCCCTTATCATCCACAAACACCATTGATCATTTCCATAGATGAGATTTATTCATCATCAGCTGAACATGTAGCTGGCCCACGCAAGCGTAATTAATGATTTCCAACTTGAGGCTGCATAGTTTTCACGGTCTTCCCCTTGTTCGATGCTTCAATTCTGGCCGATCGGCGGAGTGGAGCCATCGGGACTTTAGTCTTCTTGCTCTCGACAGTCTTCAAAGTTGGCGACTCGAATGCTGGAGGTAGTACAGGCGTATTCTATGTAAGAGACCAATTAGTATTGGGGTATCTTGGAAAATGTATTGAAGATGTTGATGAACTTACAAATTCATCCAACTCCAGAATGTTTCTAAACTCCAATTTCGGGATTTTGTATAACTCCCACTTTTCTGCATAGAATGCAGCTGTCCAATATTTCTGTAGATTTCGCTGCTCATGCCGCAATTTTCTGTATTTGTCCGAAGTTGGGTTATTTTCTGGAATAATTGCAGTTTTTAGGTGTTTGAATTGCATAAATGCGTGAATCATTGTCGATGCAGACCAGTAATCATGCTGTAATATGCTAACATGTTGAACTTTAGCCACAGGAAAATTATCCTTGAGGAACCGAATTGGTTCAAAACCATTTGACATAGCTCCACCCCAGGTGAAACAATCAGCAGCCATGAAGCTTTCAAATAGTAACACATCGACATCTGCGTTGTACCAGATTGATCTGTTATATACCAAACCACCAACGTTTAGCTTGTAGGATTTCTTGGCCCAATAACGAGACTCGCTGGTTGTTTGGAGTACAGCTGGGACTCTGTATTCGACAATGGTTTTGTAGCAACCTCTATAGTTAGGGTTGATCCCACTGAAGAGATCGCACTTCTGAGTCTCGAGCAATGTCTTTCCAGGGTGAACAAGATTGACTTGAGAGTTTGGTTTTGTCTTGATCATTCTGCGAACACCAAGAAGGATATTGTTGGGCTCATCCGAGGCAAGTTTCCAAATCATGGCCCTGAGCTCTAGAGGGAGTCTGGGAAATGGTACGAAGAGTGTCTGTGGTAGATCTATGACGAAGCTATATCGAGAAGTCATGGCGAAGCTCTTGAAATTGTGCTGTGATGTTACTGGAGTAGCAGAGTGCTATAGTCAATATCAGCGAAAGTTAACACAATATTGTTGGTTGGAGGTAATCTGTACCAAGTTGTATATGTGTTGATATTGTCAACTAGATGCAAACGTTTGCTGCGGAGTAGATGTAGTGTGGAATTCAGAAAGACTTGGAAATTTAGATTGGTGTAACTAGAAAGTTTATCTGTGGTCTTGAAGTGGTTTATTTCGTGATGTTTTGTATAATGGGAAAGACTTATGAGGAAAAATGAAATCAGAACTAACATAAATACTTCTTGCGAAGAACTAGCGGGTGTGTACCGTAAATAATCAGACACCAGTACTTCCTTCGGTGTGGCAAAAGAAGAGAATCTGTCGCAATCATCATCGCGATCTCGCCGTAGTCGTTGTCGCAGTTTTGTCGCTGTTGCTGTCGCGAATATTAACATTAGACCTAGCATTTTGACATACGCATAGTTCCATATAACATTCACTGAACTGATTTATTCTTGAATGCCTGTTCGTAGTATGAACAATTCAATCTATTGTAAGCTACTTTGATTTGAATGTTTAGTTCTAATATAATCAATTATATGTAATTTAAACTACTTTGATTTGAATGTTTAGTTGTAACATAAGCAATTAGATCTATCTGAATCTAATCTATTTTGAACACCTGGTTATATCACAGATAATTCGATTTATTTGAAGCAGAGTTGTCTTCGATGTCTGAACATAGTATACATAATTCCATGCATTTGAAGTTTATTTGCTTTGAATGTCTGATTTTGGAGCAGACAACTAGATATATTTGAAGCTCATTTGTTCTGAATTTCCGATTGCAATTCAAGATACTAGATCTATTTGAAGCTGGTTAGTTCTAAATGCCTGCCATGGGACAACGTGCCGGCATGTAGTGAAGACGATTCCAGAAAAAATGAGACTAGGGTGATTCTCTTTTGACTCTCATTTCAATGAAAAGTTGAAATACTTAGAAATCATTTCAGGGAATAGTAGATATGCATGCCCGGGTCAAAGTTACTGCACCTTTGAGTAAACTCAATTATTGATTTACTTTCAAGTCATCAGAACTTTCTCCTGTCTGATTAGATATTGAGCAATGAAGTTATCAGAATTTCCTATATGTTATCAATTAATGTAGTTGTTTGAGGGTTCTATGAGAGTAATTCATGAACGTGTGCATTTTAGCAAGAATTGTGTCCTAGTTCATGTCTTATTATACCCTCTAATACTTTTTAGGGACATATAAATGTGCCTGGGTGAAAGACTTGCAATTGATGCTAGATATGAGTCGTAAATGGTGACCATGTTCAATCTCCAGACCATTTCAGACAGAGTGTATATTCATTCAACGTTGAGGCTTGGTTTAGATCTTGTATTTGAAGCCAATAACTAAATCCGTACTAGGCAATAGGTACTAATAAGATCTTAATTAAACCTTTCAAAAATTGCAAATTTTCCATATCTATTCAAGTCATTAGTGGTCCTATTTTGAATTTGAATCAAAGGACTTGACTTCTGTTCACCGAGTAAACAAGACAATATTAACATAAAGAAGTTCTTCATAGACACTATATATACCGCTAGTACTGGTAGTCGTCTTAGCGCTAACGCCGTTGTTTTTTGGGGGTGCGGCGTAGTTGTATTACATCATGACCTCTTCTATCTTTGCTCGCCAATAATAGTTCTGAGCTCGAGCTGTAGTATACAAGCAATCTCACAGAAATCATTTTGAGAATTTTCTCCCTCCAAATCAAAATATTTAAAGCAATATAACATTATTCATCGAAAGAACAGTATCCAATATACATGAACATCTAAATCAAGTGGAAATTTCTCATTAAAACCTAGACATCGAAAGATATTCTCACATTTTTGACTTCTACCACAATAATATCACCCAATTAATATTTTAAGTTCAAAAAGACTCCAATTACAAAATGGACGTCCAAGAAAACAACACCATCAACATCGATGGGACTCAATTCGCCTCCTCTTCGCTCTGCTCGTCAGAAATGGTGTATGTAGCTGTATCTCCGTTCTTTGTGATCATATCGGACTTATTACTCGTATTATTCATGAGATATTTGACTGGAGCAACGCTTACCACAAAATAAATATATGGACTGGCTACAGAGTTTGGCACGGATCGAGAGAGAGGCGCATTTTTTAGAGAAATGGATTTGGTCGTGAATCATAGGGATGAAGGTTTTTTCAAGTGCCCCTTTTTCCAAGATTCCTGGAGGATTCTTGTTACCGATCGTTTCAAAAAAGTCATTAGTAGACGTTGAAGAGGGTATCCCAGCCTCGGTTTCATCAAGCTCTTCAAGTCATCGCGGAAAATATGAAAAATTATATGAATATTCGCATGCGCAATTCGCATGATGTTTCTTTTTCTATTGGCAATCGCTAAATTTACTTATAGATGAACTTCATGACGATGTCCTGGCAGATATCGGGATAAATCGATATCACTCTGGATGATGGAAATCTTACATTTCTCTAAATAAAATCCGAGTTGAACATCTCGAGTTGAATTATGTTATATAACAAGGCTCTAGTGCCAGTGGTGTATCTATCATCAAAATACAAACTTTATTTTCTCTACAAAACAACTCGAGATTCATTCTGCTATTCCCGAGGTTGTTGATTTATCCGTAAATCGATTATGAAATGTGCTACATACTAACAAGGCTTGAAGATGGCGAAGAAAGTATTGATGCTGGGACTTCTTTCTCTGAAATTTATCTTGAATCTGATTTTGAACTTTGGATTCAATCAAACTCATTTGTTCAATTAAATTTACTCGGCCAAGAGCCCGTATGTACAACCCATATTGATTTCGGTACATCGCTATCAATAACTATTTTCCACAGTTTATATGTGTGAATGTCTAGAATGAACTTGAACATTCTATACATCTAAGTTTCTATCTTTCAGTTGATCGCAATTTGAGTTTTTATATGATACATCCTGCGAAGTCTACTTCTAGAAAAACTGATGACGCTTATACGCAGAGATTTCGAAAGTCATCACAAGTTGGTCCATACCTGAATCTTCGTCTAAAACATAAACATTCAAACATCTTTCAGATAATACATTTTTGGGAAGTTATCTGACATTCAAATATTCAAATAGCTTTGGGTTGGCTTATCTTTCACTGTTTATATAGTTTATAGATATTCAAGTGTCAAAATAAAATGATTGTACTACAGCTACATAGATGATCAATTATACCTTAATAATTCGTCATGATTTCGTCACGAAAATGTGTTGAAGAACTTACAAATGAAGCAACACAACATAACATCATACATCGGGAATCTAGAGAATATAAACATGAATTTGGATCCAGATGCTCTTTATCTCTCATTCACATTCATCACTGTGCGTAAGCAACATGAGTACAATAATATTATCTACAAAATACACTAAATCCACTAAATAGATTCCATCATCTCTAAAATAGCAAGCTCGCAATATCCTTCTCAATCCCAGTTTCCCCGCGCAGTCTAATACCCTAACTCGTTGGCTAAATCCCAGTACAAATGAGTCGAAACTACCAATGATCATCATGACATGGCGGTTCTCTATCCATGACCATAGCATTGAATTCTTCAACTCTCATAAATGTGAACTTCGGTAACTTGTACAATGGGTCGGAAAGTGTTATGATCCGATTGATTAGCCAATCATCTATGCTTAGCCATACACTTTTTGACGGGTAGGCTTTTTTACACCTCTTTGTCAATTTCTTTCTTAAATACAATTTGGCATTCTTACAATCCCGATTACGATCCTTTTCCTTGTACCATTCCCCAACATGAGATATAACATCATAGAATACAATTTCTTTTAGATCCTCAAAAAGTAATAATGCCTTCCATATGTCATTGACATCCTCAACCCTAGTTTGATGCAAACCCGACCACGTTGGAGGACAACAGCCTCTGATCGATATTCGTTGAATACTTAAGCCCCTGTTGCGGAACCGTGCAGTGGAGAACGTGTCCTTCATGTAATAATGCAGGTGGGTATGGCTCAGAAAGTCGATGTAGTCTTGAGGTCTGAAGTAGAGTGGAAGGCGCATTGTTTCAGTGAACATGGCATATCCAAAAGTGACAGCAAAATAACGAGACTCGCGGCAAAGTTCGAAAAGTGCTTTGCGGCTCATATGGTCTCTAGCCCAGTACATTGGACGATCTTCGAATATATCTTTTCCTTCAATATCTTTCTGTCCGGTTTTGATTGGGCATAAAACCGGATACAAGTGTATGGCCTCGGGTTTCTTCGGCACATCAAGCACCAGCATCCAAATAATCTTCCGAATTTTGAACTCGAGGGCTGAGATGTTGGGTTTAAAAGTTGCGGGTACCGTTTCGGGGTCCGTAAATTGGCATTCGTGATATCTCCAGTGAGGATGTTTTGGATTTAACAGGGCTGAGCCAGTGTAAGATTCCCAGGTCCTTGCAGGTAGCAGGGGTGGAAGTTTGGACCCTTTGGACACTTTGGACCCTTTCACCGTTCTGGTCCCATCAGACTCTTTTGACACTTTGGTGCGGGGACGCTGGGGAGCCATGATAGATTCAATAAAATGATGATTTTGCCTTTGTCTAATAATAAGAAGGATTCAAGATGTTTCATTTCTCAAAGAACGGATGATCTTCAAGAATGTGATAATTTTCGAGTCTTGGTTGTTGTTCAAAACTTGAATGGAGTGTGATACACGAACGAAGTTGAAGTTAGCAAGTATGTGTTCAAAGAACGGATGATCTTCAAGAATGTGATAATTTTCGAGTCTTGGTTGTTGTTCAAAACTTGAATGGAGTGTGATACACGAACGAAGTTGAAGTTAGCAAGTATGTGTTGTGTTGCAACTGTGGATTTTAAAACTAAGAGGGGGGAACCGACATATTTATGTTGAAGATTCATGATTCATGACCGCAAATGTATGATTCCTTGTGCTATACCGAAGAGTCTTACTAGAGTCTTACTTGACCATTTGGCAACTCTGAGTCTATGTTGATTCATGGCAGCAGCGACCAGGATAACCAAGTCTTTCAGTTGAGTAATCAGACTATGATATTGTCTTGTCTAATGTTGAAGAATATAAATATCCCATCGTGCGATTTGAAATGGAATAATCAATACAAAAGACGGTGTCGTTGGAAGTTGAATAATCCACGGAAGTCGGAGCGTACATGACCGAGTAAATTCATAATAAGTTGAAATATGAGCAATTTCCCTTTCGAATCATGAATTGAGGTAATGGAAATCAAAATCAGCTGTCGATCATATCAAAAATTCCAACAATATGGCATGGTGGCTCGGATGACTAGGAAGTGAATCATTCTTGAGGGTTTTCGTGGAGTGATGTACTAGAGTAACATAACAGCACTCATCATCATCAAATAGCAATATAGATTACTGTTATGCTAATATCTAAAATTAGTCACAATGTCCGATATCTGATTTTGATATATGAGTCTTTTTCATAAGACAGGTAAAACATATCGTTGCAAATTAATTGTCACAAAAGAATGAGATCAGGTGATCAACTAGATATGACTAAGGGTGCGGAGCACTTTTAGTGTCATATCATAGTATATATAGAGGGAGCTTCGCTCCCCCTCTGAAGAGATCAATTAACAAGTTCTTGACTATACTCCTTTTTGTATGATATTAATTCTTCCGGTAAAATAGTTGAAATAAAACTCTCTACATTGGATTACAAATGCCGACATCGAAAATATTTGATTGTTCAAGTTTTCTCTGAAAAATACGCAACACTAAATGTTCAAAACTCCTTCGAAGGTTGAATACACTTCCATGTTCAACTTATATGCAGAACATGACTGACTTCCTGATGTCAAGGTGTTTCCAATATATTCAACAGATCCTGTTACTCAGCTTCTTGTTGGAAATGATAAAAAATGTGGTCATTATCTACACGCTGTTAGACTCTGATTCTTATTTCTGAATACTCCTTTATTTATATATTGGCGTTAAACTGTCGCCTGTGGGAAGAGTGACTACAGCTTGACACATAGTCATATACAAATTCAAGTTATCTGCAGTCACATCTTGCATTGGGAGGAGGGCATTTTATTGCAAGACAATCTCATTCTTATTTGTTATGCATAACTCTATAATAGCCAGAATGACCATCATAACTCCTTTGAAACCATATTGAAAACACCCCTGGCTCCATGCCTGTCTTACAAAAGCCTAACTATATATATGGTTGTATGCACCTATCGATTTCCTTTAACAAAAAGAAACCCCAAACTATACGTTATAGCTGCAAAGTAACATTCGTGGCACATCGAAGATCGCAAACCATGACCAACGCTGTGAAGGAAATAATATATGGGCGTGAACATTTCCCTGTATGTTTTGATACTGTTCATGCGACGTCTTTCTAGATCTGCAAACTCCGCTTCGTGTTATTACTAGAGATCTAGCTGAGAATGATTAAGGTTTCAATAATTGCTGGTGCTGAGATGGAGATTCCGATTTGTTGTTGAGATGTACCAGGGTGCGGTGTTTCCAACTGTCAGCTGTAAAGGTCTGTGAGCGTTTCGAAGCTGGTTCCTGAGCCTTCCATACAGTATCATTTCTCGACTACTTCAAACGCGCGTTAAATTCGGCCTGCGTTAAACAGACAATCTGCGGAAATTCATGTTTACGCCAATAATTATAGAATTTTGTCGACCAACACGGTGGATTCTCGTTCTCTTTCACTAACTGGAAGCAAACACTAGAATAACTCGCCTTTCCCAGCAAAAGTTGACAAAGACAATACAAGAGCCTCCAGCTGAAAATACCGAAGATGCTGCGGTTAATGAATCATCGAAATCAAAATGGAAAAACTCATTTCCAAGCTTGGGTTTAAAAAGTCAACACTGCAACTTAGTGCGACCGAGTCTAGAATATCTGGAACACTAGACGACCACTCAAATCAAGAGCTTCTCTTTATTGAACCATCTAGTCCATTGTCTATCGACTTCACAAAGATTGATCTTGCTGTCTGTGATGGCCACAGATTCACAAATGACTCTCCATCCCCATGATCTGGAAATTTGCTATGTCGGGTCCCCGAGTCATCACATTCAAATACAAAGGGCCTTCCAGTAAAAAGTTGGATCCGCATAATCCAGAGCTTTTCCTCCACTATGACGGCACCGATTACGGACTCATTACTGAATTATACCGAATGTCTCCAGGCAATCCAGTCGTCTTATTCGTGTGTCGAGACTCTCGAGACGTAGCCCTTCCTCACTACAAAAATATCAATCACTATAAAACTGGACGTCCTATCTATGTAGATCCTAGTATTGATGCACTTTCGGTGCAAAGACTTTTGCTCGGATGCCTATTATACAAGAGTACTAATATTGTTAATCGAAGAGATAGAAGAAACGGCATGATGATTCATGTAAAGGGTGCGGGAGAAGGACTAGATTCAGAAGTGGGAGGAGGAAACCTAAGGACAAGGGTGATGAATAATAATGATTATCCAGCCTTAGTTTGGATATTGCGTGGCTGCTGCTATATGAATTCAGGAAGATTGGATATAATACTACAAGATTGGTTAAAGGATGAAAGAAGTCCTGAGTTGAATTTAGTCGTATCTCCGTATGTGGACCGTCCGTTTTCTCCTAGCTTGGTTGACAAGACTCAGGAAGAACGAATTTCACTTGTGAAGAGGCTGATCAATGGATTGCTATTTTGGGTGGGAGGAGGCAGCATATAGAGAAATCTTCCTAGTGGAGCTTCAGTTGTTAGTGCGGAAGAGATGAGAGAGAGGTTTTGGGGTTCGCCGGAAAGTGCTGCCAGCATCACCAGTGAATATACATGTGACTTTTGTTTAAACAAAGGCATCCAATAATTATCTCATCCTCAGACCCTTCGATATATTACCCCACATAAAAATTTTTGACCAATAATATTCTTTAATTTTTTTACCTGAAATATACCGAAGGGTTTAAGAATATTTGATCATCACTTTGATATAAACATAAACAAATCAATATATCGATGATTTTTTAAATAATAATAATAAATTAATTAATAATTATAACTTTTTAAAATTGATTATATAAATTAAAATGAATTTTCTTAATATTTTTATATATATTATATTATTATAATTTAAAATTTTAATATACAACTATATTATTAAAAAAAAAAAAATATATTTTCAAATATAAACATTTTCAAATTATTATTAATACTTATTTTTTTAAAAATTAATAACTATAATTCTTTTAAATAAATCTAATAATATATTAAAAATCTTTTAATCAATCTAATCTTTACTATATAAAAAAATCCTTTAAAAAAGATTATAATTATTAATTTTGAAAAAAGTAAGTATTCTATCATTTTTAAAATATATACTTTAAACTTAAAACATTTTACATAAAAATTCAATCTTAAATCTAACTCAAATCCAATCATTTTAATTACCTTTCAATATAATTACAATATCATTGATACAATTCGCAAATTTGCAAAATATTTAATTCGAGATAATGATTCGATTGAATCTAAAATTATCATTAATATACAAATATTAAAAATGGAAAGATTGAATAAATTAAAATTTAAAACAAACTTTATTTACATAAAAATTTTAAAAATAATATTTTAAATCAACTATATAATTTAAATAGCTGATATTAATTAAATAAATATTAATAAATAAAAATTTTTAAATAATATAATTCTTTTTTAAATAAATTATAATTAAAAAGTAAAAATATAATATTGAAATGCTTTTATCAAATAAAATCGATTCTCACTAAAAAAACGCCCAAAATGACTCAGACCCTTGCAGAGTTGAATTGCTTCGATTAAAAAATAGATAATTTTTATATTAAAACACTAGTAATTTTCCCATATTATAACATTCCAAGTTATTATTATTCAGTTCAATTCCTAAAGGTCTAAGGATGAGATAATCCAATAACAGGTTTAGTTGTTATAGAAAAATAGATCTTATAAGTCTCATTGCAAGACTATATAGTATTGCTACTCATCTTTACTGACAAGGATTGTAGCAATTCTACATTCTTCATACAAGTCAACATTCATATTATAGTCTAAAATAAATACAAAGTTTTAGTGAGCGAGGTTGATATAAGATCAAAAGATCATATCTTAAAGTTACTTATCCCCAAGTATCATGTATTTATAAAATAGTTACAGGTTGTTTCCATGTATCAATATGATAAATAAGAAGAAAATTTGTCCCAGTCTAACACCGCATAAATTCAATCATCATTTACACAATTAGATGATTTCATTGACTAAAGCCAGGTTATGAACTCACCCCAATTCATACCATTATCCACCCCATGCTCCCAGCCATCAACCAAAGTAAAAGCTTCTCCATTGTCACATCATCGACTCCAAATCCGAATCCCCAAACTTCAATTCAATCAATATAAAAAAGTCACTACCAACCCAACTCACCGACTTACTTGAACCCTTTGCTGTCTCCAGAAATCTAAGAAATTAACTGAGATACTTATTATCTCAAGCAAGTGATCGATATCATGTTGTAGCACATTCATGAATGCATTCCTTCCATGTTTATCAGAATTTTGAAACAATGTAGCTACCAACGCTATATGAATCTCCATATACATATTTATGCGTATCATACAAGTTCTACACTATGCCTCCTTGCTTTTATGTGAATATTATTTTACTCTAGTTTAAGTCTCAAAATCCAAAGATCCAACATCACATGGGAAGTCAATACTTACTCTCTATTGCATTTTCTCTCTTCCATGCATCGTTATTCTTTATTTCTGTCCTATCCAAAAGGAATATCTTATTCTTCTCCCTATGACATTTTGTATCTTTATCTCAATATGCCCTAACCATAATTCCCTCTTACCATTCCTTTATTATTCTCATTCTATTCTCTTACATTCATTCTTCTTTACCGCTAAGGGCTGGGTCTTCCCCTTCAAATAGAGCAAACACATCGATCCGTCCATCTAATCATCACAATCTACTCATCACTAAACACTAAACACTACAACACAAATAAGCTCATGCCCGTCCCTTTTCTCGGATTTCTTTATTTCATTCTCATTCTCTTCTATCTTCCACATCCATACATCACAAATACATAAAAGCCCATATCAAATAGATGACTATTTTCCTGTATCTAGACCCACATACTTATCTAGCCTTTTACCTACCCACCTAATCCCCCTCAACATCCAAGTCTGCATCACCCATCTTCTATTTTCTTTACTTTCCTCTTCTTATCACCAAATCCTTTAAATATCTCCTCCTTAATCCAGACTCTCAAAAACATATTAACCACTTGCAACTCATTATCTAAAATTAACTCATTCTCTCAAACCCAGCTAGCCCTAGACTTTCCATTCACAACTCCTAACATTCACCACCTATGCCTGTAACCCCCAGATTACAAGAATCTAATGACTTAATTTTTCATGCTTCGATACAAGATTCAAGTCTAATGCCCTAAAAAGATCAGGAAAGTAAAAAACAACTCATTAATAAATACTATACTTAATGCATCTATTTCCTTACATCTCATTATCTCAGACCTACTTAAACATAATCACAAAAATTCTTATGCCTCCTCTGTATTTATCTTGCTCTCCCTTCCTCCACTATTAACTTATAATAAGTCAATAATCCCTCCTTCCTTTCTCTCAAAAGAAGTATCTCAAGCCCCATCATCTCCAGCACTTCCATATCTCTCCCCGCTCTCTCTTTATATTCCTTCATCTATGTAATCCCATTTCTCCATCCCCATCTCGCTTGATATTATTTTCCCCCTCATCCCCTACATCGTCTACATCACCGACTCATCACCTACCTACATTACTATCCCCCACATATATACTTCCATCCCTTACCCATCACTTATACTTCTCATCTATAACCTACCACTCATCACTGTACCATAAACCCACATTCCATTCCCATTCCCATTCCCATCTCCATCTCCCACCCCCAAACCCCCACCCACCTCCCACACCCCTTCCCTAAATGCAATAACCACCCCAAAACAATTAATTTCCCCACCCCCCCCCCCCTCTCAAAAAAGATCTTCCAGAACCAACCTTCAAAGAAGTGATTTTCTATATATCCTCATCACATGCTCACCGCATCCTATCCATTTCATTTTCATGCTCATCGTATCTTTATACCCCATCACCTATTTATTATAAACCCAAATCATAAAATCCAAAATCCAAAATACAATCTAGAAATTATAGATCCAATCTAAATAAATATAATTAATAAATAAATATCCATTAATACTCCAATAGTCCAATACTCCAATACTCCAATATCTAAAAAAACATCCCCAAAACCCAAAACTCCCCACCTCGATATCAACATCAATATCAACATTAATATCTCTTTGCGAACAATATCATGCTGCATAAACCATCCTATTCGATTTGAGATATGGGGTATATCATAAGATTGAGTATCTATCTATCTATCTCATCTCATCTCACCTCATCTCACCTCATCTCATCTCATCTCCCCCAATCTCCCTCTTTCATTCCCATGTAGTCTCGTCTCCCAACTCCCAAGCTCTATGCCAGACGTAAAAAGTAAAAGTAAATAGTAAAAAATAAAAAGTAAAAAATAAAAAGTAAAAAATAAAAAGTAAAAAATAAAAAGTAAAAAATAAAAAGTAAAAAATAAAAAGTGAAAAAGTAAAAAAGTAAAATAAACAATCCCAACACCTAATTAACGCCTACCCTGGATATCCATGCTCGTAGTAAATAAGTAAATAGATGACACCTCCATGCTCGCGCCACCCCACGCGGAAAATCATATATCGATATCGATATCGATAACGATGTCGATCTAGTAGGAATCAGGAATCTAGCCATCCAGCTAATCTCTCTCTATCTCTCTCTGTCTCTCTCTGTCTCTGTGCCTGTCTTTTAGCGCGATAATCTCATCTAACCCCCCTCTGTCTTGCAGAATCTACTCCATCCTAATACGCAGCCTCTCTAATCCTAACCATCTTCATCCATTGCATCAGTATAGCCGTTCCTGTCCCCAGTCTCCGCTTCTGTTCGAATCGCCTCTCTCTTATCTCTGTGTTCTTTCTACTCTCTTTACTTCATCTCTCTCTCCTTTCTCCATTTTTCTTTCCTCCGCCCTTTCTATATCATATCCGAGTCTGATGAATTTCTTCCATTGCCCCGTTTCACATCCCATCCAATCCTATATAATTGTTTTCCCATCTCCTTTCCCCCCCTCTACGACCGCTACCCTCTCCCCTCCCCATCTTACCACCCTTCACACTACCCCTCCAAACACCAGCCCCTCCCCCTCTCCACCTGCCACCCACACAGCGCCCCCTCCAACCACAACCCCACAAACCCCGCCACGCAAATCCCCGCACTATCCGCCACCGTCACCGCCGCCAGCGAGAACTCTCTATCGTCCTCTCTTACGCCCCCTTCTAAGATTTCGGCAAATGTGTTCACATACACCGCGCCCCCCAATATCCCCTCCCAGAAAACAATCCCCCAGATCAGATATACGTTCGGGATGAAAAAATAAAGCGCCTGTCCGATTAAAATTACCAGGTTCGCAACTTGTAGAAAGGAAGGGAAATACAGATTATGGATCCGAATGAAAGGCGTCGAGGATCTCGAAATAAAAACGCCGATTTGGTAGATAAGGCTATAGACGGGGTAGAAAGAGCGGTAGGTTGTGAATGGGTGGGATGGGGGATGTGATTGGGAGGGGGTTGAGAAGAGGAGGGTGGGCAGGATGGAGAGGTTGATGGTGTATTCAGTTATGTAGACTAGGAGGAGGGGGAGGATGTAGGGGGTTATGAGGTGGGTTACTAGGGTTAGTTTGTAGTTGAAGGAGTGCGGGTGGTGTTTGTTGACGGGGGGATTGGAAATAGAATTGGGATTGGGATTGGGGAGGAGGAGGGAGGAGGACGCGGAGCTGGGCGGGATATGTATATGTATATCGTCGTCGAGTTCGTTCTGGGTACCAATGTCCTCCTCATCATCACTCTCCATATCATCGCCACCATCCGGAATTCCCTTGTATCCCTTCCTCCCTGCTCCTTTCAACGGACCTCTCGGCAACACCCCAAAAAACGCCCCCAACATAATCCCCGGTAACGCCGCCGCCGCCCCCAGTGTCCCTCCCACACTCAACCCCATCACCGTCGTACACAGCACATAAAATCCGGCCCCAATCAACCCGGCCCCCCCTGTCCCACTACCCCATGCCGCGAGGGAAAAATGTCCATAATAATGCGTTAAGCCCAGGAAACTGAGTTCGCCACCGCCGGAACTAAGACTTGCGAGGGCGACGCCGAAGAGTTTGGTGGGGATGGATGAAGGGGATGTGAGCGCGATGAGCAGCATGCCGGTTGTGGAGAGCAGGCTGAAGAAGATGATACGCTGGGAGTAGGGGATTCGGTGGATGAAATAGGGGGCGAGGAGTTTGGTTATGAAGGAGGGGAGGACGTCGGCTAGGAGGACGATGGATTTGGGGACTGAGGGGCCTGCGTATTAATTGTTAGCTTGTCTATATTTCCTTGCTTTGCTTGATGTAAATTTGTAGATGGATGTGTATTTTGATATAGAGTGATAGAGTGATAGAGTAATTAGAAAAGAATGTGCAATAATGATATCATAATCTGCAGATACAATATCCAGAGGATGTAGGTAGATAATGAAGTATTGGTTAAAAATAATGATAGGCAATGTAGTGTAATGAATGCATCACATCGTCATCTCAACCAAGAATCCTAACATCCTCCCTCAAATCTATCCCAACCAAAACCATCCCAACCAAAACCAGTACCAAATCGAAATCGAAATCGGAATCGAGAGCCAAGGAAGGAAGGAAAGAAATAGTTAAATAAACATACCAACCAAATCCAACGCCGCAGATAAAATAATAACATACAGCACATTATTTATAAGTCCTATATTCGCGCATCACAAAAGTCAGTATCAATAGCAAACCGCAAACAACCATATGCAAACTCCTCTCCCATCCTCTCCTATCCTTCTACCCATCCATCCTCCCATCCATCCATCCCAAAATCCCATACAATACCACATCACACTCCTACCCATCTCCCAATATATATTAAGAATAACAAAAAAATAAAGGACATACCAAACAGCCAAAAAGCGCACAAAACCCTCCCATCAGCCCCACGAAACAGCGCTTTTAATCTAGAGCGATAGAGCGGCCATGATGAGCCCGGGGAGCCAGGGAGCGGGAGTGTGAGGTTGGGGGTTGAGGGGGTGCGATTCATGTTGAAGGGAAGGGTGCGGAAATCATGGGAGGGGGTTGTTTGGTGTGATGAGTTGAGTTGTATCGAGAGTTATATCGAGAGTTGTATCGGGGGTTAGGTATAAATGTACGTTTTATTTGTAAATATGTATAGATATGTATGGTATTTCATAAATATATGTATGTATATATATAAATAAATAAGTAGCGAATTCTATACTATATCATATCATACTATACTATATTATACCATACTATACCATCTAAAGTATCAATAATAAAGTATCAATGTGATGTGGTCATACTCGAATCGTGGATATATCAAATGAATACCTACCCCCGTACCTATCGCCCTCCGTATATAAGCGGTCGGGTGCGGTATCAAATCTATAGCGGAACTACTTCGCAGTATCCATTCATTTAACTGATAACACCTCGTCTCGCCTTGTCTCCGATAAGGAAATAATTTCATACCCACCTATCTGCTGAAGCTTACATACATATATACATACATATATATCTTACTGATTCAAATATATTCCAACTTGAAGATTGATTGTATTATCTAGATCTTCACTCTTATTACACATAGCTAGGTCACGGTGCTTTTACATATCTTATCTCGTATCATATCATATCATATCATATCAATCACACCTCCATTCCATTTTAATACATTTTAATCCCCCATCCCCCTACGGTATCACCTATTCAGGGAGCGAACCTAAATAGAATTCAATAAGTTCCCTAAATGAACTTTAGGAAATTGGTCATTTTAATGTTTA
Organism: Scleromitrula shiraiana; assembly: GCA_028455995.1. Taxonomy (NCBI): domain Eukaryota; kingdom Fungi; phylum Ascomycota; class Leotiomycetes; order Helotiales; family Sclerotiniaceae; genus Scleromitrula; species Scleromitrula shiraiana. The sequence continues at coordinate 864,055 of JABELC010000014.1, forward strand.
AATATATTAAAACTTTAAATATCAATATATTAAATTTGTAATTAATTAAAAATTGAATTTTATATAATATAAATTAATTTTAAAATTTAAATTTAAAAATTAATCTTAAATAAACTTTAAATAAACTTTAACTAGAATTTATCAATTTGAAATTATATTTAAAATAATTTTATTATCAATTTTAAATTATAAAGTTATTATTAATATTTAATTTTTTAATAAATTCTTATTAATTAAAGATTTATCTAATCTTTTATTAAATTTATATTAATATAGTTTTAAATTATAAAATTACAATCATTTTTAATTTAGATTTTATTTTTTATAAATCAACAATTTTATCAATTTAAAAAAAATAATTTTCTATAAAAAATTATAGAATTTAAAAATATATTTATATTACTTATTAATATATATTAATATTAACTTAAATATATTAATAATAAAAAAAATACAAAATTAATTTTAATATATTAACTAAATTAAAAAATAATAAAATATATCAATTATTATTAATAATATATAATAAATTTAAAAACAAAAATATATTAATTTTATATATAAATATAAATAAAAATACATTAATTTTATATATAAACTTTATATTAATCTAATTTTATATAATTATTCAAAATAAATTTAAAAATCAATCAAGAATTTAAGCTAAATTTATATTAATAAAAAATCACTCTCCAAAAATCAATTTATAATACAATTGAAATTTCAATTATAGTATAAAAATTTCCTTCCCTAAATAGTATTCAAGAAATCCCTGAATAGGTGATACCGTAGGGATCCATTCATTACTCCATATTTCCTTTCCCCATCCCATCCCATTTCCATTCATATTCCCATTCATATTCATATTCATATTCCCATTCACATTCATTCCCATCTCAATAAAAAATCAAGAAAAAAGTCAGACCACCACAAAGTCATCCACCACAAAGTCATCCCAATCATCCCAACCTATTCACTACAAACCCCCCTCCTCCCCTCCCCCAAATTCAAATTCAAATTCAAATTCAATTCCCCCCATCATCAACCGACATGCCGAACTCGGATGGTATATCCCCTCTCCCCAGGAAACTCTCCTATATCTACCTACTCCCACGCCGCCGAGATAAAAGCAAAAATACTTCGCTCCACCCCTCAATAATCTACTACATATAAGTGAATCAGTGAATCAATAAATCAATAAATCAATAAATCAATAAATAAATAAATAAATAAATAAATAAATAAATAAATAAATAAATAAATAAATAAATAAATAAATAAATAAATAAATAAATAAATAAATAAATAAATAAACACCATATGATATTATATAATCAATCACTCTCAATCCCCACGTCATGCAGAAATTCACCTTCAATTTAATACAATACAATTTCATACAATTTCATACAATACAATACAATTCAATTCAATTCAATTTCATATAATTCAATACAATACAATATAATTCAATACCGCAATTCAATTCAACACAATACAATACAATACAATTCAATACCGCAATTCAATTCAACAAAATACAATACAATACAATACAATATAATACAATATAATTCAATACAATATAATTCAATCACGGATCCGAATCTTCATTCATTTAACAACCAGATAAAAGGAGTGACGAACATGATGGAAGCGCATGACTTATCTACGATTGATTGATTCACTTGGTGTTTTGAATATTGGATTGGATTGGATTGGATTGGATTGGATTGGGAGAGGTATGTATCGTGGCTTTCTTTATGGATGGAGTGAGAGTGAGATGGAGATTGAGATGGAGATGGAGATGGGGCTATATTGGAGGAAATGTATGGGGAACAGCAGCATGGTATAGCATGGTATAGCAACACAGTATAATGTAGGATGTAATGTAAGTATGGTAAGATCTATAGATGAATGAATGATAGTTTGATAGTTAGTTAGTTACTTATACCTACCTATACCTACCTACCTACCTACATATATATAAACATACACGAGTAAACAAATATAAATAAACAAATCCCCCAAATCCACCACAACAATACAAAAAAAACCAAAAAATACTACTACTACTACCACATAAACAATCGAATTACATACAAACATATATACAAACATACAAACAAACAAACATACATAATCCCCATTTCAAGTTACAAAATAAATAAATGACTTTATTGCCATAATATCATTCCCATTCCCATTCCCATTTCCTTACCATCATCATCATCATCATCATTACCATCATAGTCGAGAATACTATACTATACTATACCATACCATACTATACGAAGAATCAACGAGCTATAATCCCGGCATTGTGAATATATCCTTGGACTTAATATATATTAATATATATATATATATTAATATATCTATGGAAAATCTTAGTTGAGCTCTGAGATAGTGTTAGTGTTAGTGTGAGCGTTAGTGATGGTGATAGTGAGAGCGTTAATATTAGTGTAAGTGTTTATATTAGTGTAAATGTAAGTGTAAGTGATAGTCTTAATATTAGGTGTAGAGCCCTAGAGTCCAGATATTGAAATAGCGGGGACATAGGTTATGATAATTGTTTTATAGATAGATAGATAGATAGATAGATAAAGGAAAGGAAAGGAAAGGAAAGGAAAGGAAAGGAATTGAAGATGTTGATTTATTTATATATATAACTTTAAGTTGTTTGAATGGATAGTTTTATTAAGTATCGTGCTTGAGTGTTGAAATATTTATGTGGATTATTGCGAAGGGTAGATTTACATATAGTATTGGCTTTAGGCCCTGTTCGGATCACTTTTTTAATTTGTTGCTAAAATGAGTTTAGAGTAAAATATTTTGATTAAAATGGGTAGTTTTTTAAAAAAGGTTGTAGGTCTATAAGATGTTGAAATACATTATTTTACTAAAAGCTGGTCAAAATTGCTATAGAGATTTAGCGAGGCTGTTATACAAATTTCTAACATTTGTAGACTTACAAATGTAGGTTTTATGTAGATAATTATCGCGTTCGATAAACTACTTATTTTGATAACATTTCTATTTAGAGTAATATCGTATTTGGTAAACACCTATTTAAGTAATATTTGTAGCTCTAAATAAGAAAAAAAAGTGATCCGAACGGGGCTTTATTCTTTTTTTTTTTTTTTTTTTTTTTCGATTTTTTCTTTCATGGTTTTAAGGTTCCAAGACTCTAAGGTCTAAGGTTCTTCTTGATAGAGTTTTTTAGTCGTTTTCTCCATATATTTACTAACTTAAATGGGGATAGAATAGATGGACTAGCTATACTTGTTTTTTAGAAAGAATCAACTAAACTTAAATAAGCAAGAAACAAGCATAATTGATTTTTTGATTTTTTTTCCATAGCGTCACGGATTAACTAAGAGTGAATATAAAGCTTCTTTTTTTTTTTTTTTTTTTTGGAAGAGAAGATAACTAATAATATAACAACATTATCAAGCGAGGAAGAGTCAATATCGATACCGATATCGATAAGGAGAGAGAGAGAGAGATAGGAATGAAGTGAAAATATTTAAAAAGACGATAGAAATAAAGAAAGAAAGAAATAAAGAAAAAGAAAAAAAAGAATAATAACGGCGACGACGTCAATAATCCACCATATTCATTCACGCGTTTCAACTTTAAGCCTTAAGCTACTAGGATTACCGAATACCGGATATTACCTTACCTTACCTTACCTTACTTTACTTTACCTTACCCTACCTTACCTTACCTTACCTTACCTTACCACACAATCTTTTCACTATTTCATTGATTCACTTAATAGTATTTTATTCTAATTACGGTATCAATATCAATCAATATCAATATCAATCAATATCAATATCGCATCATATCACATTCACGATATCCTTTATTCACTACTAGATAGATGCATTATCCAGGTGGCCTATTTCTTGTAAAGTTATCACTAAATTCTAAGTTCTACCTACCTAAGGACAAAGACTCCCATCTATCCATCCATTCTATCTTACCTTATTACACTTACCTTATTACACTTACCATTTAAGAAAAAGTCCCTGCGCCGTAAATCTCCTACACCGTACCACGATACCGCTCTCTACGTTTCTTTTTTTGTTAATCCTTCAATATACACACATATATCGAGTACATATATACATATATCCATGGAATAACTACCCTTACCTTATACCTTAGCTTACTTTAGCTTACTTTACCTCACCTTACCTATTACATATGTACATACATACATATACACATACAGCCGCACACATACATACTCATACTCATACACATACACAGTACCTTACTCATACATATACACATACACATACACATACTCATACAGCCGTACACATAATCTTACTACTACATAAAATACTCTTCCCCTTTTTTTCCTTTAACCCAATTTTGAAGAAAATTCAACGGGAAATAATAAACGTTGTAAGCTTCAAAAGACAAGACAAGACAAGAAGAATATTTTATAACAAATATCTTCATATTTTTCTTTTTTTTTTCGAGTAAACAACAGATAATCTATCTGTCTGTATCTCGTAAATGAAATAAAAATATATTAATAACTTATTATTACCTTTTTGAATTTGATTTTCTTGAAGGATTGAAGGATTTATATTAATCTAGAGGAATGGATAGAGAGAGAATAATAAAGGAAGTCATAAATAATAATTTATTTTGATTTGATAGGTAATAGGTAATAGTTGTTAGGTATTAGGTAATAGGTAAAAGAAGCTAGGATCTCTCCCATTTCCCATCTTTGCCCAAAAATACCGATAATTCGAATCCATAATCCATACAAAACTTACACTTACACTTACACTTACACTTATTACACTCATTTATTAAATATCATTTACACACACTTCCTTTCGAAGTTAAACTTCAAATTCAAAGGATTCATGAAAAATTAAAATAATATATCATGGATTCAAGACAACCGCAACATCCTCATCCTTTTTCGCGGAATACAAATACTTCTTCACCATATGGTCGTACTCCTTTTCCTCCTAATTCCACTCAACAACCATATCCTCCTTCGTCGCATCCACCAAATGCTACCCCTTCATATGCGGATCATCAACGAAGAACTTCTGATGGTCCATATTATCCACAAAGGAATTATCCACAAGATGGGGCTCCCATGCCTGGGCCTGGTCATTCAAGACATCCAAGTACTTCATCAATAGGACATAATACACCTGTAAATCGCGGTATGCCACCACCTTCTTCACCTCAACAACCATCATCGCAACAACCACCTCATCATAATTATGGTGCTCCACCTCCTAGACCACCTCCTGCTTCACTAGGTCCTCCTTCAGCTTTTCCATCGAATCGAGAATTACCAACTTTACCACCAATGGGTAGACCTCCTAGTACGGCTGGTAGCAGCATGTCAATTTCTTCAATGCTTGGAGGTCCAACTCCCGTAACTCGAGAACCAATATCTGCACAATATACTTCACCAGTTGGCACATCAGCTCCTCCACCTCCTATGTATTCGAGTGCGACTCATGCTTCACCACGCGTTAGTTCTACAGCTCCCGAGTATGCGCCTTTTCGAAGACCGCATACCCCTACCGAACATCAACGTCAATTCGAACCTAGAGGTCATCGCGCAAATTCTGCAGGTTCTCCACCTACTGGAGGGGGTCAATATGGTACACCAGATAGTAGGCGTTTTGGTACTCCACAACAATATGGTCGAGGGCCACCTCAAGGTCAGATGGTACAACCTCAGGATGAAAGAAGAGAACAAATGCGCATGTCTAGTATGGGTAGTATTCCACCGCGACCGAGTAGTCAGCCAACAGCTTTCAATCCTCCAATTTCACGCGCGCCTGATAGACCCCCTGTACATAATGATGTACCGTTTGGTAGAAGGATGGATAATAATGGTCGCGGTATGGAAACTCTTACACGAGGAGAACCTATTTATCGCAGAGCACCTCCATTTGAGGAAAGAAATGCTCCAGCTTACGAATTTATGGAGAGAGAACGTATTCAATTGGAGAGAGAAAAGGAATCGGTTATGATGAGAGAAAGGGAATTACAAGAGAGAGCTCGATCAGTGGCTATGAATGAACAAATGAGACCTGGTATGAATCCAGAATATTCTCATCAATTGCCTCCAAGAAATCCTCAACCTACATATAATCGACCACCCGAACCTCGAGAACAACCACCAGCTTGGATGCGCTCTGGATATGATCAACCAAGACCCCCATATGAACCATCTCCATATGATCGACCACCGCCACAAGCACCTCATCCAAATGGTTATGATTATCCTAGAACTTCCGCTCCTTTGTATCAACCTCGTCCCGCGTATACGGATATTCATGATCATGTTGACCCCCGTGATCGTGATCCACGTGATCCTAGAGATCCCAGGGATCATCGTTTCCCTCCAACATCTCACGCCCCACAACCCCCAGTTTCCGCTCCAGCTTCTCATTATGAACCACGATATGATGAAAGATTAGATCGTCCACCACCTCATCAACAACATCCGGTGAGACAACAACCACCAACAGAAGCGCAAAAGCGATCAATGCAAGCACAACAAATAATGTATGGTCCACCTGAGCCTTATCAATTACATGACTCACCTCAAAGAAGACAAATTGAAGAAGCACCTCCAATGCAACAACAACCAAGTCAAAGAAGTTTCTTAGGTGTTCAAGATACTCGAAGAGGTGGTCGTATATCTCCAATTCCTCAAGCAGTTCAAGGTGCACAAGTTCAACAACCTGGTCCTGCAGGTGAACCTGGAATTAAGAGTGAATTTGGTAAAATATTCCATGGTATTGGAAGTGGAGTTGGTGCATCTATGAGCATGCCAAGTCCTGTAGCTGGTTCTTCGGCTGGGTTACCAATTTCAAACTCAGGTAGACGTGAAGATTTTGAAAATCCTTCTGCTCAAAATTCGCCAATTGAAAATGGTGGTGGTCACATGATTGCTCGGACTTCATCATTAGGTGGTAGGAGGAGAAAACTTAAGGATGAAGATAGAGCCGATGATGAAAGTAGTACTGGAAGACAAACACCAACTGGTGGTCGTGGTGCTAAACGTGGTAAAGCTCATAGACACCAGTATGTTTTTTGATTCCCCATACCTTTTTACTTAACTAACATAAAATTTAGTCATCATCGTGCTTTAGATCACGTTCCATCACCATCTCAATCATCAACACCATTTAAAAGTATTCCAGGAAATAATGCAAATATTTCTCCACCAAGTGGTGAAAGATCTGTACCACATCATCACGTTCGAGGACATCACCATCATCATCATGCAACAAAAGCAGCTCAACCAGTCAATACAGTCACTCGACTTCCTAAAGTTACGATTCGATCACAAATGGTCCTTGAAGATGTTTCTCATTTCCCTCGTGCACATCTCGGATTCGAATACTATCAATCTAATCTTCAACCTCGTCGATCCGTAGCACCAAGTCTTTCTTTATCACAATGTGGATTTGCAAGTACAAGTAGAGCACTTCCAAATTTCGAAGGAAGACTCAATTGTACCTATACGATCAAAGTTCCTCGAGTTCATCTCACACCTTCTAGTAGAGAAGAAATCACTTATCGTAGAGCTGTATGGGGTACCGATGTGTACTCTGACGATTCGGATATCATCGCTTGTTGTATTCACGCAGGATGGTTTTGTGGAAAATGGCGTAAAGATGTTGATGTGAAATTACTTGGTCTTGACAGATTGGACGAAGGTATTTCGATCGAACCCGAACTCGATACAATCGCTACCGGTCCGGATGAAATGTTCGTCGATCCTCCTATTAAAGGTCCGATGCCTGTTCCTTCAAATCGAGATCTTCATGTCGATATTCTTATTCTTCCTGCGCTGGAAAAATATTCTAGTACGACGAGATTTGGTATTAAGAGTCGTGAATGGGGTGGGAAGAATACGACAGCTCATGATGGACTTAGTTTTATGATTCTGAGTATTAAATGGGTTGATGGGGTTGATGGGATGGAGGGGTCGGGTAGAGCGGCTAGAAAGAAGATGATTATGAGAAGGTTGAGAGAGGATGAAGTGGAGAGGGATGAATGGGAAGAGAGGGCTATGAATAGTAATGGGAAGAGAGGTAGTGATGGTCCAAGAATTGTAGAGGAAAGTTTTGAGAGAGGTGGTGGTCAAGGGGATGTTATGAAGGGTGAGGAAATGAAAGGGTTAGGGACGAAGAGCTGGTGGAAGACGGAAAGTAAGGATAAGGGGAAAGAACTTGATATTACTAAGGAAGTTGAGAAAGAAGTCGCGGATTCGATAAAGGATATCGAGATGTCTATGGGTCAACCTGACACACTTTCTCCAAATGAGAATGAGAATACCACAACTCAACCTGCAGATGATGCTATGGTTATTGACACTCCGGTGGAGATTTCAACTCCGGTTGTGGAATCTCAAGCTTCGTCTGCACTTATTTCGATCGAACCATCGGTGGAACAAAAAGCGAGAGTGGATTCTACTCAGATGGAATTATTGGTACGAGCATCTAGTTTATCTACAACTATACCTTCGACTCGGATCGAGCCGATTTCGGAATCTACGACGAAATTACCTATCGCAGCAACAGTCGCAGCAGGGGATGAATCTAGATTCGAAACTCAACCTGAAACGGAAATTCAAATCGATGGACAAAATCAAATTTCAATGTTAGATGAGGGATCTATTAAGATGAATGAACTAGAAGCGGAACCGGAATTGAAGTCTATTGTTTCTGAATCCGAAACTCAAACACAAGCGAAATCTCAAGCGGAATCTCAAGCTGAAGAAGAAACGACAGCGTCAGGAACAATAACAAACCAAGTATCGGAGACTGGAGCGCAATTGGAATCACAAATTTATTCACAGTCAGATCTAAAAGCACAATCTAAACAACAACTTGAATCAGAAAAGGTCCAACCAGAAAATCAAGCTATGGTAGAAACGGGCATTAATGGCGTGGATGTGCATACTGATATGAATACGAATGTGAATACGAATACGAATGTGGGAACTGGTATAAATACCGAGGAAAAGAAAACGAAAGATATAATTGTGAAAGGAGAGAGAAAGGAAGGTGGGGAGGGGGAGAGTAGTTCTAAAATCTAAAAATGGAAGAGAACCTTTCAAAGGGGAGATTTCAATTTCAAGTTCAATTTCGAGTTGGAGGAAATAGACGCGGATGATTTGAGTTTGGGTTGGGGATAGTAGTGAGGATGGTAGGAAGGATGGTGATGGGGATGGTGATGGGGGTGAATAGATAATTGATGATTGGTTGTGGATACTTGGATTGAGCTTGATGGTTTGGTTGGGTTTGGTGATGGTTTGGTGATGATCTGAGTTGAGAGGAAGGAAGGGATGAAGGAAGGGAGGAAGGAAGGAAAGAAAGAGATGAGATGAGATGAGATGTGATGAGATAATGGAATAGAATATCACTTTACTTGACTTGACTTTACTTGACTTCATTTGATTTACTTGATATGATTTATATTTATATTTATGCCAGTGACATGACATGACATGACATGACATGACATGATATAATATGATACAAGTAAGTGAATGAGTAAATCCGAGTCCAAATCCAAATCCAAATCCAAATCCAAATCCAAATCCAAATCCAAATCCAAATCATTCCGTGATAGAAAGAAAGTTTTGATATTTTTAATATTTTTGGATCTTTTATTATATTAGTATTTAATTAATAAGTTAATAAGTTAATAAATTAATTATTTTCAAGTAAGTTGAAGTTAATAAAAAAATAGATAGATAAATCTAATAACTTGAATTTGAGGTTGAGGTTGAGGTTGAGGTTGAAGTTGAATTAGTAGTAGTAGTATATAAAAACGTATTATCATACTAGTAATAACTTCAAGTTGAATATATAAGTTATACTAGTAGTAGTATATAATAATAATAATAAATAATAATTATATATATTACTATATACTAATATACTAATATCTTAATTTGTATTTCTAGCTTTCAAGTTTCAAGTTTGATCACAATTTTAGTTTCAATCTCCATCTCCATCTTTATCTCTATCTCCATCTTCATCTTCATCTTCATCTCTATTTTATCCTATTCCATTTCATTCCTTTTCACAAAGATAACTGAATACTAAATACCGCCACTAGACACCGCCACTAAATACCGCCATTAAATACTGCCACTACTCGGTTAAATTAAAATTGAAGCTCGCGCCAATTGCCGAAAACCTTCAAAATCGACGATTTTGTATAAATCACCTCTTACGCCAATATCAATAAATCGATCATTTATTTATAAAATTATTTAAGATATTAAATATAGATTATTTTTATATTAAAATATCTACTATTAAAATTTAAAGATTAAATAATAATTTAAAAATTTATAATATTTATTTAAATATAAAATAAAAATTATATAAAAATACTATAATTTTAAATTAATTTAAATTAAGCAAATTATTATATTAGAAAATAATAAAAATATATATAAATATATAAAAAAAAAACTTTTATTTAATATAAATATTATATATTAAAATATAATATAGAAGTCTTGAAAAGTCGAAGTTTTAAAGGTATTTTTAACTCTTTAAAATTTTTAAAAATCTTAATAATTCATTTATATTGAGATATAGATCATAAGGTAGCATGTAATAAGTATATGACTATAGTCGTATATATATACAACTTAATAATTTATACTATAAATAAATCAATAATAAAAATATATAATATAAATTATAGTATTATAAATTGTATAATTTAATTAAAATAAAATCATATTAATTAATATTATATAGATTAAATATTATAAACATTAAAACAATATTGTAATAATAAAAATATTTTTGAAAAAATTAAAATTAAATTTGAAATATCAATAAAGCATTTTAATTAAAAACAATATATAATATTAAGATAAAATATATAGGTATTAAGACGATATTATAAACTTTTACGTTTATTATATACGCCTTTAGCCTGGTTTTTTTAATTTAATTTCTTAATATTTTAAATATTTTAATTCTTATTTTTTTAAGACATTTTTTAATGATTTCTATAATATTCTTAAAAACTTTAACAATGATGAGATCTTTTTTATTATTTTTTTTTATTTCTTTTTTTTCTTTTTTTTTATATATTTATTATTTTTGGATTTATGGAAATTATATTGAAAATTTTAATTTTTATTTAAAAATATTATTATCTTTAAATTAATAAAATTTATAAGAATTTAGAAATATCCTTTAAAAATAAATAAACTTTTATTATTTTATAGTAATTCATTTTTTTCTTCTTTTTCTTTTTTCTTTTTTAACTCTCTTCTTGTATAATAATAAAGAATTTATTTTCTTTGTTAAAATATGATATCTTTCCTTAATTATTTGTATAAATATCCTTATTTAATTTTTCTTTTTGAGTCAATATAATAAAAAAAAACCCTTTTTCTCTAAATTATTTTTTTTTAAATCAAGATTTTAAAAAATATAATAAATTTTATAAATTATTTAAAGATGAATTTAATTTTAAAAATAATTTTAATAATAAAATTTTTTTATTATATATTTAATTTAAAATTTTAAAATATATCTATTATTATATTTTTAATAATAATATTTTATAAATATTCAAAAATGATTTTATAAACTAAATTTTAAAATATTTTATTATAATTTAGAAAAAAAAACTTTTTTATTTTATAATTCTTTAAGTGATTTTTATAAAAATTTAGTATTAATATTTTTATTAACTTTGATATTAATATTAGTTTGATTTTTATATTTATTTTTAAAATCTTACTTAAATAGACTCTAAAAGCGATAAAAACAATAATTCGCGATATATAATTCAATATATAATCAAACATCTTTATCAAAATAATTAAAAAACTTAATAATTTAAAAAAGAAAAATAAAAAAAACTTTATTATTAATTTTATTAAAAATTATAAAAAAAAAAAAAAAAATTAAAGATAAAAATAAAAAGAGTAAGAAAAATAAATAAAAAAAATAAATGATATTTAAAAAATTATTTAATTTTAAAAAACTTAATCTCAAATTAATATTTATTAAAAAAAAAGATAATAATAATAATAATTTCGATTTTGATTTCGATTCTGATTTTAAAAACAATTTTTTCGATTATTTAAATTTTAAAGATTTTAAGATTGATCTTATTTTATTTAATATTAATAAATAGTTTAAAAATTTTATAAAATAATATATATTAAATAATAATAAATATAATAATTAAATAGATAATATTGAATACAAATTAATTATTTATAAAGATAAGTACAAATAAATTGATTTATTTAAATAATATTAATATTTCAATATTTTATTTATATTATATAAAAATATTTAAAAATATTATTATAATATTATTAAATATAAAAATTCAAATATTAATTAAAAAATAATTATTAAAAAATTTTAAAAAATATTTAAAAATAAAAAATAAAAGTATAATATATATAATAATTAATCTAAAATCATTTTTTACATTATTATTATAAATAATTTATTAAAATTAATTAGATAATTATATAAAATTCTATTTAATAAAATATATATTATAAAGTTTAGATTATTACTAAAAATATATAGTAATTTCATTTATATAATAAAACTTTTTATAATTTATTAAGATTACTTTATATATTTTTAAAAATATTTAGATTTATTTAAAATATTTATTATTATAATTATAAAAATCTATATATTTATTATAATATAAAAAAATATAAAAAATAAATTTAAAAACGAATCATTTTTCAAAAAAAAAAAATAATAATATAATCGAATAAAACTTTAATAATTGACAATTTTAAAGAAATAACTAAAATAATAATAATTTATGATTTTAAAATAAAAATATATATTTTAATAATCGAATTTTTCAATTCAATAATAATTATTATAATCAAAAATAAAAAATATATTATATTTATAAAAAAAAAAATATTAATTAATTAAATATATTTTTAAAAAATAAATTATAATAAAAAAAAAAATTCAATTAAAAAATAAAATCAAAATTTAATTTTAATAATATATAAAGTTTTAATAAAAATTATAATCAATATATTTAAAACAAATATAATAATAATAATGATTTTATTTATATAATTAAAAAAATCAAAATATTTTAATTAAAATTATATTTTAATAATAATAATAATAATAACGATATTAAAGTATTTATTATTTTATATAATTTTTATATTATTATAAATAATAATTATAATAATATTATTATAAAATTTAATAATCTAATTATTTTATATATTTATATTAACAAAATTGATCAAAAATTTAGAATCTATTTATAAATTAAATATTATAATGAATATAAATTTATTAATATAATAATTGATTTTAATATTATAAAATAATTAATTATTAATTATAAATAGTTTTTAATATTATAAAAATTTATTTAAATCGATATAAAGATTTTAGATTCAATTATAAACTTTAGATTTGATTTTGGTGATATTTTCTTTATTAAAATTATTTTAATTATTAATTTAATTAGTATAATTATAAAAGGTCAGATATGAAGAAGAGCATTATGGGTTGATATATCATTATATTGTTAACTGATTAGCTAAAGTCTTGATCCTATAAAGGGATATATATCAATCATCGATTATATAATTATATTAATCTCAATGTAGAATAATCTTTATTTGGCAACCATTTTAATACATTTTTTTATTGATATGTTAATTATCTATATTATTTTGATTATTTTTTGTTTTATATTATATATATATAATTATTTTATTATATTTTGCAATTTAAATATCTTTATATAAAGTATTTCAATAAAATATTAATATTTAATTAATATTAATAATTTAGTTAAATTATTTATTATTATTTCTTTAATTAGGATAAACTATAGATTGATATATTTTTGTATAATCTATTTTTAAATAAAATAGTATTTTATAGTTATATATTTTGTATATTGGTGGATTTTTAGATTTTTTATTAGTGTTAAACTTTTTTAATTATTATTGTAAAGTATAATATATGTAGTATTATTATTATTATATTTAATTTTAGTTAAAAATTATTATATTTATAAAGCTTTTATTAATATTTTAATTAGATTATAATATTTTGATTTGATTAAAGAAAATGCAATAATAGTTTGTTTTTTAGATTGTATTAAGATAATGTTTTTATATATAAAGTAAATATATTTAGAAATGCTTTTTTTAATTATAATATTATTAATATAATTTGAATCATTATAATTTTTAATATATTCATTAACTATTCTATTATAAATTATAATATAGTTAATTATTTTAAATATGTATTAATAAATTTTATTATAAACCAATATATAAACAATTATTAAATTAATTAAAAATCTGTATAGAATTCCGATTGTAAATAAAATATTGACTCGAGTATAAAGAAATCTAAGTGATTTTATTTTTGATTGATATTTAATGATAAATTTTAATATTATTATTTTAATATTTAATATTATTAGATTTATGATTTTTAATATTATTGATATAGATTTTGATTTATAATTATCAAAATCGAACTTTTTTAATATTTTTTATATATAAATGTTTTAATATAAAATGATAGTCTTTTTTTTTTTGTTTTTGATAATTTTAATGTTTAAAAAGTAAATAATAGATCCAAGATCTTTTATTTTAAATACTTTTATTAAACTTTGTTTGATTTGATTAATCAGTTATTGTTTACTGATTACAAAAAAATCATTAATATAAATGTATATAATAATTTTTATAATAAAGTTATAATATATATAATTATTAATATCAAAAAGTTTAAATTCTATATTAATAAATTTAATATATAATATATTTTATTATAATTATAGAGATTGTTTTAATCTATATAAAGCCTTTAATAATATATATATCTATAAAATATTATTATTGATAAAATTGAATATAACTTTATTTTTAGTTTAATATAATAATAATTTAATAAAAATAAATTTATTAAATTCATTATTTAAAAATATTATAATAGTATTTATTTGCTTAATTTCGAAATTATTTTTTTATTATTAATGTTATAAAAGTTTTTTATACAATTGCTTTATATATCTTTATATATGTTTAATTATAATCTTTTCTATATTTTTATTTATATTTTTAAATAATCTAATAAACTTTATATTTAATAATTTTTTTTTCTTTATTATATTTTTATTTAAAAATAAATTTATTTTATAAAATTTTGTATTTATTAATAATATTAAATATTTCAGATTTTTTAATTAATCTAAATATTTTATTATTATATATTAATTTATATTTTGATTTAATAATTTTAATTTAATATTCTTTTTTTAGGTTTGTTAATGCTTTTTTTAAAGTTTTAGGGTTATCATTATTATTATAATATATTATATTGAATATAATAAGTATTATTTATATATTATATAAAAATCAAGTAACTTTATTAATATTGATTAATAATATTTTTTTTTTGTTCTTTAAGCTTACTAATTAACTTTATTTTTTTTTAAATTTGAATAAAACAAAAAATAAAGCTTTATCGATAATATCGATATCATTATCATCATCAAATATTTAATCAAATAATTCTTTATCTTTAATTCTTATATATTTATTTATATTAAATAACTTTTTTAATATATTAATAATAAATTTATTAAATTATATATATTAAAAACTATTTATTAATTTTAAAATATTATTATTATTATTCTTTTTGTTTTAAAAATCAATAATAATATTGTTATTTAGTTTAATAATTAGATTTTTTTTAACGAATCAAATATTTAAAATTTGTACGATTTTTTTTTTAACTTGTATTAGAATATATATACAATATATATAATTATTCTCAAAATCTATTAAAATATCAATTTTAGTATATAAAATAAATTTTTAATTAAAAACGCGCTTTTTTTTTAGAATATATATATATGTTTTATAGTCTAGTATATATAAATATATAATCAAAAATTTATTATTATAGTCTAGATTGATTTGATCTATAAATATTTTATATAGAATTATTTTTTTAATTGAAATAATTATAGTTTAATTTATAATATAAATTATATTTTGATATATTTTTAATTAAAATATTAAAGGTATTTTTTTATTAATTATGATTATTTATATTTTTTTAAATAAAATGTGAATTAATTATTTTGAAATTTTGTTTTGATTTAGGGTATATAATATAGTAAATTTAATTATTAAATCAATGTTTTTAATGAGTTTATCTAGATTATTTATATTATATTTTTTATCTTTATCTAGTCTTTATTTTATAGATTTCTAATTGTATTAGAGTTTAAATTGCTTTGTAATAATTTATAAAGTTAATTTAGCGTTTTTTTTATATTTATAAGTATAGATTTATTTAAATTGAGATGTTTTATTAATAATAATAATAATATATTAATATTTATTAATACTAATTAGATTGATTTTAATAATATCGATATATAAAAGTTTAAAGATTTTGATTAATTTTGAATTGATCATCTTTTATAATATTTAGTATAATTTTGATAATTCATATATTTTATAAATCTTTTTTTTATTTTTAAAATATTCTATTAAATTTTTGATAAATAATTCTTTTATTATTTTTTAAATTATCTTGATATTTTTTTTGAAAAAATACTTAAATCGTTTATACTAAATATTTATATTAATATGTTTTTTATAAATATTGATATTTGAAAATAATATTAGAAATATTGAATAAATTATTATTTTGTTTTATAATTTAATAATAATATATATATTTAAATTCATTTAAAAATAAACAATTTTTTTATTATTTTATATATAATTATATTATATATATTTATTATTTTTTTATTATATCATATTTAAAAACAACTTCAATAATAATTCATTAAAATATAAAATATTTTAATATAAAAAAAGCATTTTGAATTTATTCTTTATAAAGCATTTTAATGCGATTTTGCTTATTCTTATAAAATAAATTATTTTATTTATTGATAATAATCCAAATTTCTTCGATTTATATAATATAAACTTCTAAAATATAATGAATTTTAATATATTTTATATATAATAATATAAAATATTAATATTATAGATTTAGATATATTTATATTAAATATTCATAATAATATTTAAAGTTGATTTATTGTTAAATAAGTTATATAAAAAATTTTTAATCATTATAAATAATATTATCATTATTATTCTAAAATTTTTATAATTATTAAATTTCTTTTTATTATTTAAATTTGAAGTTTTATTATTAGATTTATTGTCTAATATTTTATTTTTAATTTTAATCTAAATCTTTTATTTAATATCATTTTTATTCTTTTATTTCTTTTTCATATTAGCATTTTTTAAATTGTTTAAACATATATTAAAGTTGTAAAATCAAGCTAGATTAAAACTAAAATTACTGCAATAAATATATAAATTAGATTTATTAAAGTAATTAAAATTGTTTTATTTAGGTATAGCTTTTTTTTTTTATAAAACTTCTTAATTTTTATTATTAAAAAATATTATTTTATTTTCTAAATTTTCGATTTATTAAACTTTATTGATAAAATTGATTATAAAATCTTTTATTATATTAAACTTATTTATTTTTAGATTTCAAATAATAAAGCATTATCATTTTACTCAAATAAAAAACTTTTTATTTATCATTATAATAAATTATATATATTGAATTATTATATTTAATATTAATTTTATTTTAATAAATTTTATAAATAATTAACAAATTATAATAATTATTTTTTGAATATTTTTAAAATTATTTATATTTATTTAATTATATTTAATCAATTTATTATAATTAAAAATATAATCTTTACCCCTATATTGATATTTAAGAACTTTAATCATTTTTTAAATTATTTTTTTATTTTTAATTAATCTTACCAAACCAATATAAAAAAATTAATAAATAATAATATATATTTTTATATTTTTTTTATTTTATTTTTTTTAAATCTTAATTTCTATTTTAATTATAAATACCATAAAATCAATATTTTTTAATATTATTACTCTTTCCTTAATAATTTTCTTTAATTCGTTTATATTAGTAATATTCTTGATATTTTTGATTTAATATAAATAATTTTCTTTTTTTTTAAAATATTATTTTGAATTTATCTATAAAATAGATAATAATAAATTTGATTTTGCTATTGAATTGATTAAATTTATTAATAAAAATAAAAATAATAGTTTTAATAATTATTATAATAACAATTGATAAAAAAAAATTAAAAAAAATAATGATTTATCAAATATTATTATGATTTTTTATTGAATTATATAATTAATCTTCTATATTATCTTATTAACTTTATAATATTAAAATGATTTTTTGAATAAAAAAATTAAACCAATTTTTATACTTTATACAAAATCATTAATTATAATTTTTTTTTAATAATATTCAATATTTTATTAAATAAATATTAAAAATATAAATTAATAAAATTATTAATATATTTTAATCTTAATATAAATTCTTAAAGATTTATTATTATTAATCTATATTTTTATTAATTTATATTGAAAATTAATAAACTTTTATTTAATTTAAAGTTTTTGCTTAATTTAACATTATTAAATATTTTATAAACCTTTATTACTATAATATTTACTTGATCTTTAATAATTCATTTCAATTTTTTTTTAATAATATTCTTTATAAAAAACTTGAATTAAAAATAGTAAATAAGCTTTTTTAAATAAATTAAACATAATTAATAACCTTTAAATACTTTTAAACTTATAATCTATAAAAAATCAAATATAAAGAAAAGCATTATAGATTAATATATCATTATATTATTAATTGATTAACTAAAGTCTTGATCCCATAAAGAGATATATATCAACCATCGATTATATAATTATACTAGTCCCAATGTGGAGTGATCTTTATCCGGCAACCATTCTAACAATAATTAATATTTCTATTATTAATATTAATATTTTATTTTTATTAAATTTTATAAATATAGATTATATTTAAATTTTATTTAATAATATTAAAAATAAATTTTAAAATATTAATAATAAAATATAAAAAATTATTAAATATTATAAATATATGTTTATTAATTAATTAATTTTTTTTTAAAAATTTTAATAATTTATTATAGAATTATTAAATATAGATATAGAATATTATTTATTTAAAATTAAATTATATTATATTTATAAATAAATAAGATATTTTTTTATTAAAAAACTATATAATTTATTTAATTATATTGATTATAAAAATAAATTTAATTATAAATAATTAAAATAATTTATAAAATATTATAAGGAATATCAATTTTATATTAATAAATCTAAAAGATTCAAATTTAAATTTTATAATAATATAAAATTTAATTTTATTATTATAATTAATATATATTAATAATAATTTTATTTTTTATATTATTAATAAAGTAATTTGATTTAATATTATATATTTTATTAAAGATTTATTAATAATAATAATATAAAATATATTTTATTTTATATAAATTAATATTTATAATAGTTTTTTTGAATTAATTATTTATAATTAAAGAATTTATTTTATAAAAAAAGATTTTATTGATAATGTTTATATAATTATAATTAAAATTAAATATATATTTATCAAAATTTATTATTTTATTAAAATGATTAAATATTATTATAAAGTAATTTGATGAGTATATATAATCATTATTAAAGAATTTAAAGATATTAAAAAAATTAATAAGGATATAAAATTATAAATGATTATTAAAATTATTAATAATATTATTAGTTTAAATGGTTTTATCTTTATTTTATTAATATTTGATATATTTTTTTATTTAATATTTTTCGATTTTTTTATTTTATTTATTTTATAATATACTATTATAATTAATAAAGCAATAGATAAAATAGAAAAAAAATATATTAAATAAATAATAATAAATATTTTATATTAATATAATAGATTATTTATATTTTATTTGTATAATTTTGAATTTAGATTTTTAGTTTTTATTTATTAAAAAAAAAGTATTTAAGATAAATTATATGAATTTATCAAAATAAAAGATTAAATATATATAATTAAGATAAATAATTTTAATAAAGAATTTAAAAGTATTTTAATAAAATTATATAAAAAAAAGCTTGAAATATTTAATAAATTATTTGATGATATAATTGATTTTTTATTAATAAAAAATTTTATTTTAAATTTAATTAATAATAAAAACTTTAATAATTCAAAAACATTTTAATTAAGAAAAAGCATTTATATATTAGATAAAAAATCTATTTTTAATTTAATTTCTATTTTAATTTTATATTTAAAATTAATGATTAAAATTCTTTATTAAAAATAAATTCTAAAATATAATTAAATATATTTTAATAATGATAATAATAATAATTATATTATTAAAAATATTTTTAATATATATATTATTATAGATTTTTTATTAATTATAAATTAATTTTGTTTATTTTATAAAAAGAAAATAAATAATTTATTAGAGAAAGATATATTTGAAATTATTAAAAAAAACGATATATTAAAAGGTATCCGAATTTTTTGCAATAAATTTGTTGATTTTATTAAAAATAAAAGTATATTAAAAGTATTTAAGAAATCTAGATTAATAGTTTAAAATTATAATAATAAAAATAAGGAAATAGTTTTAATAAAATTTTTTATTATTTAATAAATTAATTATAAAATTATATTTTATTTTATAATTTTATAAAATATATATTAATATATTTAATTATATTTTTATAATATATTATAAATATATATTTAATTAAGAATATTTTTAATTTATATATTTTATATTAAATCTTTATTAAAAATAGATTTTGAATTAAATATAATTTTTAAAATTATATATTTGTTTTATAATATTATAAAATTAAAAAATTATTGATATTTTATATATTATAATTATTATATAAAAGCTTTTAAAATAATTTTTTTTTATTTAATAATTATTTATTTTATATTAATAAAGATAAAAAATTAGATATAATTAAATTATAGATAAATAATATTTTTATTTTTATTAATAAAAAATTTATAGATAAAAAAAAAGTATAAATCAAAAAAAAAGATTATTTTTTAAAAATATAAAAATAATTGATAATTAATATTTTTTTTGAATTTAATAATATTTTAATTTATATTGATAAAAACAATATAATTTTATTTATTTAAAAATAATAATATAATAAATTTTATTTTGTAAATTATTTCTTTATTAATTTTAAATTATATAGAAAAATTAAAAAAAATGTTTTTTTAAAAGAATAATATATTATTTAATAAATTTGTAATATATATATTATAAACATTTGTTAATTAAAAATATTATTTGATTTATTATATATAATTTAAGTTATTAATTTAATTAAAAATAATATAAACATTTTTAATAAATATATTTAATAATAAATTAATAATTTTAATTATGACTTTATATTTATTTTTTTAAAATAGAATTATTATAAATAATTTGTTTTATCGATATAAGTTTTATAAATAATGTTAATTTTTTTTTTTAAATTGGTTTTATTATAATATTTATTAATAAAAATAATAATATGAATATTATTTATTAATTTTTTATCAAATATAAATAAATTATATAAAATGTTTTTGTTTTAAAACTATATAAAATAAAATATAGATTCGATATTATTATTATAATCAAGTTTAATATTGATGAAATTATGAATTAATTAATTAATAAGAAAATTATGATTAATGTTATATTTTTTATAATTTATATTGATTGAAAATCTTTTTATAAATATTTAATCAAATTTAATATTTTTTAAAAAAAATGTTTAATAATCGATTTAGTTTTTATTTATTAATTATATAAATATAAAAAAATTATAAAAATTAAATAGATTATTAGTAATATGAATTTTATTAATATAATAACAAAATCAAAGTTTTATATTATTTTTAAAAATTTTATCGATATTAATAAAGTTAAAATCAATATAAAGAAATAAATTGAATATGAATAAATCATTTTATTTGTTTAGTAAAATAAATCATAATCATTTAATTCGATATTTATTATAAGTTAGTTTATATAGTATATTAGTATATTATAATAAAAAGAATACGATAAAAAAAATATAATAAAAAAGATATAATAATATAAAGAATTAATATGGAAGATATAAGGCATAAAGAATTAATATAAAAAAGATATAGAGGATAATAATATATATAAATGATATTTATTAAAATTATTGGGATATTATTATTCTGATTTGAAAATAATTTTTTTAAAAATAATGTTTATTAAAATAATAGTAATTATGATTTTATATATATTTTTTTTAAATATTTTTTTTTATTATATTATTTATATATATTTTAATCTTTTAATTTATTTTATAAAAAAACAAAAAAGAATAATATTATAATATATAATAAATTTAATTTAACTTTTTTTTTTAAAAAATAATGCTAATATTAAAATATAAATTATAAGATAATATATAACAAATACACGATTATAATTATATATATATACAATTTGATAATTTATACCATAGATAAATCAATAACAAAAATATATAATATAAACTACAATATCATAAATCGTATGATTTAATCAAAGTAAAACCACAATTTAAATCAAAATTATATTAAATAATATTTTAATATAGTAATTATGAGGATATAAATTATTATATATAAAAATTTGAAGTGATTTTAATGATTTTTAAAAATCGAAGTTATGATGGTACTTAATGCTTGTAAACACTATATATACTCTTTTTAACTTTATTATATTATATTTTTTATATATTTTTAATATATATAATATTTATATCAAATAAAAGTTTGTTTTTTATATATTTATATATATCTTTATTATTTCTTAATATGATAATTTACTTAATTTAAATCAAATTAAAATTATAGTATTTTTGTATGATTTTTACTTTATATTTAATTAAATATTATAAATTTTAAAATCATTATTTGATCTTTAAATTTTAATAATAAATATTTTAATATAAAAATAATCTATATTTAATATTTTAAGTAATTCTATAAATAATTGATCGATTTATTTATATTGGCGCAAGAGGTGTTTTATATAAAATTATCGATTTTGAGGGTTTTTCGGTAATTTGCGCGTGCTTCAATTTTAATTTAATCGAGTAATAAATAATAATAAATAATAATAAATAATAATAAATAATAATAAATAATAATAAATAATAATAAATAATAATAAATAATAATAAATAATAATAAATAATAATAAATAATAATAAATAATAATAAATAATAATAAATAATAATAAATAATAATAAATAATAATAAATAATAATAAATAATAATAAATAATAATAAATAATAATAAATAATAATAAATAATAATAAATAATAATAAATAATAATAAATAATAATAAATAATAATAAATAATAATAAATAATAATAATAATAATAATAATAAATAATAATAAATATATATACTACTAGTAGTAGTATAATTAATTAATTTATATATACTATATAATCAACTTGAGCTTATATACTAATATACTAATATATTCAAGTTCAAGTTACTTTGATTTAATATTCGAGTCCGAGTCATACTAGTATTTTAATTCTTATACTACTATTTTCAAATTGTGTTTCTAATTTTTAAGTTTCAAATTTGATTATAATTTTAACTTTAATTTAAATTAATTTAAATCTTTATTTTAATCTTTATTTTTATTTTTAGCTTAAATTAATTTTTATCTCTATCTTTATCTTTATTTTTATCTTTATCTTTATCTTTATCTCTATCTTTATCTTTATCTTTATTTTTATCTTTATCTTTATCTTTATTCTATTCTATTCTTTTTTATAAAGATAATTGAATATCGTTATTAAATACCGCTATTAGACACTGCCACTAGACACTGCCACTAGATAAATCAATAAAATAATAAAATAATAAATAAAATAATAATAAAGTAACTGAATAATTAATTAACTTGAAAGGAGCGTTGATTTGATTTGATTTCAAGTTGATTTGATTTATTTGATTTTATTTTATTACTCGGGCAGTGCCAGAGTACAGTACAGTACAGTACAGTACAGTACACAGTGTGGGTATCATATTCGTTTTTATTTTTATTTTCATTTTCATTTTTATCATCAATGAGTCAATGAGTCAATTAATCAATTAATCATTGCGCCCTCGTCATTCAAGTTCTCCCCGCCAATTTCTCCTTCCACCATATACTGGCAAATTCAAATTCAAATTCATTTCATTTCAATTCAATTTAACCTCCTTCCCGCTTCCCGCTTCCCCCCTATCAATCATCTAATAACCTCCCCCTCCCCCTCCCCCCATCTCCCCTCCCTAACCCCCTTTCCCCCCATCAATCATCTAATAACCTCCCCCTCCCTCTCAATCCCCTCCAACCCCTCCAATATCTCACTACCCCCCAACACCCCCTCCCCAAGCCCCCCCGTACTCTTAACCCCACACGTCCAGACCTCGTGGAACTTTACGCTCTCGTCGCTACTAGCTACCACTATACATCCTTCTTTTGCTGTTCTACTAAGAGCTTTTCCACCTTCTCGACCTATTGTTATCGGACGTCGTCTACTGGTGCTGGTACCGGTACTATGTATGCCAGTTGTGGCACCATCTCTGGTATTGTTAATCTCGTGGCTTGTGCTTGCGCTTGTCCTGGTTTGCCCATGCGTCTCATCACCTCTTCCATAACTCGCAGTCTCGCCGGCTCTCTCGCCTCCACTCTCACAATCGTTTGGACCCCCCGGATACGCAATCGCAAATAGCGCTCTATGCTCCCCCTCCCACGGCACCGCGGCAACCTGTCTACAATCCGGCCAACTAAAAACCGCAATCCTATACGGATGTTCCGGTTGCGCGTACCCAAACGTTGCGACGATTTCCCTCCGCGTCGTACTCCAGATTAGACTTGTTACTTGCGCTGCTACGCTAATGGTCGCGAGACAGGCGCCGGAGGAGGTGTGGTAGAAGTGTATGCATTTATCATTACTACCACCTCCAGTCGCTATGAGGCCGTCGCGCCACGGACAGAATGCAATAGCCTTAACCGCAGCGCCATGAACCCAGCGATGTTTTTCCGCGCCGGGGAGAACCTCCTTAATGGGTGTTTGGGGCGCAATGCTATGGATTCTGCGCATGCCGGATGTTGCGCGAAAGACCTCTTCGGCTGTGATACCCTGGTCTCTAGCGGGACGGGTAATCTCGTTTGTGCGGAACAGGAGACAGAGATTATCGTTTCCGCCGGTTGCGAAGAGGGAGCCGTCGGGTGAGAAAGAGAGACCGCAGATTTGTTGCGTGTGTATTGAGATTCTGGCGAGGAGCGTCATGGAGCCGGACCAGCCGTCGCGGGTGACTTCCCAGACGTCGGGCCATTCCACGGCGTAGTAGTAGACGTTTCCTTGTTCGTCGCCGACGAGGAGATCTTCGGTTTTGACGGAGAGACCGGGAGAGAGTGGGTTTTGGGAGGGCCGCATTGTTATGGATGGTTTCCATGTGACGCAGGCGATGGGACATGGTTGTTGGATTTCGAATCGGGGGAGGAGACTATCGTATAGTGATAATAGACTAAGAGAACCATCGGATCGACCAAATGCTAAGATGGATTTTGCCCCTTGGGTGGATGAAAATGCGAGTGAGGTTAACCAGGATCCGTTTGGTGTACCGCTGTGAAGTAAATGAACACCGGCTAATTCTGACCATGCATAAAGTAATGAACCTAGACCAACTGCTAAGGTATGACTTGTTCCAGAATATGCAAGTACTGAACAGTAAAAGTCATCTCGTAAATTTGGCGCATCAAGAACTGTGTATGAAATTAGCAGGGAAATGGTAGTAAAGTAGATGGAAAACTTATTTGAATGGAGCAACAGGAAGTGTACGTGTTTCCTGGGATAAATGATGTTCTATAATTTTGTCATTATAATATTCTCCGAGAAATTCATCATACTAACTATGATCCGGTCCACCACCCAAAACCCATTCCGACCCATTCCAAGAGGTTTTCAATTCCGGTTTAGGACCTTTTCTTTTCGAATCGATTGAAGGTCGTTCTGGCGATAATTTTGGATCTCTAAACTCGAAAACTCGTTGTACTCGATCAATATCTAACGCATGAGCTAATCGATCTTCATGTTTCTCAAAATCTTCTTGTGCTTTAGGACGAGAAGCGGAAAATGTTGTGGTATAAAGTGGGGCATTGGTACCACTGCCTAAGAGACCACCACGACCATCTGAAATACCTGCACTAAGAGGAGCGATACCACCAACAGCCCATACGGTTCCTACACTTACTTGTCTTTCACCACCAGGGGTTGAAGGAGGATTTCTTTGGAAAGTAAGAGCAGTAGCGCCTGAAATTCAGTCAGTAAATTGAAGAAAATATTAGCAAGGATAGATTGTACCTCTGCCACGATTTCCAGTAAAATTTCTCCTTGTATCAGGACGGAGGGCAAGAGGAACTGGAGATGTTACTCGTCTACGATGATGGAAAGCATCAAGACTTGCACCACTATGCCTCAATAACTTTTCATAGGTTGATAGAGTAGCAGGATCTTTATTGGCTCGAAAACTCTGTGCAGAATCATGAGAGCTTCTAAGAACCGGTAGAAATCGATCTGGGGAACGTAGAGAGCTAGTGGATTTTCTTGGGGTCGGTTCAAGACTGCTAAGAGATGTTCGAGCCCTCGTGATAGTTGGTCTATGTCTAGTTTTGGGCCGAGGAAGTGTTGAGGAAGAGGTAATTATAGGTTGAGGATTGTCTGATGTTCCATCAAATCGAAGTTGATTAGATTTTGGATCATTGGAAACACGATCGAGGAGATGTTTGATTCTGATAGAAAGTTTGATGGCCTTTTCTTTTCCATGTTCGGGTTGATTGGAGTTTTGCTTATGATTAACATCAATGTCTATAAAACTTAGCATTATATACTTGTTAAATAAGACTTGAACTCTTGAATCTCACCACTGAGAATACTTAGTCTACGTTTTGGTGAGGGACTGCCATAGCCGGAGTCAACGGGTGAACTTGGTATGGTGGCGAATGGCCGTTGATTCCATTCATCTCGAGAGAAATAAGACATAACAAATAAGAAGAACGAATGAAAATCGAGGAGGCCGAAGATAAACTGCGAAGGAAAAGCGGCTTATCTACACTCTCTCGGGAAAGAAAAGAATGATAGAGGATAAGAATATTGAACCTTACGATGATTCCTGGCAAGAAGACGGGAGAGGTCAAAAGTCCTAGGTCCTAAATTCCTGGATAGATATCCTACTTTTCTTCTATTTGGGGTTGTTAAAGAAAGTCAACCAATGCATGGAGCACCAGTGAAAGTCCCAAGGAAAAGAAATCGTATAAGTAAAGAACTATTGAACAATTGATTGATCAATCATGCATTACCATTGATAAATTGTTTGCTGTCGACGGTTAGTAATACTTTCAAAAGAAAGAAAAGATATTAATATATCCTTCTTGTCGTAATAATAATAAAAGACATATAAGTAGAGGAGAGAGAAAAAAAAGAGGGAACAGGATAATGATTTCAAGGTTGTCATGGGAAAGCAAGCAATTGTATCGGAGTTTACATGACAAAGCTCCGACCCACCTGCCATATTTAAATGACTCGCTCTTTCTTTCCTTCAACCTCATCTCATGCTCAAGTCAAATCGAACGAGGCTGACGTATCATTTCTCCATTTATACGATTCCAAGGTTCCTGAGAGTATCATTAGCTTCTATACTTTTATCATTGTATATCAGCAACGACTCAGCATAAGAAAAATGGCAAGCGTATGGCTCTCATCACCTTTCCATCTTCTTAAGCTGATTAGAATTACAGCATGGTGTGCCAAGAGTAGCTACGACTGAGCAAAAGTCACTAGCCGCACAACAGAAGGAGAAAAGAGATATAGAAGACTATAAATCATTAGTAGATTTAATTGAGACCAAGGTGTGTTTATATATTACATCACACAGAACGATTTAACTAAAATTCAAAGAAAGATTGCAGAACGTCAATATACTCTTGAAGTTCTCCAACTTACATCCAAATTATTATCGAAAAATCCAGAATATTATACAATATGGAACGTCCGGAGGAAACTGCTAATCGATGGATTATCGTCTTCGAAACATACGCACTCGCAATCGCAGTCTCAGCATTCTTCATCATCTGCCGCCCATTTGAAAACCCCGACTTCTTTCGTTCCGCCGTCCTCGACTCCATCCGAATCATCCACGGTTTCGAACATGCACCAACAGAACCCCGAATCCCAGACTTCTGGGAAGAGTGGTACAATTCTTGATATGATACAGGCGGATTTAGATTTCATATTTCCTTTGATGGTGGGGTGGCCGAAATGTTACTGGATATGGAATTACAGATTATGGTTATTAAAACAAGCAAATGCTCGATTGGATGCCGCTACAGCGAGAGGATTATGGCAAAGGGAATTGGTTTTGGTTGGAAAGATGTTGGCAAGGGATAGTCGGAATTTTCATGGTTGGGGTTATCGACGAACAGTGGTAGCACAATTGGAAAATCCAGAATTGAATGGTTCGAGTATGGTCGAGGCGGAATTCGCATATACTACGCAAATGATCAATAGGGAATTAAAGAACTTCTCGGCGTGGCACAATAGAAGTAAACTCATACCAAGGTTACTAGATGAAAGGAATTCTACCGATATCGAGAGACGGCAATTTCTGGATTCTGGTATGTTTCAATCTTACACCGAGTGTCATAAACTGTATTAACATCCCTCAGAATTTGATCTTATAACAACAGCAATGTTAACTGATGCATACCCTTACGATCAATCTGTCTGGTTTTATCATCAATTCCTTATGTCAACCCTTACCGAATCTGTTGGTCATGCAACAATAACGCCAAATTTCACACGAGACGATCGCGTCGATTATATCAATCTTCAACTTAACAATTTACGAGATTTTCTTGAAGGAGGCGAAGACTGCAAATGGGTTTATAATGCTTTACTGGAGTATACTCTAGCTGTTTGTGAAATTGAGGAACGATTACCTGGACATGATGAAGTCGAGGATTGTAAAATCTGGCTTTCGGAGCTTAGGAAGCTGGATCCTTTGAGAGCTGGGAGGTGGGATGATTTGGAGAATTCTTTGAGGAAGAATCGTATACTTCCTTCCTCGATGGAGTAATTTGCGCATCCACACTATTTTACAATACGATTTATGAATCTTGTATGGGGGGGGTGGGATTTGGTAGCTCGTAAACTCTCTTCGACTGGTCGGGCATTTGAAGTTTGGGCTACGCGATAATACATAATCTAAGGTTTTGCATGGAACTTTCATCGGGTTGAGAGAATCTATGTATGATTGTAATTTAAAAGGCCGGGGAACTGGGAATAATGAAATCTTTTTCGCGATGTTGTAGAATACTTGGCTGGGTATATAATAGCATAATCAAATATGAAGCTCTAATGGCTCATCATTTTCTACTTCGTTGAACCATTTAATGTAGATTCTCATGGTGACTTAATGTAGCAGTTTCGGTTCAAATTCTAGGTAAGATATCGTAGGTCTTAATTCTCTAAAATACAATGCCAGTCCTAAATAACAGTTAAATAATTTTTCAAAGAAAAATATCTCGATTCGCAAACGATGAGGGAGAAGAACGAATTCGAGATGGAGGTAACGCACGTGATTCTCCATCAAAACTTTCTTCTCGCTAAGCTTAGCGTACACATTAGCGCTCGCACACCACAATTCCATTTTGTAAATTTTTGGTTTTCGAACTTTTCATTCCTCTCTCGACAACCATTTCGACGACAACGATTCTCCATTAATCAACAGGTTAGTACTGTCGCATACATTTCTATCACACCAAAACTACGACGACTTATCGGAAGATCAATTCGAGCCAGAAAATACTTTGTGGAAAAATGAAAGGGCAGAAGGATGGGTGGGGATAGGTGTTGGGTTGACGATTTTGAATCAATTCGAGAAATTCTTCAATGACCTTCATGTCTATCCTATCAATCTTCGCACATCAATTCGATCCATTCAAGTTTTCATTCTGGTTGCGCATTCGATTCTCCGATACTTTGTGGCCCCTCAAAAACTTTCAAACATTTTACTAACTCATTCTCATATCCTAGAATCAGCAAACATGGGTATCAGCCGTGACAGCAGACATAAGAGATCCGCCTCTGGTGCCAAGCGTGCCCATTACCGTGCGTAGTAGAAAGCCCATATATCTGGAATGATATGTGTTCCAACCTGAAAACTAAAAATTTACAGGGAAGAAGCGCGCTTTCGAAGCCGGACGACAAGAAGCCAACACCCGTATCGGTGCTAAGCGTATCCATCTCGTCCGTACCCGTGGTGGTAACCGAAAGTTCCGTGCTCTCCGTCTCGAAGCCGGTAACTTCTCATGGGGATCTGAGGGTATCGCCCGCAAGGTCCGTGTGATCGTTGTCGCATTCCATCCTTCCAACAACGAACTTGTCCGAACCAATACCCTCACCAAATCCGCCGTTGTCCAAGTCGATGCTGCCCCATTCAGACAATGGTACGAGGCACACTACGGTCAAAACTTGGGACGTAGACGTCAACAAAAGGCTGGTCAAGCCGTCGAGGAGCCAGACACCAAGAAGAGCAAGTCCGTCGAGAAGAAGCACCACGAGAGATTCGCTGCTCAAGGAAAGGTTGAGCCTGCTTTGGAGAAGCAATTCGAGGCTGGTCGTCTTTACGCCGTTGTCTCATCCAGACCCGGACAAAGTGGACGTGTCGATGGTTACATTTTGGAGGGTGAGGAATTAGCTTTCTACCAACGCCAATTGAGAAAGTAAATCAAATTCTATGGGGAATTTATGGTATGGGTTGTATTTCAATGGGAATCAGGGCATGGAGTTCCTTCTATGAATTGATGCAAGAAATGGTTCTCATCAATTGGGCTATTATAAGAAATTAAAAGCAATACGAATACACCCTTTTCCAATTGTTTTACAAATGACAGTTTTGCGTGAAAATTTGTTGTGTGACCAACATTCGTGTTTTTCTTTATACAATTCGAAGAAGTCTAGATTCAGTGAATTAGGATCTCTTCGCGGCCCCACGCTTCCCCCCGTCACACTCAGAGCTATTGTTTTGTACCTGCAGGACGAGTTGTCCAAGTTTTGAACGTCTGTTCAATTGATCTACAATCATACATGCCGATTTTAATATCTGTATCTCAGACAGATGCTTGAAATAGCCCAAAATACATCTAAATCTCTACATAAAAGGACAACCAAAAATAGATTGACACGCATATAGTTATTGCATCATAAAACCCAAACACATCCAAAGACAAAGCAAGTGCTCCCACAATAAATCTATTCCACTACTTATATCCCAAATCCCCAAAATTCAAACGGGCCTCGAAAAGGTAGACCTCCTCGGTGACTAGAATAGGCAAGCGCTTCTACTGTTCGCCCCCAATCTTTCTAGTAAGCATAATTCATTGTTGGGCGTGAGATGGAGGTGAAGCATGTGAAGTCTTGGATATGTTTGTTGTTATTCACCTATGTGTCACATGGGAGATTTCACGAGCAATGGATTTTGTTTATTCATGGCTTGAGAAGACGTATTAATGACGTCGGGGGGTTGGAGATGCTTTTATTGGTTGGGAGTTGGTGCTGCGTGTGCCTAAATGTCTGCCTTCCATGCATATACGTTCTCTTGAAATGTCGAGTTCGAAATTAGCGGGTGTAAAATCTCGTGGTCTCGCTGTCTTTTTTGTTTGCTCAAATCAATATTTAAACTTGCATTTTCATTGTATACGATTGTAGCAGAAGAAAATTAATTAACATTGGATTGAGTTGGGTATTTGATCATTTGAACTACACTTTTCTCGCTCTAGTTTACGATATCGTCATCTATTCTGCTCACTGCCCTCCTTGATACAATATAATTCGACTCGTTCTCCAATATATCACACGAGGTTCGATACATTGATCAACCATCTTATCCAGTCACAAAACTCCACACATCTATCCCAATTCACCACCCCTTTACCTCCAAACCTACCACCCCCTCATCCCAACAACCCCCCCCCCAAAAAAAACACTTACTCCCACCCCACCCCTCCAAACAAACACAAATGTGCATAACCCGCACCACGATCCACAAACGCAAACGCTGTAACCACACCCGCTGGGTTGGCCACCAAAAATTCATCCACAAATGCAGACATTGGAGCGAGAGTCGGAGGTATTGTAAGAAGGGCCCGGAGCAGAAGACCCATGTTACGGATAGGGAGGGCACATGTGAGCAGTGTGCGCATCGGCCGAGAGAGTTGTATAGGTAGGTTGTATAGGTAGATGGGGGGCTTGGAGGGGGAGGGTTGTGGATTGGGTATAGGCAATGGAGAGGGTATAGGAGAGAGTTTGTGGTGGTAAGGTGGGATGGGGTGGATGGGATAGATTGTTAGATTGGGTATTAGAGCTAATCGATTTTAATATCTGTTGAAAGGTTGAATATCTAGATGTATTCTTGAAGAAGTTCAATTTGAATGTTTGTTTTGAATATAGAAATTGAAAACTTTTGAGGTAGTTTGCTTTAAATATCTATATACAGTTCAGACATTTTAGTATCTGGTGTATATGACTGATTGTACATGACTTGAACGGACACTCAAGATCCTGATGACTTGATTGATGACTTATGGATTGTTTGGTTTTTGTTTTTCTCAATTTTCTTTTTCGGGGATGTTGGAACCAAGTATTCCTTTCTCCTTTTCGGAATCTTCTCTTATTCACGAACTGGTGTATACTGTATAGAATTCATGTGATGAAAACTAGTTCCACTGTCCATTTGCTTTACAGTTAACAGGTTCCTGTCCATACACCCTCCAGGAGTCAGCAAAACCAGTGCCCAATTTTTTTATACCTAAACTTTGCATGCATCATATTATAAAATCTAGATATTTCTATATATAAGGCAAGTGCTGCTCCAATCACTAAAACCCAATTTCTATTTCTTTGATTCCTGTAATTCAAACAGACCTTGAAATGGTACACCCTCGGTATTCAGAATAGGCCATTTACCTTTAGACCCCGAATTTTAGACCCTCAAAAAATGTATTGGCTATTTTGAGTTACAGCCTTACTGATGATGCACACAGTGTCTGGATTTCAGCCAGTTTGCTTCTTATAATTTGGGTATGTATCGTGTGGGAAACTGTATCGGAGAGATTGTGGCCATATATTCTTTTTCTTTGATGATGTGTGTGTAAAAAGAAGAGAATAATTATGAATTCAGTCGGCAATGTTTGTTTGCTGTGTATTTGCATGCTTCTGTATTTCTTCCCCAGATATGTCTTCTCTTTTGTGTCAAGGATCTGATGGTTATAGAGTAGTCTCTATACTCCTCTATATTCCTTGTGCTCTGGAATCAACTAAAGTCAATACGTACAATACACATTATATCCAATCTACCCAAATCGATAATACTCATCAAATAATTACTTTGTTAATTATTGCATTGTATAGAGCAAGATTAACAATTATATTGGTCTACCATCACAATATCTTCCCTCTTCAATTCGCGATCGTCGCCGGCCTCTCTCATCATTTCCCTCATCACTCGCTACCTTGTCATTCATTACTCTACTGTCAATATTGGTCGAAATCAGACCAGCCCAATCTTCAAATCAGACAAGTTGTCGGTTCATTGCATTATATAAGGCGAGCGCAACATACTCATATCGATCAACGATATCTGACTTCTTCCATTCGAGCATTCTGTCACATCACCGCGGCGCCTACTACTGTCCTCCTCAAATAATCCAATCAGCCAATCACCGAACTGAATCTGAATCAATCCATCCAACACGATGTGCACAGCGGAAGTAATAGTTCATAAATGTGCTCGTTGCAATTGCATACGCCGAAGGGACCCTGCAAGGGTAACCGAGTGTGATCATAGAGATAGGGAACATGTGTTGTGTCATAAGGGTAGGAATACTAGTATCAAAAAGACTATTATAAAAAACAAAGAGGGCGAGTGTGATTCATGTCAACGTAAGCCAAAATAACCAGAGGGGAAAGTATTCAAGGGGCGGAGGAGCGAGATAAATGAGATACAAGAGGCAAGCAACCAGGAATGAAAGGGCAAGCAATTCGGATGATGAGTGTTGCTGTTGTTGTGATGATGATTGTTGTTGTGATGATGATTGTTGTGTGGTGATGTAGAGGAACGATGGTTGATTTGGACACAGAAACCCCTTATGAGGGTTTGGATATGCTTGATTCTTCTTGATTTTGATAATGCATTGTACAATGATTTGGTCATTTGATAAATTATCGCGAATTTAGTATTTATCTTTGATATCTAGGAAGGAATTTATTGAAATAAATATTATTCAAAATAAATCTGAATGTTTAGATTCTACATGGACGGTAGAAAGGAAATTAGTTTGTTTGCTGATTCTAATGATATATATTATAACATCGAGCTTAAACTCAGTATTTGATATAGCTGAGACTTTGACTAGCTATAGATATCCTAAGCCTAAGTGGAAATGCTTCTAGAGTATTGGAAATAGAATAGGATATATTGGTTCCTCGATGTATCTATCCACTCTTGTCTTGAGTCTTTTCTGGAAATTTTTGAAGCCCTGCAGGCCCCAGAACAATATAGAAGGATCCACAGCTGAACCGGACACATTAGTCAACCACCGGGGCAATTTATAGGGTTGTTTTAGTTCCCCACTAGTTATTTACCCCGCCAACCTGGCAGACTTTCCACGTCGAGTCTTCATCTCTGCAACTCATTAACACACACATCAATTCAAACTTTGATACATTGTGAATTCACTTTCACAGCTGTGTTAAAAGCTCATCTTGCGACCTAGATGTAAAGAATCTTTGTAGTGGAATATAATCTGACAACCAATCCAATGGGTAGGACGATGGTTGCTTCGATTCTACGAGAGCAAACCCACTGAGGAGGCATTCGGCCCCCTTCAGAATGGTATGTAGACATTTGTAACGACGAAGATGCATGGTTCATGACCAAAAAGGAAGCCTAATTTGTGGTTTTGTGCATATAAAATTTATCCTCGTCATCAATTTGGCCCCCAACCTCGATAACAGCTTATCATGATGTCGCTTTATGGTGGAGGCACAGCTGATGTTACATCGTTGCTCAGCCTCAACTTAAATGCTTTTATTTCCACGATCATTCCAGACGTTCTCTTAGTTTTTCGTCAATGTAATGGATCCTTTATCAATCATCGGCCTCACAAGTTCTTTAATAAGTATCGGAGAAGTTATCACGAAAAGTGTTAAACACCTCGTGGCTCTCCAATCAAGATACAAAAATGCCAGTCTCATGGTTAGTCTCTTGATTGGGCAGCTTACGACTCTCAAGGCAGCTTTGAAGGAGGTGTCGGAATGGATCTCATCTAGTCTCGAAGGAATTGCTGAGCATGAGCAACTCGTGGATGATTTAAATATCTCCACAGGAGGTATTAAACTTATCATTTCAATTTTGAGCGAACGAATTGATTCTTTGGATCGAAATAGCGTTAATGAATTAGGCGTTAAAGGGAGATTTCAGTTCCTTTGGGACGAACAAGAGATGGGAGAATTCACGAATCATTTAAATAATCAGATAAATGCTCTAAATCTTCTACTCACCGCATTACAATGGTATGTGGTCAAAACATAAACACTCATAGCTAAAATTTCATTACATCTGAGCCGTCGGCTAACAACATAACAGTCGAAGCTCATTTGATCGAAATCAGTTACTACGGGATACCGAAAGTCGCCACATCATGAAGATGGTCGAAGATGATCGGACATCACTGATGCGTTCTGCTAGGAGTTTTAACTCGGAAACTATGAGCCGTTTGGACATTGAATTTGATTTTGATCACGAGATTATCACGACTGATGTGTATCGCGCTGCATTGAGATCTTTAAAAAAGGCGACGAGTGATAAATCACCGGCAGCAGACGGCAATCGAGTGATCCAAGATGATGGCACAATATCTAGCCCGGGAGAGAATGTTCAGGTTCAGATCAAGGCATTATCTGTCCATAGTACAGGAGAAACAAAATCCGATGATTCTTCAATGAACATTTCTAGAACAGAACTCTTTGGCGTCCGTTTTGAGGATTCGATCCCTCTGATTTCAAACTCTACCTTCCATCCAAACCCCAGTCCGGCGGAGCGAGCAGCACATTATTTGAAACCACCACTTGCACATCTTGCACCATTTGCTCCGAAAAGAAAGAAGCTATTTGGTAGCACCTCCAGCTTCTTTCCCGGCCGTACAGCTCAAATTGATCTATCACTGGGAAAAGAAGCTCGTAATGATGAGCCATTCCGTATGATTCAATTTGGGAGTAGCAGCAGCGGCAAGACTACGCTCAAGAAGTCCATCAACATTCTATGCCAAGGTGGGATGACTATTGACGAGCTGATTGCCTATAAAGAAGTCATTATATCAAGCGTGATTGACTGTACACAAGCTATCTTGGACGTTATGGAAGATGCCGAGATCTTCCTAGAAGATAATCTTAGTAACGCGTACAGCATTCTGCGGACACCTGAATTCAAAGCCAATCTTCGTCCGATGGTGCAATGCTTATGGCAAGATCAAGGTTTTCGAAGAGCGTACGAAATTTGGGCTGACCACTCACAGAAGGATTCCGCTAAATAGTCAGTTAATCTTCGAATTGTTTATAATCATTGTAATCTTACTTGCTAATTTATCTCCAGCTTCTTCGACGCAATTGATCGCATTGGGGATCCCGGGTATATACCGAACGGGGAAGATGTCCTTCGAGTTCGCATAAAAACTTCCGGGATAGATACTACTACGCTCTCATGGGATAAGATGAATAAGAAAGTCGAGATATACGACGTTGGAGGATGGAGGAGTGAGCGTAAAAAATGGATACACACTTCATCCGAGCAAGAAGGGCCAGCGATGATGGTATACACTGTTCCAATATCCGCATTCGACTACCCCCTACTAGAGGAACCCGAAGCCATCCAACTTTATGAAGATTTGGTATTATTCGAATCAATAGTTAATTCTCACAGATGGAAGATTACAAAATACGTCTTACTATTCACCAAGGTTGATGTTTTAATGGACAGGCTGAATAATGCTAAATTTCAAACATCATTTCAAACTCATTTTCCTGACTTCAATGGCAATTTTGGAACAGATCACGAAGAAGTAGAGGAGGTTAAGCACTGTATAAAGAAACGCTTTCTGGCTTTAGTTAAGCCTACAGTACCACCGAAAGAGGTTGATGTTCTATTTGGGAATCTAGTTGATCCTGCCGCGACGACTGCAAGAACTATTCTTGATATGGTTTTCAAGTTATGCATGGTGGAGCAGAAAATGACCATAGAGTGATGTCTGTAATTGGAGTTTTTACACTTTTGAATGTCCATTTAAATCTGAATATTTAAAAATGTATAAAATTCAGTGTTTGTGTATTGAACAAATATTGAAAATTAAATTAGCTTATGATATTTTATTATCTATTGTTTGTATAAACATTTAAAATAAAACATTTTGGAGTATCTTTGAATGTCTGGATTCTGACCAGATATTCAAAGTAAAATAACTTGAGACATATCTGGATGTTTATATCGCAAATTAGCATTTAAAATGATTCGAAATATACTTCAATGATTGAATTTCTAACAGATATTAGAAAACGGATTAGTTCGAATCCAGGATTTATCTCATTTTTATTGGTTTGATGATTGTTCCTACAGTATCAACCTATCAATCCAAGTCTCTTCTTCCGGGGGTTTAAGTTTCATCTTTGAATCTCTCCGACATATGTAGGTTTAACGGCCGAACTTGTTCAACTCCAACCATCTCAACGGTGGAAATACAATACCTGTAAAGCCAACAGCAATCCATCCCCCAATGTCACCTCCATACTCACCTCCAATCTTCAGGGCAATGGGACCCGTATAATAAACCTGATACATGCCCACAGTTGCCCCCGAAAATCCGATTAGGGATGAAAGTAACGCTGCAAGTCCAATTGGTAACTTGCTCTTGTCATCTTAAATGGTCTAGTCCAACTTTTTTCCAGCCAGCTTGTGGAATATCACATGCTCCTCGACAACTATAGTAAGCCAGGGACAGATCCAATAAGCAATCATTGGAAGAAAGTTCTGGAAGACGGTATAGAACTTGTTTCGGCCAGCAACGGAAAGAACAAGCTGTGAAACTTGAGTCAATTCTACACTAGGAGTAAGTATATCGGACTAGGCGATTAAGACTTACCTCGACTATAGTAAATACGATACACCAAAACCAACGTGGGATTTTGTTTGCATATCTCCCAAGTACTTGTATTGTCAACGCGGCATTATAAGTACATGGCGCATTATTAATGATAGTGCCTAGCGCAGGAATAACGGCACAGAAGCCTCCGAAACCACCCAAGCCATTATAACAGGCATATATGAGAGAAGCAATGATGTGTCAAACGCCTCGCTCCATTCTGGGATGTTCGGAACGCCGGTAGCGATTCCGATTCCAACTATTTCGCAAATAATCAAAGAACTCCAGATGCCAGTCCACGTGGATGTAAATACGATCCATTTGGGGTAGGTACTCGGGTAGTAGACATAAAAGTCTGCACTGACAGCCGAGAACCCAACTACACTAGAGAATACCAAGGCGAAAAATGAGTAGCGATTCGCGTTGATTGTTCCGATATCACCAACTGAGACTGCGGTGGTATCGAAATTTTTGCCAGCATATCCGATGAGTACAGACATTGCTAAAACTTGCGGGATGTATCCAAATCTAATTTTCCATGAGCTTTTCGAGCATTATTTTCTGCAATCCGAAAGGGATAAACTTACCTTTCGAGTTTGCTCACATAAGTAATACCAAAAGTAGCGACTAATCCAATACAAAGTACAGCAATGATACATCCAACGGCCAAGCTCAGACTTCCTCCATTAACAGCTGTTATCATTTGGCCAGTAAAGATACAAAAAATGGTACCAAAGCCAAGTTGCTGAATGATATTACAAATTGCTGTAAGTTTTGCAGGCCAATAGCCCATGAAATATCTTCCAATTATCTACCAACAAACACACAGAAAGAATTAGCTCACGATAAAGAGAACCAAATATCATCGCATACCATAGTTCTGTTGCCACTTTCCGGCCCAAAGGTGGCCATATACGAAATCGCGGTCGTAGCAAGTGCATTAGAGAAAATAACAACACAGATAGAATCTATCCAACCAAGTCCATATGCCAATGGCCCAAACATCCCAACTATACTATTAACACCTTGAAAGTTCACACTGAACCATAACGAAAACATATGCAAGTAATCGTGGAGCGGGCGAGGAACATTCTTCTCGCTACTCGTCACGCGCATGATGCCGCGAGCTTCGATTCCCCAGATATTCTCTAGTTTGATGCTCCAATAACTTAATATCCCATTGGAACTCGAAGAATGACGAGTTAAATTCTGATCTTGGTTGGTGGAGTTGTCGACTATACCATGGATTTTATTTGGGTTTGCTGCTACTTTTTCGATATAATGCTCCGTGGCGGCGCTCATTGTAAAGATGTAGAACACTAGAAGTTCAGAGAACTAAAGAGATGCAACAAATTCCAGTTGAGAAGACTGGAATTTATATAGGATGAGCAGTCATGCTTGCAGAATTGAGCTTCAAGTTACTTCTTTTCGTAGATGATTTTGCAACTTCGGCCATCATACCCAAAATGCTGTTTCAACCCAACTCCCGACACTTACTTTTTCAATAATATGCATGTATGATAAGATATGAAACAGTTATTGGATGGTTAATATGTATCCTGCATTGTGTTGTCGCTAACGAAGCTGCAGTCACGGCTGGTCATCTGATGTTACATTACAGCAAAGTCTATGTAGAATGCGGCTCCAAAACTGCATTTTCCACTCTGAAGACTATTGAAGCCTTACAACACATTCTTCCTTGTCTAAGTGGCTGTACTGTTTACTTTATACATTCAATACCTCCACTAAGTTAATATAATAAAACAATAGCATCCACAATTGAACTAGGCATGTTTGTCCAAATACCTCATATCATTCTTACTTAACAATAACTAACACCCCATAGTTAGGAATAGTCTTATAAGTCTCCAACTCAGCTAAACTTGCACCTCCTGGTCCATCACACTTCAAATATCTTTCTGGAACTTCTGTGACACCTCATTCAAGTTTTCACTTCAACCCCGCCTCTCGTGCAGGCTCTTTATATAATTCCTTCTTCAGATGATAGCATTCGAAGTCAAAATTTCCAACAGGAGTTTCACCATGTACTCGGAAAAAAATCCCATCTTTAACATCTTTGAGATGGTTATAGATCAAATATCCCGATCCAGCCGGCATCGAGCGAGCATTTGCTTCAGCGTTCATGGAATCTATGGGATTTGATGAGGGTGGAACGGTGATCGAAACAAATCATCCACCCTCCTTGAGATTCGTCGCGATATTGCGGAACATATTAACAATAGCCGCACGATCTGGGGCATAATTGAGAAGCCATGCATCGAATACGATATCAAAAGGCGATCCATCATATGCTTTTGGAACAGAATAGTTGGCTTGTATGAATGATACATCTTTACTCGAGCGTCGTGCTTCATCTATCATGATTGAGGATATATCAACGCTAAGTACAGAACTTGCTCCCCACTCCAGGAAGCTGTAGGTAGAAAAGCCTAGCGAGCTCGAGAACTCTAGCGTTTTCGATAAATGGTGCTACAGTTGTGTGCACATTCTCGCGCTCGATCAAAGCGATGGAAGCTCCACGAATATAATCGTAAGGACCTTGGATGGTATCATGCTATTGTTCTGTTGCTGCCATATTTGTTGAGTAGATAGTATCACAAGCATCACAAGCATCACAAGCATCTAATTGTGAGGGTGGGGAAAATGCGAGGAGCGGATTAGACAGAAAGCTGGGGGCTATTTTTCGTCTATAGGCCAACTAATGAAACTTAAGTAAAAAATCAAGAACAAAATTTTCTTACAAGTATTTCCATCACCCATGCATATGGATCATGCTAGATAACTAGATAGATATCATGGGTATTTATGCATGAATGCGGGGTACATTTGCTGGAAAAGAAACTTGTCATCACAAGGCGAGCTAGTTCATTTTCTAATAACTATTCAAAAAGTGAGCATTCAAATATCTTGTATAAATTTCTATTAGATATTTGTATAAATATATACATTCAAATACCTTTATGTTGATATAATTATCAATACGTATCTAAGAATTAGAGATTTAAATCCGGATATATAACGATTGTTTGTTAACTGAACGGATATTTAAGGTGTGTACAGCTCGAGGGGTTCAAAAAATGAGTTAATCCATTTTTGAATGCCTATTCAGACTATGGACATTCAAATATTTTTTCAACTTAATTTGTATTCAATGTCTAAATACTGTATTCATATGTATCAGATATCTTACTTATGAATGTCTACTTTAAACAGACGCACTGAAATAAGAAGATATATAGAGGTTGCATGTTGGTTGAACGGACATTTAAGAATTCAAGAGCTGGATAAATAACAATGAGATGGTACAAGTTACACCTTAGAAAACTCGAATATCTTCTTCCACTTTCTGCATGATTTTTTTTCTTTTGCTTTCCATTAGACTCGATTGTGCAGTAGATTTCAATACAATAGAGATTCCACACATATACGAGAATGTTACCTACAGCTCAGGTCAAGCTCCTAGGTGGAGCCTTTCAAATACCTTAACAAATGCTACCGCAAGAAGATTTCCATCATCAAATGACCACCAGCTGA
Source organism: Scleromitrula shiraiana (assembly GCA_028455995.1). Lineage (NCBI taxonomy): Eukaryota > Fungi > Ascomycota > Leotiomycetes > Helotiales > Sclerotiniaceae > Scleromitrula > Scleromitrula shiraiana. Next base: position 905,993 of record JABELC010000014.1, read on the forward strand.
GTCACAGGAATATATCAATAACGGAATAATCCCAGAATGTCAACTCCACTGACCGAGTTCCACAAATTCCCCAACCTTCCCGCCAAACTTCAACGTCACATCTGGTATCTCTTCTCAATCCGACCCCAAATGATTCCCATATCCGCTATCAACAAGCCACCTATTAACCTACCTCTCTTATCTGCATGTCGCACCTCGCGAGACATCTTCCTACGAACACGTACCCCTCGTCCAATGTTTATAAGATACAGACCTGACGCAAACTTCCGGTATGCACTTCACTATGCCTGGTTCGTTGGCCAACGAGATATTCTTGTGTTACACAGCGTGGATGATATAGTTCAGTTTTTACTATTAAGAGAATCAGCACCCTCAAGATTTCCTCATGTTGAAAAGGTTGCTTTGCCGAAACATACACAGAGACTGCGGAGGACGGTGTGTTATCTTGCTTGCAAAGCTTCTTATATGACGGAGGATTTTTGGTATGCTCAGTACTCTAAAATCCGCAGATTAGTTGTTTCTGTGCCAGAGTTACCTAATTTGCGTCCTCAGAATCAATGGAAAGCGACGGTTTTGCCGCGGCCTGGCGGGATATGACCTAAATAACTAGCTTTAGAAGATGAATGGATAGGATATTTTCATTACTGAGCAACGGATGTTGTTCCTGATGATGTATATCTAATACCGAAATGAAAAATATTAATAAAGAGCCCCTGTTAAACCGTTCTGCTCACCCCCCCAGATACTTTGTTCTCCCTCAAATAATGGCTTCTCTAAAGTACCAATCAAAATACTGCCCTGTGAACCACTCTACCAACCTTCAGGGCCCTCCCCTTTGTATCTAGTTCCTTCCAACTCTTTACATCCATCCTCTCCAACTGATTAAGAGCGGCAATTTCCTCATCAGTTGGTGGCTGAGATCTCCCTGTATCAAAATCCATCTCTGAGTATGGTACTAACTTTGTCTAGTTTGCTTGTAAGTCATCGGTCATTCAGGAGTAGCGAAATGAGTGTAAGACATACTTTCTTAACGAACTTCCATACTCCATATAAAATGAAGAAGACGGGTACTCCGATATACTGTATTTATGATTAACACACCGCGAACGATTAAATTAGAGCGGGGTTAAAGAAAAACATACCACAGCAACAATGTTAGCCCAAGCAAACGGTCTGGTTGTAGCAGCTACGTAACCTTCTCCAATGATGATGAGAAATCCCATCAAGAAAGCGAAAATCGACGTATAAGGGAAAATCCCTGCTTTGAAAGGTAAGTCCGCTAGGGAGTTATTCTGATGCATCCATCCGATGCGGAAACGAATATGCACGAGGCATTGAGACATATAGATTAGGAGGTTGCAAATAGCAATTCTGGAACTGTGTTAACAAATTAGAGTGACAAGAATGTCGGTAAATACATACAAATTGTAGAGCCAGGTAAAAACAACACCTTGTCCGAAGATAGCACCGAAGAAAGCAAGAAATCCGATGAGAACACTAACAGCCATGGCAGGGAGTGGAACACCATTCTTTTGCCATGTGGATGCGAAAATCTTAGGAGCTTGTCCATTTTTTGCCAGGGCAAAAAGAATGCGAGAACTAGCATACACCTGAACTCTATGAATGTTTTATTCTCTTAGATCAATGAATGGGAGAAGACTTACACTAGTATTTCCAGCACTAACTACAGCAATTAGAATAGCCGCGTTCATTAGACTTGCAGCTGCGGCGATACCTGCATCTTTGAAGACAAGAGTAAATGGTGAGACGGCAATATCCCTGGCCGAACCAGTGAGAAGTGATGGGTCTGTTGATTCAATATTGATACTCTGGTAAAACATAATTAGTAGGTCCTCTAAGTAAACGGAGAATACATACAATGACAAAGATGGATCCAACATAACACAACAAGATGCGACCAACAGTGCCCTTGATAGCTCTCGGTACGTCTCTATATCAAATATTGGATCAATATTCAAATCTTCAACAGAGGTTACGCCGCCAGAACAACTCACCTTCTCGGATTCTTAGCTTCACCCGCAGTTAAACCAACTAATTCAGTACCACCATAACTCAAAAAAGCCGTACATAATGCGGAGAGGACACCAGGCCATCCTGCAGCGAAAGGAGCACCCTCGGTAGAAGATTTCCAATAATCAAATCCTTTCGCAGGGTGGCCAGATATTCCACCACCATTGAGAATCAATCCCACAAGGATAAATATGATAACAACTAGGACTTTCAAGAAGCTAAAGAAAAACTCTGCTTCGCCAAACCATTTCACTCCGAAGAGATTAATGACTAGAAATGAATTAGTCAAATGATTCAGATTACGATGTTGCAAAAAGATCTAGTACTCACAAATAATGACAACTAGAAATACCAGAGCCCATACCCAGGTGCCAATATCCGGAAGCCAATACGATATGATAATCCCCGCGGAAGATAACTCAGCAGGCAACGTAAGTACCCATAAAAACCACTATTCAAGTCATCAGTGAACTTCCAGAGACATATCCAAGTTATTCGAAACTCACATAAGACCAACCTTGCGCAAACCCCAACGCAGGATCAAAGAATCTATCACCAAAAGCGGCAAATGACCCGGAGACTGGAAAAATCGTAGCGATTTCTCCAATCTTTAAGTAGTAATTATTAGAGACACATTTTCCCATAGGTATACAGACAATTGGGATTTCAATCCTAACTCACAGTGGCAACAACTAAATAAACGAATATCCCCGAAATAATAAAAGCCAACACAGCACCGACAGGTCCAGCAGTCGCGATCGTAGCCCCCGATATAAGGAAGAGACCAGTTCTTTAAGGATAAAGCCAACAAATCAGTTAAGTCATTCTTTGAATATATCAGACAATAAGTGGAATTTTGAATACCCGATAGTTCCTCCTACAGCCAGCATACTAAGATGTCGACTTTTGAATTCCCTGTGCGTTTCGCTTCCCCATTTTCCCTGGTCTCCAGTAACTTCACCCTGCTTCAATCATCTGCATCCGCGGCCACAACAGTAGCAACATCTTTCCCATCGAATTTGTCCATGTGGAAATGTTCCGTCATGTTCGATTTTCAAATTGGATGTCCAAGTAAGAACCGGAAAATGAACTTACTGAATTTTTTACTCAATATTCAACGTAGTGGAGATTTGCCCCATATAGATATACTTTTGGAAAGCCCATACAACTTATCTATTGATACCAACCCATGTCCCATCCTTGGTGCGGGGAAACCACCCCATCTTTGGAATTGGTTGTATATCATTCATTTTGGTCCAATCTGTAACTTTACAGCAGCGCAATCTCTAATCTCTTATCAGTACCATCGGTACGGTCAAAGAAGCATATCTACAATTGCTAGAGATTCAAAGCTTGCCCCTAGTTTTTCGAAGGAAGAATAGGAGTCTTATCTTATATCACGTCTAAGCGGTGTCTAAAATACTTGTTCTGAGAACGCGGAAGCGGATACGGAGGCGGAGATAGATAATAGATTGTAGATTACTGAGATATGTACGATATCAACCAAAATATCGATATCTTACATCATAATAGAGTGCTTTAAATTGTAGCCCCTTTTATGATAGTAGGTGATCTACTACGGAAGATTGTAGCCCAAGCCTAGAACCATATGACATCCGACGGTTTACTAGAATCATAGGAAATAAAACATTGTTAGAGTTTTCTTAAACAGGCTAAATTGGCTAAATCGAATATAATAAAAACTTAGTTTCAATTTCAATTTTAATTTTCATTTTTATATTATTGAATTAAAATCTATTTTATACGATTTTTATAATTATTGCCAGCCTTAGATACTACAAAAATATCGCTAAGATTAAAAATCATATAATGTTCAATTCAGTTTAGTTTTTAGTCTTTATCTTTTTGATCTGATCCATGCTTCCCATCTATTAGTTAGTTACATGGTATAAGCTTAACACAAAGACCATCCGAGAGCATAAGTTACACGGAAGATACTAGTATCAGACGAATCGGTTCCGATTGCCGTGGAATTCCCGAGGAGTGGAATGACTCCCTTCAGTTGACTCAACTCCCAACCCCGCCATCATTACATCGAATTGAACAAAAAAAGATAAATACAATTAGAACAGAGAAGCTTCCAATCGAGTTTCATCTACTTTATTTTGCAAAAGAAAAAAGAAAAAAGCAAAAATACCTACGTGAACAGAAAACAAGACATCATCATGGCTCTTCCGAAACCCGAACGAACTATCATTGGCGACTCACTTGAGATACCACGCATGATTAACGGTCTATGGCAACTTGCCGGAGGTCATGATGAACATGTTGATATAGCAGCTGCTGCTGGGGCTATGAAACCTTTGTAAGTGATTAATCATGTTTGATCTGCTACAGACGACAATATTAATAATGACTGCACGCTGTAGAATAGAAGCAGGACTAGATGGTTTCGACATGGCGGATCATTATGGTGATGCGGGTAAGAAATCATGACCTATTTCTAGAAAGAAGAACTCCAATTGACTCAAAAATTATAGAGCTGGTAATGGGCCAACATAACACATCATCCACCGAGAAAATGATCGCATTTACAAAATGGTGTCCGCCCGAAAATGGGATAACAACATTCGAAAATGCAGAAGCAGCCGTAGACTTGGCATTGAAAAGAATGAAACAAGAAAAAATCGCACTGATGCAATGTACACATGCCCCTCTCATTTCGAAAGAAAACTACTAAACAATCTATGAAAAAGATCATGCCTGGGACTACACAGACGATAGTTACATCTATAATCTCTCTCATCTCCGTACTCTTCAAAGCCACGGGAAAATAGGCCTAATAGGATTAACCAACACCGACGCCGCCCATCTAGAACTACTCCTCGACTGCGGATTTCAAATCGCCACAAACCAAGTATCCTGCTCTGTAATAGATCGTCGATATAGTAGAGGTCGTCTCTCAAGAATATGCACAGAAAAAAACGTCGGTACTCTCGCATATGGTACGCTTCTTGGAGGATACCTAAGTGAGAAGTGGCTTGGGGTTGAAGAACCCAAAGATGATGAGACATTAAACTGGAGTTTAAAGAAGTATTTGAGGTTTATTAAAGCGGCTGGGGGATGGGCTGCATATCAAGTAGTCTTAGAAGCACTTTCTCATGTGGCAAAGAAACATGGTGTCCCAATTGCAGCGGTAGCGACTCGGCATGTTTTGGATCTTCCAGGTGTGAAAGCTGTGATTGTGGGGTCTAGATTATCTGCTTCTTCGGATAGGTATACGGCAAGTAATTTGGCGGCTTTTAGCTTCAAATTGGACGAAGAGGATAAAGAATTGATTGCGAAGGCCCAGGAGGGTTTGGAAGATATTCCAGGGGATTGTGGGGATGAATATCGACGAGCGCCATTTCTTACGGCAAAGGGGGATTTGAGCGATCATTTGAAAGAGACAGAGCAAAACATTAAAGTAGCAAAGGCTGTGGAAGCAGGAGCTCGCATAGAATATTCGTCTGGTAGTAAATGGGAACCAATAGCCGTAAGTATATCTCCTCGTTCGAGATGACAGAACTGATCATTTTCATAGAGCTACTGCCGTGCCGTTAGAACTGGCAATGCGATTCGTGTATCTGGGACCACGGCAAACTCTCGAATTCCAGATATCCCAGTATTAGGCGGACACAATGTAAGGAGTCAAACTGTGGCCGCGCTGGATATTATCGCACGTGCTCTTAAGGCTTTGGGCGGTGATCTATCAGACGTGGTTCGTACCAGGATTATGGTGCAAAAAGACGAATATTGTGATGGAGCATGTTTAGCGCATGGCTGGGCCTTTGAATGTGTTGGAGTAAGACCAGCTAATACCCTTGTGGTTGCGGGTTTGATTGGCCCAGAATATCTGGTAGAGATAGAAGCGGAAGCGGAATTAGGACACAAACTTGTTGTGAGGATCTAACAATTCTGATATTGCGGATATAAGCTATTCAATTCTTCAATATCCATTCTATAAATGTTCGGACGTTTTTTCTTTGAAGATTTATGTTAAGTATGAACATCGAAGTATTTTTCATTTTAATATATATGTAGAATATAGATATTCAAATGTTTTTTGTTTCAATATCTATAGAGAATATAAACATTCAAATACTAAAATGTATTATGTCTACAAAATTGGGTATAAGTTGAACGGACATTCAGAAGTTTAACAGCTCGATAGATCATAGTCATAATCATATTTATTCGCTTGAATATAGAGGAAGAATCATAAAATAGGAAGTATGTCGTAAATAGAACTCAGCATAATGTGAAGAATGATTTGCTGTATATGTTACTTCAACAAGACAAGCCAGTTATCAAAACAGGCGATTGGCACAACTGATTGCCAAATTATACAGGCCAAATGTCATTGAAGTCGGCTTGTATAAGTATATAAGTTTCAAAAATACTGGACGTAACAAATAAACATTTGGAAGAAATTTTTCATTCGGAAAATCCTTAAAAGTCTGTAACTCGTCCATTATAACTCCAATCGCCTCTCTCACCCGAACTTCCCCACCTGAGAGGCTCATTCTTTGGTCCGCCGACTTCTCCTGTCTTCGGATTTACATCTCCTTCAAATTCTGGCTTTGCACCTCTTCTAATATCCGGATGTAATTCGTCTCCCTTCCCCGTAGCTGCTACTCTTGCATTTACAGCTGCTAACTCGATGTCTTCCTTTTCTTTCGCAATTGTAGCGGGTGATTGATTGATTTGTGGTTTCGGTCTAGATGAGGCGATCGAGGAATTAACCGCGACTTCAGGCTTAGGTGTACTGAATGCGCCAGTAGAGGATCTTTGTAAACGTTCAAATTCTTCTTGCTCTTTTGGTGGTAGACGTGGCGGGGAAGGTCCAGGTGCGAAGGCCCCTCGACGACTCGATTGAGTGAAGAGGCGTCGAGATGGAAGAAGGAATCTTGGTGGTAGAAAACGAGACATTCTTGTAATATATCTTTGATATTTAGATTGATGATTTAAGGGATCGTTATAGTGATTGGGAGATTGTTGTTGTGGCAATAGTTGTCTGATGTTTCTCAAGTTTATATGAGCATGGTAATGATTGAATATTATGTAATTCTCTCTATAAATGGAATACTGCCGGGCGGTGTATGGAGGGGCGATTCTCTTATTGAGTCACTACTTAGAAATATTTCCGTTATCAAAGGAACCAATATAATTTTCAGAACTTCTTTCTTTCAATTCATAGAAATCTTTTCCCTCTCAAACTTTGGCAATATGGAGCATTTGAAAAGGCAATTCGCACAATGCAAGGAGGAGGGAAGGGTATGTTGTCCTTTGATCATTAAACATCCAATTGCTAACAAAAAAAGCCCGCCTTGGTAACTTATATTACTGCGGGTTTCCCAAAGCCGGAGTCCACAGTTGATATCATGCTAGGCATGGAGGCTGGTGGTGCAGGTAGGTACACTTCCTCCTGTTCTTTTCTCGGTCATTGCTAACTCACTACTGTAGATGTCATTGAATTAGGTCTTCCTTTCACAGACCCAATTGCAGACGGACCTACAATTCAAAAATCAAACACGGTTCGTATATTCCAATGAATTATAATTGGCCACATTCTTACAAGTATATTTGTAGATAGCCTTGAAGAATGGAGTCACAGTCACATCAGTCTTACAAATGGTACGGGATGCACGAAAGAAGGGATTGAAAGTGCCAGTTCTTTTCATGGGATATTATAACCCTATGTTAAGTTACGGTGAGGAGAGATTATTAAAGGATTGTAGAGAGGCCGGTGTCAATGGCTTCATCGTCTGCGATCTGCCTCCAGAGGAAGCTGTAAGCTTCAGGAAATACTGCACAAGTGGAGGGTGAGTCATGGATTTTACCAAACCGTCATGTACACTGCTTACATTTACATTCATCCAGACTCTCTTATGTTCCCCTAATCGCTCCATCTACCACAGAATCTCGAATGAAACTCCTCTGCAAGCTCGCCGATTCCTTTATATACGTTGTTTCTAGAATGGGTGTTACAGGAGCTACGGGTACAATGAATGCAGGACTACCAGATTTGCTCAGACGAGTAAAGGAATACTCTGGAAATGTCCCAGCTGCTGTCGGATTTGGTGTTAGTACTAGAGACCATTTCTTGAGCGTTGCTCAAATCGCAGATGGTGTCGTTATTGGAAGTCAAATTATTACTACAGTAACCAATGCCCCCGCCGGGCAAGAAGCAAAACACGTGGAAGAATATTGTGCGGAAGTATGTGGGCGACGTGGTGCCCCCAATGGTGGTTTAACCAGAGAAGTTGGTATTGTAGAGGCATTGGACGCAGCTCACGAACCGACTAACGTTACCGTTGATGCTGTCATTCGGGAGACTGGACCAGAGCCTGGATTGGCCGATCAACTCGAAGCTCTGAATACAGATGCTCCAATTGATCCGGAGTTATTGTCTCAGAGGTTTGGAGAATTTGGTGGACAATACGTCCCGGAATCTTTAATGGATTGTTTATCTGAGTTAGAACGAGGATTTAATGCTATCAAGGATGATCCCGCATTTTGGGAGGAATACAGAACATATTACCCATGGATGGGACGCCCAGGCCAGCTACATGAAGCCGAAAGACTCACAGAATATGCCGGTGGAGCGAAGATCTGGTTGAAGAGAGAGGATTTGAACCATACCGGAAGTCACAAGATCAACAACGCTTTGGGACAAATTTTACTCGCACGACGTCTAGGAAAGACGGAGATTATTGCTGAGACCGGTGCTGGTCAACACGGTGTGGCTACAGCAACTGTTTGTGCCAAATTCGGTATGAAATGTACCATTTATATGGGTGCTGTAAGTTTTAAGCTCTAGCCTCTCCTATTTCGTGTGTGCTAACAATTACTTAGGAAGATGTAAGAAGACAAGCTCTCAATGTTTTCAGAATCAAACTTCTCGGTGCATCAGTTGTTGCTGTTGAGGCTGGTTCTCGCACGCTTCGTGATGCGGTTAACGAGGCAATGCGCGCATGGGTTGTTAAGCTCGATACCACGCATTACATTATTGGTTCAGCGATTGGTCCTCATCCTTTCCCAACTATCGTCCGAACTTTCCAATCTGTCATTGGCAATGAGACTCGTGCTCAAATGCTCGAAAAACGTGGTAAACTCCCAGATGCTGTTGTTGCTTGCGTTGGTGGCGGTAGTAATGCTGTAGGCATGTTCTATCCTTTCTCCAAGGACCCAAGTGTTAAACTCCTTGGTGTCGAAGCAGGTGGAGACGGTATAGACACAGATCGCCATTCGGCTACCCTTTCTGGTGGAACTAAGGGTGTTCTACATGGTGTCCGCACCTATGTCCTCCAAGACAAGCATGGGCAAATTTCAGATACCCATTCTGTTTCTGCCGGTCTTGATTACCCAGGTGTTGGTCCAGAATTGAGTTCATGGAAAGACAGCGAGCGTGCTAAGTTCATTGCCGCAACTGATGCTGAGGCATTCAAGGGCTTCAGATTGATCAGTGAGAAGGAGGGTATAATTCCTGCTTTAGAAAGTGCTCACGCGATTTGGGGAGCAGTTGAGTTGGCAAAGACTATGGATAAAGATCAAGATGTTGTTATTTGTTTGAGTGGTAGAGGAGACAAAGATGTACAAAGCGTTGCGGAAGAATTGCCTAAACTAGGTCCTTCAATTGGATGGGATTTGAGATTTTAGATATTGTAGATTCTGGAACCATTTTTTGTTCCAATTGTAGATAGACTTTTATATCCTAAAAAGTATTTTCTTTTCAATGCCACCAAGATCAACTCCTATCTTCAGCTACTGACACCAATGCCGCACCATATTACTGTCCCGATATCCAAGTCCAAAAATCCCGAATGGTCAATATTTCCCCGAAAGTAAATTATATATAACTATTAGAACATCCAATTCACCACCTGACTGTTTAAAAATCTATTAGGCAAGTTAGTAACCGTAGTGGGGGATGGAAGGAAAATTCATAGAAGTGCTAAAAGTACCAAGCGTACTAGTTATATTAGGCGTGTGGTTACATGATTCATTAGGCGTTTTCTCAATCCACTACATCTAGTTTTCGGATATGGAGAAACCTATCTCCAACCTAATTGCATGAATAGACTTCGAGTTGAAACATATATATATATAGAAAACTATCCTATTTTCTACAAGAAGGATTTGAATCAATACTTGTTCGGAACGAGTATCTGAAATTACAGCATTGTTTCATTGGATACCGAAATAGCGGTTCAACTTGATCAAACCAAGATTGCGCGAGGCTCGGCTTTTCCTTGAAATCGGAAATGAACAGGCGGTAGCTACTTGTCAATATTATAGGGGCTAACACTCTAGTTTTTTAGTCATGTTTGTAGTTGTATCTCTGACTTTTATCTTAGATCAAACCGGATGGACATCGAGGTGATCCATTTTTGAATATACATACAGAATTTGTATGTTTTGATATATCTCAAACCCTCAAACCGATTCATGCTATTGAGAATATACATATTCGGGTATCTCTTAAACAAATTTGTTTGTAAATTGTACTTACTAATTGGAATTTGAAATTCAGACTAAACGTGACATAGGAGATGACCGGACTTCACATTCAAAGCTTCAGCTGGCTGTAACAGCTAGTATTCCTTTCATCATAGTACAACTTGCAGATGGATTATTGCGCAATATCTTGATGCAAGCATCACATTACGTGCATCGAGTGTACTGAATCTTTCGATGCATGATTTCAATACTGGGGCCGCTTCTTAAACAACACTCGGCTATGTTGAAATCAAACGTTCGGGTTCCAACACGCGGATTAATGCGATACTATGAATCAGACATCCCGATTCTAATACAAACAAAGAATTCTAAACACATTTTGAACCGGATATTGCTATTCCGCGGAGATGTTCCGTCGGTTTCACTTCAAAGGATTCGATGCATTGGATGGGGTGATAATCTCGGAATTGTAATCGGGATCAAGCCGATTAATCGGAAGTCGAAGGTCTTCTTCTAGTCTTCATCCTGTTTTTCATTTGCCTTGACTTCACTTGAAGAAAAGAAAAGGTGGTGTATACTGTAAAACTACCATACCATTGCGAGTACCAAAACATCGGTAACAGAATAGTAGGCGTCCGCAGCGGTCGCTAGGTATGAATTCCTAGCGCTAACATCTCATGTTGTTAGCTATCGTGTCGAACACCCTCTTTATAGGCAAGCTTACTCCAACTCGAGCACAACGTGAAAGCCGTTGGATTTCGGCATTCATCTTCAAAACCAACTGGTCGGTATCGCTAGATACCGTCATATTACCATTTAGCCTATGGTGGAATTCCTGATATCCTTCTAGACCTGTTACGATGTTCCAGTGGGTAACGATAATCAAAGCTCAAGCATCGGCCTTGAGGGTCCCATCTATCCATCCACTACCTGCCAGCTATCCAAAAATAGTCGAGGCCCTAATTCGAGCTAATCCATTCTGTGATCTCTACTCAAGAATCAACATTTGAATATATTTTGAACATATTGATATTCCTGGATATTTCACCACGCATGTTGCAGATTCATATGTATGTTCAACTTAACTTCATGATATGGTACGGTACGGTACGGTACGATACGAATGGAACAGTGTTCCGAACCGAATAGGGTAGAATTGAAGGTATGTTGATAAATCGACGCTTTCGGGCGGTTCTCATTCTCATTCTCCATGCAAGTTTTCTGCGTTCCTGCTATCCAAGTTGCGTTGCCAGTGCACATACGTCTCTCATCTCATCTCATGCCATACCACACCATAGCATAGCATACCATACTATACCATACCATACCATACCATACCATACCATACCATACCATACCATACCATACCATACCACTGCCGTATCAAAGCTTCACAATCTCGCCCCCACGTACCCACCAGCCAATTGTCTTTAGAGTCAGCAGTATTCTCACCTCAGCGTTCTCACGCACCCGACGCACAGGAACGGGAGAGATCCGTGCGGCACGAAACCATGCAAGACAGGGATAGATGGCAATCGCACCGTTTATTTTATTTTATTTCATTTCAATCTATTTCAATTTATTTCATATTATATTATTTATTTCTTCGGAGGTGATATCTCATTCGGTATAGGTGCGAGCGCGCATCAATCCATCAATTAATCAATCACACCGGCACTGGTATTACGGTATGGGGTAGCGTAGCAGTGGAGAACGCGGACTGTGGAGGGAGGGGTCCGAGAATTGGGAAACCGTTACCGTTACCTACCTACCTTAACCGTGGGATATGCCTGGGTGCGTCGCTTTTCATGTGCATGTGGCGAGCGAGGGAACTTACCGTTCGAGTGGGACGCACGAACGGCTCTGCTTGCACGCTTGCATGCTTGCATGCAGGGGACTGACTTACTATGGCTTGGGCTAGTGGGGAATTTTCTTTTATATACGTTCTTCATACACGGTATCCTGGTCGGTAGCGGCAACTTGCTGGTGGGCAGTGAAGGAAGGGGCTTCATTATCTGGATGTTTATCCATTTGGAAAAAGAATCGTCTAGAAGATGTTTCAGTGTCTGTTTGCTGGATGAAACATTATAAATATAAAATTCAACATTTGGGAACTCGATTTCATCATACCTGTCGAGACGATTTTGATTATCGGAGCTGTCATAAATGTTTAGAAATGAACTATCCATGTTGATTTCAATACCCTGCACCCGCGCGCTATACGTAGACTGTGTCTACTACAATTTCACCCATTAAACCTAAAGTTTGTATTATTAGTCGGTTGATTGAGTTCTTAGATGTTCATTAAGAGGCAAATCAAAGGATTGAAGAGTCCCATGTTGAGATTGATCATTGTCACATTAGGTGTTAATTTTGATATATGTATTGGGTATTATATGTAGTATAATTATTTACAACGAATATTGTAGCATATATTTCGTAGGTAAATGCAGTTCCGAGTCGGGGGCCAAGAATACACGCATGCATTAAATTCATCGAAAATCTGAAGAAATCGGTCGAGAACCTCAAGACATATTCCTCCCGTCCAACCTCGCCGAAACAACCATCATCAATCGTTGACATCCCATCCTTACTGATACTGGCCCGTTCCGTATTGCAAACGGCTAGTGATGATCCTAAACCCCTCGGGCATATTTTTATCCTTCTGCCTACAACTAATCCTAACCTCCTCCTTCCAGCGATCGACTTCGAAGCATTCTCCATAGAGCCGTGCTGGCTCGGGAATATAGCCCGATTCATCCATTCCGGCATTTTCCATATCCATTTTCCATATCGCTATTTGGGCTGAAATGCGACTGCACCAAGCACCTTCTCTTCGGTGTGAAGAAAGTAATAATGTTATTGCTTCGTTGCGTAAGGATGGACAATTGCGACAATACATTGCGACGATGTACAATGGAATGATAGTACGAACATCGAAATCGAAAAATGACTCATCTAGAATACATTAGGTTCCATGCAGAGAAAATTTGTATAAGAAGAGCAGTTTTACCTTTAATTGTGCGATATTGCTCAAATTCAATTATGTCTCTAGAAAAAGAAACAAAAAAGTAGAAGTATGGAAGTAGATCGTCACTGCTAGTTTCTGGTCCATTCAGACTCATAACAAGCTTGCAGATTGCCATTAATCCTCGCATTCTCAATGATTCTGTACGCAATATAGGATGTCCATTCTCATATCTGCATACTGTACTTTGTATAAAACGACAATAGGCGTCGTCCCACTTCTTCAATTGATCCACGAAATAATCCCTCAATTTGATCGCACATCCAGGAATTTGTGCTCGCGGGGTGAATCGGTATTTGAAGATTTCCATGTGAAAATTTGCGGCTCGGACTAGAACAAGATCACGAGTTCTAATAGCCTCATCATCGCTCGAGAATGCTTTCGGAATATCGATCTGTTCCATCCCAAATATAGCCTGCCGATATGAAAATTCCGAATCGAATCCCATGGATAAGTAGTTTTGTGTATCCAGATGCATTAAGACGCGAACAAATCTATGATCGAGAGCCTCCACCGAGTCTCGGGATTTTGTAATTAATGCCCGAGCGCATTGCATATGCGAAGTTGCGAGGTCTCGGTTTCCAAAGAAGCAATCAAAATGTGCTAGTATCAGACTTGCTATGAATAATGTTCTTGTGGTATGCTTTTTGTCTTTCGAAGATGATATGAAATCTCTCAGAGCTCGTATCGCTTTGCCATATTGACGCAGAGCAAATTGCTCGTGATTAGGTTGTGAAAGGGGTGAGTCTAGACGGAAGCTTCTGACAAGAGCAGCTATAGCCACAGCTCCATGTCGAATGCATAGTGTGGAATGACTTTCCTGTAGGACAACTTCGTTCCAGAAGAATGAATCAAGAGATACAGCTGTTCGATATTCAGTTTCCACCACCATTCCGGCTGGATCCGTGGATGTTGCAGAAGCAAAATCTTGAAAGTAGAGCTGTTCCTGCTCATTTAAATCGAGGTATGAAGGTTCTAAATGTGATAAAGTAGGTGGTGGAGCGGGGCGAATCGGCACTAATGTATGTCGAACAATCTCCTTCTTTCTAGTCGCAGCTGGTTGTTGAACAACATAACCACGACAGCGAATACCAGAATTCAAGCACCGAAAACAAGATGGTTTGCCTTCATCACATTTTAACCTCCGAAATCTAATTAAGTACTGTTCAGCAGTGTATGATGAGAGATTTAGGAGAGACTTGCTTGCAGGTAACACAACCTGAACGAACTTTTGGCTTGGAAGCCCTTTTTCTGACGTAATTCGACAAATCACTCATGATTGAATAAACAATTGAATAAACAATTGTATAATGAATACTAATCTAGAAGGTTGATAATGTATCGTAAAAGCTATGCCAGGAGAGAAAGGTTAAAATTTAAGGTTTTCTAATGGGTGTTACATATTGCTGCCACAAGCATCACGAGTGGCTGATTTTTGACTTAAGAAGCGCGGCTAACGGAGGGTAATTTAAGTGGGAAACTAATAAGGCGGCGTATTAGGGCTGGGAGATGGGGAATTAATTATTAGAAGGATAACAAGGGTATAATAGTATATGAAGAAAGAAGGGGTAAATATTTATAAATATTTATAAATGTAGATAAATGTAGATAAATGTAGATAAATGTAGATAAATGTAGATAAATGTAGATAAATGTAGATAAATGTAGATAAATGTAGATAAATGTAGATAAATGTAGATAAATGTAGATAAAGATAATGTAGATAAATATAGATAAATATAGGGAAGTGTAGATAAATGTAGATATATGTAGATAAATGTAGATATATGTAGATAATGTATATAAACATAGATAAATATCAAAAAATGAGATGTGTTTTATTCCTTCCAAATACATACATACCATACCATACATAAGCAATTATTGATATTGCTTCCATGTTAGAAAAGTGTTCAGAGGTTTTATTAAAGGAACTTTATGCTGACGGTACTAATTATCAACTTGTGCCCAATATACTTATTATTAATATAATGTAAATGTAAATATAAATGTAATGGGATTCAAGTAAGCATAAGCATATAATTGATTGATTATTTTATGCGCATCTCAAGCAAAGGCTGTTAGAAGTGTGTAACATCAACATCAACATCAACATCAATATCAACACCAAGTAAAAGCTTGAATTACTAGGTATATAGACATCCATCAGGGTACATATTGTGTGATGTTTGATGTTTGATGTTTTTTTGAATATCCATGTCCTAATTCATGTGTATATAATATGTATAATAGATATAATTATATATAGTTATAATTATATATAATTATATATAATATGTACTACATACCCTACATAATCTTTTTCATCCTATCACGGCATTGAAGCTTGCGCAAACTGATAGATACTACTAGTAGTTTCACTAGGATGATTGCCAAGATGATTTAGAGAAAACTAAAGTGGATCAACAATCCCCCGAACTCCGCTATCCCGAGTTGGAACAAGGTCCCTTATGTCAAATTCCTAGTTAAAACCAGTGGTATTAATATCAATGATTGGAAAATACCCATGAAAGGGTAGGGTAAGGGTAGGGCAGAAAACGGTTTTAGAACATGGAGCGGGAAAAAGAAAATATGGCAACAATATGGTAACATGGCAACATGGTAACATGGCACCAAGGAGTGGGTCTAAATTATATGGACGGATGGGGAGGATGGGGAGGATGCTGGGGATAGGGATAAGGTTCTTTGTGATTGTTGGTTTAATTGAAAAAGGGACCAGTAATATTCTCGGATTGACATAAACCCATCCTCGAGAATAAATTACTATATCCATGGATTGAAACTTTACAAAGCACAGCCGCTATGTGATTCTAGAATCCCAACCAGACATATGATATTCGGTTCGACGGTTATGCGAAAATACGTACTGAAGGATGATATAATAATAAATATATCATATATAAGATAATAGGTGAGATGAAGATACAATACAATACAATACAATACAATACCATACAATATAGATTAGAATAATAGGTAGGTGATTACTGATGTTCTAGATTCATCAGCCTTTAAGATTCATGCGTAGTACTAAACCAATCATATTAAAAAAGACCAATCTGTAAATATATAATTGGATCATTTTCCGAGATAACGGACTCGGATTAATTAAATGCCGACCAGGTTCGATCATTACCGAAAAAAATCAAGACTAATTGGAAGACTATGCCTGCCCGGCATAACAAGAGCCAAGACAACTTCAAAGGCAAATCTGAGATTTTTTTTTTCCCTTTCAACAACCCCGCCATACAAAATCCAACGAAATTCAAACCCAGAACAAATCAATATCTCAAGAGTCACCACATTCAAGGGGCCATGAATATCAAACCCTAGAAGGCTGCAAGGAGATCAAAAGTCAGCACATTTTAACTAGTCCAACGAGGCGTTACTAGAAACCAAGTCCAACCAAGCCTTATCAAGTTCATATTAATTTATTTCTCATTTCAGAAAAGAAAGTTCACAAATCACACGATAGTCGAGGGGCAGTGTGAGAGAGCAAAGCAATCAAAAAATTAGATCAGACGGGAAAAGAAAAGAAACATGGCCGAAAACATTTACGACGAGATTGAAATCGAGGATATGGTGTATGATCCAACCTTGCAAATATATCATTATCCATGTCCTTGTGGTGATAGATTCGAGATTGGTATTGCGGATTTGAGAGACGGTGAAGATATTGGTGTTTGTCCAAGTTGTAGCTTGATGATTCGCGTTATCTTTGAAGTGGTAAGTTTAGACTCTGCTCTTCATCCTCCCCTTGCGGTCAGAAGTGGATCTATATTATGTACGACTCCCTCAATGAGCTGGAATACATACATACTACGTACATCCGAATCACATACTATACCCAGTGCCGCCTGATGTACATCAATACCGAAGCAGAACAATACCGCGCGCGCGGCTTGCATAATTTCAAGGAAGACCTGTACTAATTAATTTGTGAAATAGGATGATTTGCCGAAGCCGGATGGAGACCAGGGAGGTGCGCAGGTGGCTGTTGCAACATGATTCATGAACATGCGGGGGACAACAATGAGAAGTTAGGATTTCTATTGGGTTGCGCATAACTACCTGGAATATCGGCCACAACATCCTACGCATAATTTTTGATACTTGTCATATCTATATTGGTGTAGGGCTAAGCTTTTCTGGCTGGGGGAGGAAAATACTAGCATCTGGAATCTTCTGCGAAGTACCATACCGCATGAAGATCACTTTAGAGACACTCCACATACCACGTCAAGATTGGGGTTGGCGGTCACGATAGTAGGTGAAGAATAGGAGGGATGTATGACGGGCAGATATTGGAAAGAAATATGAGTGGATAATTTGGAACTCTATATTGAAGCTATACATCGTTGTTATATTAAAAAATAGATCTAAAGCTGCCACAAAACTGTGATGTTGTCTCATATGTTTGTTGTGATGCCTTATCATTGAGAAGCATGCAGTCAATATTAGAAGAGAAAACTTTGTATTCAAGTCTATGCCTGAAACATTACTGTCTGGGAATCTTTTTATGAAAGCATAATGCGTAGCAAAATTTACTTTCGGTGCCTCCACATATCCATGCACATCCATCATATTGTAAACATATCAAACGCTGACCCAGATTCCATTTTGATATCTTCAATTCGCAAGAATTGCCCGATAAACCATCGCATCTTACACATCTCAATCGCCGTCCAATAACTCAATCATCTCCATGCATCTCTGCAGTATAGGGACCTGATAGATCAACTCCAACTTCCTTTGTCAACAAATCTCCCAAAGAAGTACCATCCCTCAGATAAATCCATTCTCCCGCGCCAGTATCCTCCTTTGAATCTTGTCCCTCTCCTGTGATCACAAAGTCATAGCGTTTTGGGCCAGAGATTGGAGAGGAAAGCCAAATTTGCTTGTTTGGTGGCTGTTTATTGATAACATATGTACCAATTGGAGGGAATGAGAGATTGATAACTCCAGCCTATGTATTCAATCGAAATTAGTCTCAATTGGAATGATGAAATGGGCCCATAGATAGATGGATAGTGGAAAACTCACACTATAATCAGCATCGATGTGTTTGCTCTTCTCCTGTAATATCTCCAACCGATCATAAATCAGATTCATGTATTCGTCTGACAGCTGCGTGTATTGTGCCTGTGTGAGCTCGGCAGGTTGTTTGAGAGTCGCATTGCTCTCTGGTGTTTTCGGATGAGGATCTTCGGATTCTGGAGAAAGTCCCTTTCGAACTTTGTTTGTGTATGTGATTTGTCGATGGTTGTTGAGAGAGATGAATGGACGATTTATGATGATCGCGGGACGATGGATAGCTGCGGACCGTAAAGCTGAAGATCGTTGACGAGTAGCTCCTTGGAGGAGTCTCCCGAGAGTTGCGCGCACCATTGCTAGGTTTACTGATACTGCAAAGGTTGGGAGGTTGATGAAATTGGGGATGTCTTTGAGAATACAATCTGTAGATTGAAGATTAATAGGTTTGAGATATTCACTGTAGCACAAAGCTCGGGGTGATCTTTCAAGCTACCCCACGTTTTCGCTACGGCATACGGAGATGTCAACAGTGGATGCCGACTCCAAGTTTCTCGGTTCAGCCTTCTTTCTCTCAGCCTTCCTCACATCAACACAACTGCTTAATTGAAGATTACGATCCTTAAGACCCCATCAACAAGTTACGCTAATTCCAGGATCCATAGAGCTATATTTCAAGATGATTAATGCAGTACTTGTTTTCAATAACGCTGGACAACCACGTCTCACAAAATTCTATACTCAACTAGTAAACAACCCCTTACCCTCTTCCCAGAATATCTGATGTTAATAGATATAATAGGAAACATCAGTGCAGCAACGACTTATATCCGAAATCTTCACGCTTGTATCCAACCGGCCCTCTGGGTCCTGTAATTTCCTTCCCCTCCCACCTCTCCTCGCCTCCTCATCCACATCCAAAACCGATTCCTCCCCCCATAACGACATCCCCTCCTTAGTCACCTATCGCCATTACGCCACCCTTTACTTCATCATCATATCCACATCTACCGAATCACCTCTCGCGCTGATAGATCTCATACAAGTCTACGTAGAAGCGCTGGATCGATTGTTCGAAAATGTATGCGAACTGGATCTGATTTTCAATTTCGAGACATTGCATGCTACGCTAGCGGAGATGATTGTAGGTGGTGTGGTTATTGAGACGCAATTGGAGAGGGTGGTGGAGGGGGTGAGGACTCAAGGGAAGGTGGCTAAAAGACCGGTGAATGAAGGGAGGGGTGGGGGGTTGGGGGGAATGGGCATGGGCATGGGGATGGGCGGGAATTTTGCTTGGGCCGGAAGATGAGGCGTGGTGTTTCTGCCATAGGTTATGATATCGACTATTGTGTGGGCTGGGGAAGAGATGAATCGCCGCCCGAAGCGTGTATCGGCGCGGACCGATTATGATTATAAGGTCTGTGCTGCCAAATGTTCGTGGCATGCATGGCATGAAGGCATGGAAGAAATAAGATTACGGTGATCGCAATCTCTTGCGGCAGACGTCGCATAAGAACGCAAAAGAATGAGTTCATCACCGGTGGGGCATACATGTTCAGACTGAATTGCGAAGGAGCATGCATTTTAACCATGTGTCAGCACCTCATACATTTGAAGCTGTATTGACATTATGCATAATGAACTATCGCAGATCGTTTAAACATGGGATCACGTTTGTATCACAAAGTGCCCAGGTTTCAATGTTCTCATGCAAATATTCTGCAAGCAATACTCTATGTCCCATCCCAGAGTGGTATATCTATTGAACGCCTTTCCACGCCATCATATAATACAAACATCAAAACATCGAGATAACCTAAATATTTCATTTGCTCGTCCCAGCTACCGGTGATGCATCATCTGTTTGGTTGACGCGCTTTCTAACTTGATCTCTTGTCCACATCGATCCGGTAAGTCCAAAAAACCATTCTCGAACCTATCTCATGTCAAAATTATACTCTAGACTGTAGATTAAAGTCAAATATGCATACCCCTTGGAATGGTGCACTCTCATACCCTACAATATCGGAATTCCAATCTGCGAATAATACTCCCCAAACAAGCACAACTACAATCCAAAAATCAGCTACCTGTAAATCCTTCTCACGAATATCACTCCACTCACAAATGATAGAACTCAATTGTGCGATCTTCACTGCCTTCGTCCATCTGGGTCTTGCCCACTTTAACTTTGCTCTCCTTTTATATCTTCGTTCTAATCGGAATTGATGTTTTTGTGATAATTTTGAGAAGTCGGGGGGCCATAATCGCTGGGCTTTGTAAGGGTTCGTATATATGTATGGAATTTCTGCTCGAGTCTGCTGAGCAGCTCTTCGGACAATTGTCCAGAACATCTTTGTTGACGAGTCTAGATTGATAGGTGATCCCGAAAGGCAGCATGAGGTCTGGGGAAAATCGTAAGAGTGAAGCCTTAATTCAAAGGCACACTTGCATCAACCCCACCTTCTGCAATTTCTCAGGTTGACTCGAATTTCTATGCGAATTTGGTGAGTCAATAATAAAACCAGAACTACTACTTTCCAGAAAAGGTATTGAAAGGATAGGATCCTCAATATCGCAATCATGGCAGCTGTTGAAGCCACCACGAAGGCTTTGGAGAATGCCACCATCTCCAAAACTAAGGAGTTGAAAGGCGTAAATACCCCTCCATCCTCAAATTTGGTGGGTGGTCTTTGCTAATGATAACTTTGTTGTAGACCGAGAAAAGAGACACACTCATTTCAATCGAAAAGAAATACCAAGCACAATGGGAGAAAGATGGTGTTTTCCAACCCGATGCCCCTTCAACCTCCGAAGTACCCCTCAATTCTATATCCGCCGCCGAATTGCGCGAACAGCACCCAAAGTTCTTCGGTACAATGGCATATCCATACATGAACGGTACTTTACATGCTGGGCACAGTTTCACCGTCAGTAAGGTGGAATTTACCGCCGGTTTTGCACGCATGCAGGGAAAGAGGACTTTGTTCCCTATGGGTTTCCATTTGACTGGTCTACCTATCAAAGCATGTGCGGATAAGCTTGTGAATGAAGTTAAGCTTTTTGGCAAGAACTTTGAGAATTACAAGGAGGAGGATGTTTTGGACGAGAAGACAACTACGCCCACGCCAAGCACGCACCACGAAGATGTAACGAAATTCACGGCGAAGAAAGGAAAGGCCGCGGCAAAGGTGGTTAAGATGAAATACCAGTTCCAAATCATGAAAGCCTTGGGTATTCCAACCGAAAAGATTCATGAATTCGCGGACCCCCATCACTGGGGAGCTTATTTCTCGCCGCTTTGCAGACAAGACTTGACGAATTTCGGTGCCCGTATCGATTGGAGAAGATCGTTCGTTACTACTGATGCCAATCCATACTACGACGCATTTGTTAGATGGCAGATGAATCGTCTCAAGGAACTCAAGAAGATTAAGTTCGGAAAACGTTACACAATTTATTCTGCAAAGGATGGACAACCTTGTATGGATCACGATCGAAGTGATGGAGAGGGAGTTGGACCCCAAGATTACGTGGCCTTGAAATTAAAGGTTAAGGAATGGGCACCGGAAGCAGAGGCTGCTATTAAGGGTAAGGTACCAGAGGATGCTGATATCTTTTTTGTCCCTGCTACTCTTCGACCAGAAACTATGTATGGACAGACATGTTGTTTCGTTGGACCTAAGATTACATATGGTGTTTTCAAAGTTACGGAGAAATCTTACTTCGTAATCACTGATCGAGCAGCAAAGAACATGTCATATCAAGACATTTTCTCTCAAAACGGTGTATCTGAAAAGGTAGCAGAGATCATTGGCTCGGCCTGTGTTGGTACATTGGTTGAAGCTCCTCTTTCGATACACAAGGAGGTCAGAATTCTTCCCATGGAAACGGTACTTGCTACAAAGGGTACTGGTGTTGTTACATGTGTGCCATCAGACAGTCCAGATGATTACGCAACCGTTATGGATCTTACCAAGAAGGCAGATTATTATGGCATCAAGAAAGAGTGGGTTGATATTGAAATCCTTCCACTCATTCAAACTCCGTCATATGGTAACCTCACTGCGAAATTCTTGGTCGAGAAGCTTAAGATCGCATCACCAAAGGATAAGCAAAAGTTGGAAGAAGCAAAAGAGCTTGCTTACAAGGAGGGTTATTATCAAGGTATCATGACATATGGAGAGTTCACGGGAGAGAAGGTGGAGGCTGCCAAACCTAAGGTTAGGCAACAACTTATTGATGCTGGTAGTGGATTTGCATACTCGGAACCAGAAAGAAAGGTCACCAGTCGATCTGGAGATGATTGTTGCGTTGCATTGATGGATCAATGGTATCTCGATTACGGAGAGGATTCATGGAAGAAGACTGCTCTCGAGTATGTCGATACTAAATTCAACACATACTCAACCGAGACAAAGAATGGTTTCGAAGGTGTTCTCAACTGGCTCAATCAATGGGCTTGCGCCAGAACATACGGTCTTGGTTCAAAACTTCCTTGGGATCCTCAATTCTTGGTTGAGAGTTTGAGTGACAGTACCATTTATATGGCATATTACACAATCTCACACTTCCTTCACAAGGACATCTTTGGTAAGAATCCAGGCCTTGCAGGAATTAAGGCAGAACAAATGACGGATGAGATTTGGGACTACGTCTTCGCACGCCGAGAGCTCAGTGATGATATCTTGGCTGATAGCAAGATTCCTAAGGAGACTCTTGCATCGATGCGAAGAGAATTCGAATATTGGTATCCTCTTGATCTTCGAGTTTCTGGAAAGGATCTTATTCCTAACCATCTTACTTTCTTCCTTTATATCCACATTGCTATCTTCCCACCTGAGTACTGGCCAAAGGGTGTTCGTGCCAATGGTCATTTGCTCTTGAACGGAGAGAAGATGAGTAAGTCGACTGGTAACTTCATGACTTTACATGATATGATTGACAAATATGGTGCTGATGCCAGTCGTATTGCATTGGCTGATGCAGGAGACGGAGTTGCCGACGCCAACTTCGAGGAAGATGTTGCTGACAACAACGTCCTTCGATTATTCACTCTCAGAGAATGGTGTGAGGATATGGTCAAAGAGCAAGATAAACTTCGAACTGGTGAAAAGAACGATTTCCTCGATGCTCTTTTCGAGAACGAAATGAATGCAATCGTTCACGAATGTTACAAACACTACGAGGCAACCGATTACAAACTTGCGCTCAAATCCGCCCTGTACGATTTCACAGGTGCTCGTGACTTCTACCGTGAAGCCAGTCTCGCGGCCGGAGTTAAGATGCACAAGGATCTCATCTTCCAATATATCGAACTTCAAGCTCTCCTCCTCACAGTCATCGCTCCCCATTGGTCCGAATACATCTGGCTTGAGGTCCTTCACAAGCCTAGCACCATTCAAAATGCTTTATACCCCGTTGTTCCTGCTCCAATTGCTTCCTTAACAGCAGCCCGTGACTATGTTCGCTCTACATCATCAAACATCACATCTGCCGAAGCGGCGCAACAAAAGAAGAAAGCAAAGGGTAAAGATATCGGATACGATCTTAAGAAACCTAAGAAGCTTACCATTTTCTCGGCTGCTAATTTCCCAGCCTGGCAACAAAAATACATTGATCTCGTTCGAGAATCATGGGATCCAGCGACCAAAAAGACAAATGATAAGGATCTGAATGCTAAGATCGCAAAATTGGGAGAGATGAAGAAAGCTATGCCATTTGTACAAGCTCTCAAGAAGAGATTAACAGGAGGTGAAAGCCCAGAAGCAGTCTTTGAGAGAAAATTAGCATTTGATGAAAAATCCACTTTGAAGAACATGGTACCGGGATTAAAGAAAGCTGCCGGTTTGACCGTCATCGAAGTGGTGGTTGTAAGCGGAGAGGAAGGAGGTAAGATCGGGACCGTGGTTGCGGTTGAGGAGGGTGCGGAGGATAAAGAGTTTGGTGCTTTGCCTCCAATGGCGGACACGGCGGTTCCGGGGGTTCCAACGTTCTTGTTTGAGAATGTTGTGGTTTAGATTCTGGATTTGTGTGGGTCGAGCGATGGAGGAATGTGCTGCGGAATGTGGATGTGGATGTAGATGTGGATTTGAATCGACAAATTTACGAGTATCTTCGCTGGAGAAGGAAAAGCTAAAATAAAAGTAAGAGAAATTTTCTTGTTTGGTAGAGATAGAAGAATTGTAGTTAGAGATCAGAAAAGATTATAAACTACGTTATGATATGATATGATATGAAATAAAAGAATTTCATAGAATAAATTGTTCGCGATAGATGAATGTATGTTTATATGAATGAGTGAGGACAATGGATCAATAAATACCGAAAAATCAACAACGACGTGTTTGGGGAATTTGGAACTTGATGTGCTCGTGATGACTTGGGTGCTCGATTCAGATGACCCAAAGTAGTTTTATACCCAATGGTATGTAGAAAGTAATTAATACCCATCTGCGTCTAGATTGACACCTCCTAAACCAAAATCGAGAGATGGCGAGAGGAAGGCGAGCTAATAAATAAATACATTTTCCAATGTCTATCCATAATTTGAATATTCAAATATCTCTTGATTATATATATATATGCATTTTCAATATTTATTTGAAAGATAGAGATTTTCATCTACTGTAGAAAATTGTGGTGGCTATCTGTTTGAAATATATATATATATATATGTATATTAGAAATTCCCTGGATATGGTAATCGAATAAACAGATGAGTGATGAATGGGTGGAATATCTAGAGTCCAATGAGTGCAGTAAATCAACATATTTATTAGAGAAGGAAGAGAACAATTAAATTAAAAAGTAGTAGATTATTCTATACATATTTGACTTTTATTTCCAATTTACTTACCTATAGAACTCCCTACATACATACATATATACATACATATACTTGACCACAGAGTAACTACCTCCATATACAATCCATCTCCCTGACCCATTTGAATCCAAACCACAAACCAGAAACAACAGTACCTCTCAATATCAAATATTTCATCTGCTCATTAACACGCAAACAAATTATCTGAATTCTCAATCACGTTGTCATGGGACCGAAAACAATATGTAAATACGTCAATATGGAAATCTAAAAATAGATATCGGAATGCGGATGGCGTTTCCAAACTGTTCTCGGAAAAGCCGAAGCGATGCGGAGCGAGCGTTGGTGTGCCGAACGATGTGATGTGATGTGATGTGTATGTATGTTGCCGCGAACGTCAGATATATTCCCGGATCCATATCATGTGATATATTAGCGGTTTCCTGTAGGATGAATGTGCATTCGGAAAGAGAGGATATTGGTATTGGATTGAAGTATTGATTCCATATCATGTATTAGCGGTTTTATGTAGGGTGAATGTGCATTCGGAAAGAGGGGATATTGGTATTGGATTGAAGGATTGATTCTCATGCATTGGGTGGGAGGATGTACATAGAATAATCTTGGGCAAGGACAACAATTAAAGCAGGTAATATAAGTAAATAAATTCTATGACTTGTGATTTTTCTTAGTAAAATTTGAATGTGTATTTATGCCAAGATATAGAATAGATAAAAAAAAGGCACGATTGCAATCGACTATTACCTGTTCCTATCAGCCCAGTTGCTATTCATAGCACGCAATCTATGTCCCCTCTTCCATCAACCTTCTATTCGTATTCGATTCCGTTTCCAAAAGATCCGATTCATGTCGTCCGTCATAAATGCATATATGTGTTTTCATCTACCTCTTCCCCTTCCCTATCTTTTCATTCATCCCACATATTCACCCTCCTTTCATCTCCCCGTTTTCATATCACCACCTCACTACGATCCCCACGCATTTCTCCCGCCTTCATCACTCCAAAATCTGCAACCATGGGTTCTCTAATCTACGGGAACATCAATCCCCCCTTTCTTATACCCGCAAGCGGGACCCAAATTGGGATAATAAAGAAGATCGTTAGTGTAGAAGGAGGGGAAGAAACATGTATATAACCATACCGATCACAAGACACTTTCGATTTCTCTTCTTCAAACTTTTCCAATCGTTTTTCCCAACTTAGAAGATTTGATTTTAGAAGATTTGATCTTACCTTATTGCGAAATTCGACATACCCTTCAAGAAGAAAAGAAAAAAAGAAAAAAAATAACAACCAAGTAACGAATCATCAAAATGCATTTCAACGTCCCCGTGGTTCTCGCAACCTTCGTGGTGCTCACCACAGCACTACCACAAGAACTCCCCGCCCTCCCGGAGATTCCAACTCCTCCCTCTCCCCCGGGAATCCCAACGGATCTCATCCCGGATATTCGTCCTCATCCGACTTCATCTAGAAGACCCGAAACGAGTTCTCAGAGACCACCAAGCACTACTTCTAAAGAGCCACCAAAAACCAGCAGCACCAAGGAGTCATCAGCTAGTTCGAGAGAGACGCCAAGAACTAGCAGCACCAAGGAGTCATCAGCTAGTTCGAGAGAGACGCCAAGAACTAGCAGCACCAAGGAGTCATCAATTAGTTCGAGAGAGACGCCAAGAACTAGCACCGTCACCGTCACCCCAACATCCACAGTGACTGTTTCTCCAACTTCTACTTCTAGTTTCACGGGAACTGGTACACGATCGGGTGAAGTAACAACTCGTAGCTCCACTACCGAAACATCTCGAAGCTCCGAAACAGCCTCTCGCAGCTCCGAGACTGGATCACGATCAGAAACCTCTCGAAGTTCCGAAACAGCCTCTCGCAGCTCCGAGACCGCATCACGATCAGAAACCTCTCGAAGCTCCGAAACTGGTACAGAAACTAGATCTGGAGTTGTGACAACAACCACTGCTCCCAGTAACCAAACTACAACGATTCCACCTCCTGTTACCACAACCAATCCTCCTAATAATCAAACCACGATTGTCCCTCCTCCTCTTACACCAACTACTGTTATTCCTCCTCCCGAGACTACGACAATCGTTCCTCCTCCTCTTACACCAACTACTGTTGTTCCTCCTCCCGAGACTACGACAATCGTTCCTCCTCCTCTTACCCCAACTACGGTTGTTCCCCCTCCTCTTACACCCACAACCGTCATCCCCCCACCAATCATCACAATACCAATCGTACCACCCACCGAAATCCAGACCGTCACCCCACCATTCATCACAATACCAATCATACCACCCACCGAAACCCAGACCATATCCCCACCAATCATCACAATACCAATCGTGCCACCCACCGAAACCCAGACCGTCATCCCACCAATCACAATACCAATCGTACCACCCACCGAAACCCAGACCATCCCCTTCATCACCATCCTCCCCGTCCTCACCACCATCACCACTGTCAACCCACCCATCACAACCGTCACCACTATTTCTATTCCACTTGTCCCACTTGTCAGTACCATTACTTCCAATGGTCAAGTTATCGTGACAACACAATCGAATGCTGGCGTGGAGACTACTATTGTCCAGGGTGGACAAACGGCTGTTTCGACCGTTAGTGGTGTTGAGACTACCATTGTTAGTGGTGGTCAAACCTCTGTTGCTACCGTACCTTTTACCCAGATTACACCGGCTATCAATACTGCTGTTGCACCTGGTGCAACTCCAAGTGTGTTCGTTGGAGGTGCTGTATCTTTGAAGGAGGGAAGTTGTATCGTTGGACTTGTTGGATTTGCTGTTGGTGGTTTACTTTTGTTGTAATTTGAGTTAGACTTCATTTTGTTTCCATGTTTGGGTTTGGTTTTAAATTAATATTCATTATAATCTGTTGAGCAATTAGGTTGGAGTTTTTGTTTCTTTGGAATGGAATCGCAGTTTTAATGGAGAAATCAGTAATGAGGGGGTTGGAAGTGGTAAATATATGGAAAATATGTTTCATTATAATCTAATCTAAGTAACGAAATTGTCATGTACATTCTCTTGAGGTCAAATGTATTCTGAATATCTATTCGATGTGTTAGCTTCTTGCTCCAAAATCATTCTTCAAATAATAAAGCAACAGAAACAAATGTAAGTCAGACAGCAGTTGGTACTTTTTTTGTCCACATAGAAGATTACAGAACAGGTCTGTGAATAAGGTATTTCATCATTTTACAACATCTCATCGCTCGCCAGTAGAAAAAGAAATAGCTTACCATATTATCGTTTATCCAATCTTCCTTTTCTTGAAGAAGGAATCCATTGTCCTTTGGGATGAATCATGTTTCAGACTTCCCAAACCACCTCCAGTTTTCTTGAGACCTTTTAGATGATCTTGGTTATTGACAGCTTTGATAACAAGCATCATGCTGGAGAATGAAAGCTTTGCGATTGAGTCTTCAGAGTGGTTAGACTTTCCTGAAGTTGATATGGTCTTTTGGGACATTGCATCAGATGGTGTTTCATTATTTGTTGATGCTTCTGTGGTATTCAGAAGTTCAATTGTTCCACTGGAAGATAAAGGCTTTTCCGGAACAGCTTGCGCCGGGACCGATTCTGGCATAGTCTTAATTTCCAGGTCCAAGTAACCAGTATTTGACCATCCACCAAGATATTCCAAACCATTTTCATGATTTTGCACACCAGTACCAATGGATATATCTTTGGGGTGAAACCGCCCTAGTATACCTCGCCATAAATGTAATAAGATGATGCCATGAGCCACAACCACAATTGTATGTTCATCCAATGTATTCTCGAGTGTATCAATGAGGTAATCGTTGATGAATTTGTCCATTCGACTTTTCATTGAATCTTTCGATTCAGCATCCTGGAAAGTAGGATCAAGCTGATGTGGTTTGCCAAATTTGTTCGAGTCTTTTGATCGTTCAGAGAACGCCTTTCCTTCATAGTACCCAAAGTCTTGTTCGCGAAGAAGCCGGAGCTTTGTTACTTCATGAGGGGTAGTGTCATGATCTTGAGCAATTCGAATGGCATCCGCAGTCTTGATCGCGCGTTGTAAATCGGAAGAATAGACCTTTGTAACTTTCAAACCGATAGAAGAAAGATGAGTACCAAGCCGATTAGCTTGCAATGCACCATGATTCGTCAATGCGGAGTCCGTTACACCAGCACTTAATAAGTTAGCTGAGAAGTCTTGAGATAAGAATCATCAAAACGTACTATACGCCAGCTACATTATGTACGGTCTCGCCGTGTCTGATTAAAAGTAACCTCATCCCATCATATGAGAGAGGGAAGAAGTTATGTTCAGCGGAGTATCATAATTGAGTGAAAAGGTTGCTGTTGTACTCGTCATTGATTGTTTTGAGAAGAAGAAAAAAGTTGGTGTGAGAAAATTTGGAGAAAATGAAAAATTTCGCCAAAATGTTTAGTCATAATTTCTCGACTAACTTGATCGGTCTATTCACAGATGTATTAGGTAATTGATGAATATTCAACAGCCAGAACCATCCACCTAATATATTTCGATATCTAACTTCAATTGTTCGATGACGACTATAGAGTTCGACAACATGATATCCGAACTCTCAAGTTAATGAATTGATACATCTGTTGTTGAATTGATATCGATATCAACCAATATGAAGCCTAACATCTTCCTTGCCAGAATGAGGGGCAAAACTCCCACTCCCTCAATGCTCCTTCCGTCTGACCCTCTATAGGAATGAAAACAGTAGATACGAGTCTTATTCAGAACATCTATAGCATTCGAATAGAAGGTGTTGTTTTTTTTTAATTTCATTTACATCGATTCAAAGCAATTCAAATTTCACAATTAAAGGATCATCCACTCTCGAGCTCAAACCATAAGAAAGTAAAATATCAACAAACACAATTAGAATGCCGTTGGATCTAACATCTTAAGCTTCAATAATCAAATCAATCATCAAAATTTCACCTACACGTCCATCATGGCTGATCCATATGTCTTAGATGATCTGGTTTTCCTCTTCGAGAGTCTTAACGTCTTCTTCGTTGCCGCGATCATCAGCTTCATACACTATCGTCTTGTCACAATACGACAGGACCTCCCTAAAGAGACCGTCAAAACTCTGTCACGGATCGGTTTTTTAGTTGCCTTGGTCAAAATCGTGTTCATAATCTGGTTTTTTGTCTTGAAATGTTCGCATACGATCATAGATCAATTTGTCACTTTCTTAGAAACCAAATCTTCAAAAATGCGATGTCTCTTTGCTTGGATGATGAAGCCTCAAGTTTATCATTTTTTACTTGGCGCTTTGGCAATCCTGATTATTTCATATTTCTGTCTTGAAGCCAACATTATATTATGCCTATTGTCGGGCAAGTACGAGGGGCTTGATTCACTTCCCCCTCCAGCCACACACCCCCGATCGCAATGCCCGAAGAAGAAACTCCTTCTCTCAAATTCCTCTCAAGAACTCCCTCCATTCTCTCATGGCGCCTTGAATTTCTAAGGGTGTAGCTCAGGAGACTACACTCTAGAGGGTGTTTTGCTGGTTCGATTCCTCGCTCGCCCAGTAAATTGTGAGTAAAACAAGATCTATGCACCCTTATTTTTACTTGTTAGCCTTACTGTCGGATAGAAACCTCTTTCTTCAGTCTTTCACTGATAAACCAAATCTTTACAGACGTTATTTCGTCCACAATTCTCAATCGCCCCAATATGAGTTAGCAAAATCCACATTCGTCACGACAGCAGTTTTCATCCATATTCTTTCTTTGGAAAGGCCATGTACCGTCGTCCGAAGTTCAACTGGGCTTGATAACATATTGAGTAGCTATTGGGAGGTTTCCAGATATATGGTTGGTTTTCTCGTATTGTGCGGACTATTCCTACTAGTTGTTGATTACGACATACTTACTTAGCTTTGATTGTCTCCAGTCATAGTCTGGGTATGGATATCTGAACGTTGGCGAATGGCAAGCCATACATATCGTAGGCTACAAAACTTCAGCGTATCCTGGTTCTGAATGGGCATTGGCGAAATAACTTTATTTGACATGGACGAGTCTTTTCTAGTACAAATATGCATTGCCTTATTCACTTCATATCAGTCCACTAGCGTGATTCTGGAATGGTGTGCCATATACAAGGTCAACCTAACCCCACCCCCACCACCTTCCTTCACTCAACAACAAAGTACAACAAATTTTCCAACTTACACAACTCCACCACGGTACACTCCCATCTAATGTAACTAACAACAAACGAATCTCCAGTCTTGAAATACCCATTGAGCAAATTTTCAGAACAAAATTCGCCGGTAAGTTGACCTTTGATTGGCAGTAGGTGTTCATCTTTTGGTCATAAAGTTGGCGCGTTTCTCGGTGTAGGGGGGCTTAGTTCTTCGCTAAGGCAGGTGTATCGAAATTCGCTTCATCTATGAGTTATGAAGCGTTACATCGAGGGTTCATTGATGATTTGTTTTCATCTCTTCACCTTTTAGTATCGCACTTTGCTTGATTCTTTTCACTCTTGGGTATCACTGTCGAATTTTGAGGTTTATGTTACTAGAAATCGAGATTCTAATTTTTGATAACACTACGCCGTACAAAAAACGAGGCAGGATTGTTTATATCAATCGTAACCCACGTCAACCACAACGCTTCATAATAATATTCTCACACTATGCACATCATCTGTCATCTGTTTTATTTGTTACTGTCACTTTTCCCAGGCAACTAACCATCATGTGCAGATATAGCTCTAAATTCTTAAAGTACTCGACACTTACAACATCATTATGGATACCAATCCGAAAATCATTTCGGATGATTCCACTACAAACACGGGACAACAAACATCAAGATGGAATGATTTGTTTGGCCACCCGGCTCCCACCTTCTCTTTTGCCAATTATCAAGTGGATTCGGATGATTCTCTCCTAGGAACAGAGCAGGTATCTCAATCAAATACTTTGGTTAGCAACCCATCACCCGCGTTACCTTTTGATGACAGCCAGACTATTTCAAACGAATCAACTCAAGCTACGGAATGTCAATTATCTCAATCAACCAGCCTGTTTGGAAATCCAGCACCTACATCATTCTTCAAGACTTTGTTCGGTGACTTCACCTCTTCTACTAATTCTCAAGTCATTTCAGACTATCCTGGCCAAGATGATGGACGAGCGTTTCGTTCAAACTCTTTATTTGGAAGTCCAAATCATCCTTCATCCTTCAAGAAGATTGTTTCAGATGACTCGATCCCAGGTACGGAACAAGTATCCCAACCAAATATCATATTTGGCACATCAGTACCCATGTCCTCCTCCGCCACTAATCACGCTATTTCGAATGATACCAGCAAGGGCACTAGCCAAACATCCCAAGAAAATATATTGTTTGATAATAGAGCATCCGGATCATCCCAGATCATTTCCGCAGGTTCCACAAAGGGAACCGACCAAGTATCCCACTCAAACGCCTCATTCGATAACCGAAATATCACATCATCTTCATCTCGCGATCAAGATGACAAAACAAGCACACGCCAAAGCACCACCATCTCTCCAAATCCCAACCTACATCAGACTCCCTCACCCGCTCCATCGTCTGCATCCTCTCTATCCCGAAGTCCCAGTTCCTCTCCAGAAGCTCCCGACTTCAATGCTCCCGCCATTCCCGCCAGTGAAACCCTAGCATTCATCACTCGAGACTCTTCTCGCGGATGGGGTGGTATGCCCAGCTCTTTATTTGACTTTAGTATAATGTTCAGTTCTAAACGCAAAGCTGCGCTGATTGGACAACAGCAAAGAGTTGGACTTGCATGGGTTGATGCTGATGATAGTGGGAATTATGATCCTAAGGAAGAGAGGAGAGCTCTGAGGGGTAGGAGGGGTACTAATAAGAGTTGCGGAGGTGGAAACAATAGAGGAGATGGTTCTTCTAAGAGGGTTGGCGGTGCTAGTAGAGTGAGGAAGACGAAGGAGAATGCTTCTTACAGTCTTGTTATTACCATTTCCTTGACCACCGAGAATGGTTTGGAATATCTGAGAAGTATCACACCGGATCCGGTAGATGATGATACGATGATAATTCCTGCTTCTCGTGATCAATTCGAAGATATTGGTGATCTGGAATTGATATGTTCTACTCGAAGGAAGAGATTCAAGACTTCACATAATCGACGGTATGTTCTCATTCTTGCAACAAGGGTTATCATTGATGCTCATTAATGCTAATACTGAACAGGGACGATGGTCTCGAGATCTCGGACCTGACAAATGGTCATCCACAAATTCGCGGCTGTAAAGCTTGTTTCCTTTCAGGTGATGATCGATGCTCATTAATTGAATTCGCTTGTGAATATCCTTGCACAGGTTGCGATGATTCAGGTATTGATTGCGAACTCATTATTAAACCTGATCTTAAACGATCTTGCGAAACATGCAAGGGAAAGAGAGTCGCATGTTCATTCAAGTATGATGGTGGAGCTGGAGTTAATGCTTGTGAGAATTGTGAGGAGCTTGGTTTGAAATGTGTTGCGGGTCCCAAGAGTGGCGGCGTAGTTAGTTCGAGAATTGATGATGTTTTGACGGCGGCAAGTGCCAAAAGAAAGAAGCCAGATGTTACTCGAGAGAGAGTGGAGGTTTCCAAAGGTACATTGACAATTCCAAATACCAAAGGACCTCCTAGGAAGTGGGTGGCTTGCAATGAGTGTAGAGCTTTGGGCGCAAAATGTTCACTAAGAAGAGATAAAGAAGGACCTTGTAGTCGATGCCGCAGGGACGATGAAGATTGCACCTTTATCCTGCTGGAACCCAAGCCATCTACGACCTCTAATCTCAGCTCCTTAAAAATTACTTCCCCATCCAGCACAGCTCCAGTTCAATTTTCCAGCAGAGGAAAAGGAAAACTAAACACCAGCCAAGGTCAAAACCCGAAAAACCTCCCCCCAGCATATAATGACGACGAATTAACCCAAACTATCGTTACAGAATCCCTCCGTCTCAATGATCGCAAATGGGGCTCCACCACCCTCTCATCACGCCTAACAAAAAAACAACAGAAATTCAATCTCAACTCATCATCGCCAGACTCCTTTCCCAGCGACATCAAAACAATAATTATAACAACTTCATTCGCCCACCCCATTATATTTAACTATATCCGCGACCCACTTGAAATCTACCCCCCTTGCACTTGGTGCAACAATCCTTTCTTCGGACTCTTTGGTCATGGTGCTAGACGCGTAAAAGTAATTCCATGGCCTGGCGATTCGGGCATGGGATATGAGGAATTAGAGAACGGATGGGGAGAATCGGGGGAAGGGGAGGAAAGGTCTAGAATGTGCGTTAAATGCACGTATGAGCGTGTGCGGATACTCGGTTGTGAAGAACACAGAATGAAAGAAATAACAGGGGTAGACGAAAGATTGTGGGATGAGGAAGCTATGAAGGAGAGCGTTCGGGCTTGCTTCGAGATTGTTGAGGGAGGTGGAAAACCGGAGGTTGGTTCGAAGGGAATGTTAGTTTGGACGGCCAAATGGTGTGCGGTTTGTCCGAGCCCGGCGGCTTGGATATGCGATGGTTGTGGGGTTTGTCTTTGCGATACTTGCGAGGAGTTGTTTAAGAAGGTTGAGAGGGGGGGAAAGAAGGGGGGGTTGAGGGTTTTGGGGAGAGTGGTGGCGTTGGCGGAGGATCCGAGTGTGCTTAGGAAGGGGGATTATCCGGATGGGGTGAGAGCTGATGCGTCGTTTTTGAGGGCGGATGGAGAATTGTATTTGAGGATGGAGAGGGGTGGGTGTGGGCCTCAGAAGGAGGTTTTTGATCAAGAAATGGTGCAGGAGTTAGATGGGGGGCTTTATGGAACGGGGAATGTTACAAAGAGGAGTGCGTTGATGGGTGGTGGAAATGCAAACGCGGCTCCAAAGAGAGAGAAATCGATCAATAGATCTGAAATGGAGAAGTGGACACCTGTGGTGGATTCGGAAGATCTGAGTGGTGATGAGGGCAACTTGAGGAGTAAATGGAAGGGAAAGGGTGTGAATAGCGCGAGACAGAATACCATGACAAATGGATATGTTGGTGGTAAAGGATTTGGGAAACCTAAAACTCGAAGGCATTACAATTTTGGTAATGGGGATATCATCAATTTAAGTGACGAAGATGATTGATTGGTCGATTCATTTATTCATTCACTTGCACTCATCTATCAACCTGAAAGATGGTAACACAATACTTGGGCAATTTTCTTTTCTCAACCTCAACCTCAATCATTTTCATCTTCATCTTTACTTTAATCAATTAAGCAGAAAGAAGATGTGCAATATCATTTCTCTACATCCATTTCATCTCATCTTATCTTATTCTAATCATTTACGTTACATATCAAGGGGAATTTGGTAAACGGATAGTACTTGCTTGGGGAACATTTCATAGGTAGTTTAGGAGTTAAATGGTTAATAAAACTACTCGATACATGAGAACTATCCCTATCATGCATCACTACTTCTTCCATTCTTAATTTACAGATGAACATCTACTAGCAACATATCTCAAGATATGAATTCGATCTCGTTACTTGGTTACCTCATGCTAAAACTTGCGCTTTATATAACAGCTAGATGTGTTCTAGGGCAGCTAGCATTTAATCAATCGTAGGAGAAATGGAACACCAATTCCCACGCTGAGTTTGTAGATTTGACCTACTCAATTTTCCACATTTCTTTCCAAACCAAAATGCAAGTTTCTAGATGCTTTTCTTTCTTTCATGACTGGGGTCTGACTCGGGGAAGAGTTATCAAGATCTATCCCGAACAAACCATGTATTTCTTCGAGTTTACTAATAGAACACAAGAACTTTAGATCAGAATCAAAACTAATGGGTATAGACAAAACTATCGATGAGAGTATCTCACAGAGTGTTCAAACAGAAACTGATTTCCGCCATGCATATAGTCCACGAGAAGATTCCATGGTCTTTGCTACATTAGATTCGTGTTATCGTCTCAACTATTCGGATGAATATATTCTCCAAATTACATTTCAATCAATAATGAAGCTTCTGTATTCAAAGATAAAATTCACCTTATCATTCTAATAATAACGAAGTACATTAACATCTATCTACACTTCCATCAGTCCGTCTCCCTCCCGTTTCCTTGTATAACTTGATTTCAACCTATCTTCCCATCTCTCTGTATATGCTCCAACTACTATACCAAAACACAAATCAGGTCAAATACTGGATGTGATATCTTAATAAGTTCATCAAGAACTTTCGAGTTCGCAACTAGATCATATAGACCCATCATAATTCTGGATCTTGCTTCTTTATCTCTTCTATTCGCTTCACTTTACTTCATCCTATTTCAATTCAATTCATTATTTGTTTCAATTTCAAGTTCAATTTTTGATATTGAATATTGGTCTACAATAAAATCGAATGAAAGAGGAAAACAATTATTATTCGACTGACACAACACAACAAGGTCTTCAGGTAATCAGAACGCGTCAAGTCTTGAGGAAATACACACCTAGCTTTCTGGAATCAATTTACTTTAACAACAACATATCAAACTCCAATACATTCAATTGATTCCTCATATATCCAGTGACCGCAGCCACCGCCAATTCATGCGCCAAGCCTATTTTCATAAAAAAACCCCTCAAAATTCACTTGATTTCCTCAACGACGACTACAGTGTTCAACTTTATCCAAACCTTGCAAAATCCATTCAAACCCATTAATGCCCAAAGTATCATACAATACTCGATATAACATTATATTTCATAATTCAATCATTCAACTATTCACTATCTAGTGCTGTCTGGTGTTCACTTTTGACCTTCTATCTTTTACTGATTCCGTGCTTCTTTTGTTTACGAGCGAGCGATACAGGTCGAGAAAGATTCTACAGGTCAATACAAAGTAAGCAAATTGGTACTAGATTTACAAATTCTTCTTATTCTCCTCTTGGAGTAGATTCTGTCAAGTTGAGTTAGAAAATCTATTCAACAGAAAAGGCGAGCAGATACAAAACCAAGCCAGGGGACAATCTAAAAGATTGTTCTTATTCTTCAAAGTTGTTTGTCTTTCATCTTTTATAAAAGATATTCAACTTGGAATATTTATTGCAAGAAATTTATTCCTCGTGCTTCTACTTCTACTTTTTCTCCATCTACTTCGTCGTCATCATCAAAGATATTAGCAAAATAAATCAACTTCGATTTTCATCTCAAGTTTGATCCCAACAATTTCCATTCACAAAAGAAGACGCCGAGGACAAAACAAAACAAATCTACAAAAGCAAAGACAAAAGGGGATAGGAAAAGAAAAGAAAAAATGGTTTCATCACCAAATCCAAATCCAAATCCAAATACACATCTAGTTCAAAATATAATGATAACACCAGGGCCATCATCAAAGTCTCACACTCGAAAACAGTCCTCAAATACCAACACCAACACATATAATACCGGATCTGAAAGCGTGAGCAGCAACCCCACGAGCAAAAAACACACGAGATCGAGCAGTAGTAAAAACATCACTAGCAACCGAGGCCGATCTAATCGACAGAGTGTAGTATTTCGAATTACCGACGAAGGAAATTCAAACTATCATTCCAATAACACGTATTATTTAACTCCAACAAATCTTCCACTAACGAAGAATGATTTTCCTCCATTAGGCTCAACGGGTGTGATTGCAGATGAAGAGAGTGGAAGAGACGGAAGAGGAAGAGGATTTATGAATCAGAATATTGATACCGTAGCTGGCAATAGAGATGAAGGAGAAAGAGGAGGAGCACGAGTATCTGGTCTTCATATTCATAACACATATCAACCACAACCACGACCGCGAGAAAGCCTAATCGGCAAACCAGGCGGTTTCAACGAAACCCCCGAACAAATCGCCGCTTCTCGACTCCTCCAATCTCAACGCACCACTAACCCAAACCCAAATCCGAATACCAATCTCCAACCCCCTCCTCAAACCTCAACACCAAACCCCCAATCCCTCACCTCCGCAGCCGGCACCTCCCTCACCCACCGCAGCGCCTCGTACGAACTAACCAAACAATTTGACCGTCTCAAAATCCAAGGTTCGCACTTGGGAATGACGCGATCTCCGTATTTTCCGCACACGGTGGAGGAGTTAATTAAGCATAGAGAGGGCAGAAAATTGGATTTGAGGGATCAAATGAGGAGGAGAATTGAAGTGTTGGAGGAGGTCAGGATGTTGAAGAGGGAGGGGGGATGGGTTAGGGTGGAGAGCGCGTTTGGGGGGAGGGTGTTGAGTGAGGGGGGGATGTGTGGGGGTGGGAATGGTGGTTGGGGATGGATGGGAGAGAGCTGTATTTGGAATGGGAGGTGGGATTGTAGTGGTGGTGGTGGGGGAGAGGGAAATGAAGGTTTTGTGAGGGAGATGGTAGGTGGAAATGGAAATGGAAACGTAACACAGATGAAAGGAGAATGGCCTGGTCTTCAAGAATTAAAATCTGTTGGTGGTAGGAGGGAAGGTTTACCGGTTCCTAGATATGGGAATGGATATGTTAATCTACGAGGAGGAGGAGGAGGAGGAGGAGGAGGAGGAGGAAGAGGAGGAAGAGGGGAATTCCAAGGACCGGGACAAGAACAAAATCGAGATCGGAGGAGAGAGTTGAATGTGGATATCCATGGAAGAGAAATGGGAAATTTAAATCTGAAGAGAGAGAATTGGGGTGATGATTGGAACGATGATATAGGCGAGGAAATTTGCGAGTTGAATTTAGTGCTTGAGAGTTTGTTTGAAGAGATTGAGGGATAGAGTTGGATGCAAATGTTGGTATGATTTGGATCTTGGGATGGAGATTAAGATGGGATATGCGTTTGGGCCGGATTCGTAATGCGCTGTGCGCATATCAACTCTCCGCCTCAACTACAAAGTTTACTTTTCGATTTTCCAACGCTCACTCACTCACTCACTCGTTCATTCAAAGTAGTGAATAGCGCAGCATATTGATACATAGCGTTGGTGCTCGGTTTTTTTCTTTTTTTCTTTTTTTCTTTTTTTTTCCTTCTTTTTTTCTTGATTGTTTTCTTCCTTTCGACTTCTGGTTTTTAGATCGATCTTTTATCTTTAATTCACTCGTTTAGCAATGCAATGCAAGATTCTTTTTGAGGAGAGGGCAGAGGGGAGAGGGGAGAGGGCGGTTAAAAGGTGTTGAGATGGAAGGATTTAAGGGGATGAATAAATGGGTGAATGGGTGAATGGACGGGAGAAAGGAAAGGGATAGCACAAAATATATTTATGATTAGAGATTTCAATTCAGATGAATGATGGGTGATGGGGGTTGCATTGAATTTTGAGTTCGATTTTGGGGCGCGGGAACTCCTGGACGTAGATAAGCTTAAGAGAGCATATGATAGGATGCAGAGAATAGTATGAATGGCATTAAAACATAGCAAGGGACATGGGAAGCAAGGTAGAAAAGAAACAAAGCGAGATAAAAAGTTGGCGGAGAAAGAGATGTAGGGAAGGAATCAAATTGTATAGCTATAGGTATAGGAAGGCAGATAGATGATAATGCAAAGAACCTAACGTTACCGTCTTCATCAGGCATTATATAATGTGATTAATACGATATATGATGTAAGAGAATATAAATATCTCCTACCCCGTGGTAAATAGTTTTCATAACTTGATGAGAAATAAAGGTTTATTCATTACATATTTACAGCCAGAAAAAGAAGAGGAGGGGAGAGGAGATATATATTACTTGATCGAATAAATTAATGAATGAATAAATAGCCAAGCGAGTAATTATGATTTTATTTAAACAATCTTACGTAGCTAGGATTGGGTAAATCTAAAACTAACTAACTAGTAGCTAAATCTATATAAATGAATCATGAAATAGTTTGTTTAATTTGTCTATTCCAAACCTTATGTATCATTTGGTATAGTCGTGCTCGAGTCGTAATATATCAGCGGGTGTATTAATTCGTGAATCAAAGTTGTTTTTCAGATTTAAGAAAATATCAATTTTTTTTAACTTGAAGGAAAGAAAAAAAACTATATTGTTTACTAGTGTTTTTGATTGAAATAACTTGAATCTAACATTACTATTTGATGGTATGAAATTATCATATTCAATTGTTCAATTAGAGAATAGAGAATAGATAATTAATATATAATTTTAAAGATGATGTATGAATCAATACACCCACCGGTAATGCATGCGTAGGTACATCTAAAACTACTTATATATAATCAAGCAACTATAAATAAACCTAACCACAAAATCCTTTACTTCGTCTATATGCAACATTACTATTCTGTACCATTGTGCTCTAACATCCATATCCATTTATTACTCGATACAAGACAAGTCCACTAGACTAACCCCAAAATCTCTAGGCTTGAATAAGTTAATCCCTGTAATGTAACCTCGCACTAACGACCCCGCATTATCAGCCTCGTGATGCAAGTTCATATATT
The DNA here is from genome assembly GCA_028455995.1 of Scleromitrula shiraiana. NCBI lineage: Eukaryota > Fungi > Ascomycota > Leotiomycetes > Helotiales > Sclerotiniaceae > Scleromitrula > Scleromitrula shiraiana. The sequence goes on from JABELC010000014.1 coordinate 946,909, forward strand.
TCGTTCAATATTTTTCATCACTACGTACAGGACAAAAAAATCATCGATCGATTTTCATATTCATGATATATGTGTGAGGTGTATATGATATGATAGGATATGATATGATACGATACATGATACTTGTGTTTAATATTTAGTACACGCGGTACTCGTATACCTGGTATTATCTATCTATCAATCAATCTGTCTCTACGTCTCGAGATATCCTAATTTCATCTCAACTACGCAATATCAGATAGATCATATCAAAGCTACCCAACGACGCAAATACAAGATATACAAGCAAAAGTTCTTTACTCAACAATATCATATCATATCATATCATATCACATCACATCACGCACCACACCCCTCCACATCAAAATGAATCCCCCATTAACAAATCCCACTCCCACAGCCACTCCCACTCAGCCCCCCTCCACAACGACAAACCCCTCATCCTCCTCCTCATCCTCATCCTCATCCTCATCCTCTCACTCCCAATCCCAATCCCACTCCCACTCTCACCCTCCCTCCCTCACCTTCCTCCAAACAACCCTCCACCAGCTCCTCACTCCCCCCACCGCATCCCTCACAACCCGCGCCTCAACGCTACACTCCAACGCCTCGGCCCTCACCACGCAAGAAACGCATCTCACTACGGAACTAACGAAACTCCGCAGACAGAATGATGGATTGGAGAATTTGGTAAGGGAGGGGGGGGAGAGGGTGAAGGAGTTGGGGAATGTACAGAATTGGGCGGAGGTTATTGAGAGGGAGTTTTTGGTGTTGGGGGAGGTGGGGAGGTTGTTGGATGGGGGGGATGGGAGGGGGAGTGAAAGTGGGTGTGGGAGTGAGAGTGAGATGGAGGGGGATAGTGAGGGGGAGGAGGAGGGGTTAATAAACGCATCGTCTATTTCTACTTCTACTTCTCAAATAACGGGTTCAATCACGGACGGGGACACGAGTATAGATGGGAATGGGAATAATACTCAAAAACCTCATGAAAATGAAAATGGAAATGGAAATGGAAATAAGGATTGAAACTTCGAGGGGGAAAACAAATAAAAAGAAGAATAAGAACAAGAACAATCACAAATGAAATCACAAGCGGAAACATGAGCAGAAAGAGAAATAGAAAAAGAAGTAAACACTAGAGAAGAAACAGGAGCGGGGTTTTAATATCTATCTCTACTCGTATATCCACTTCTATATCCACCTATCTTTATACCTATCTTTATACCTACCAGCACTATTACCTGCACTGGTATTGCTATTGCTATTGCTATTGCTATACAAACACGAACACGAACATAAACACAAACACGGCTCCATATCCATATCCATATCCATCTACCAATAATCGAGTTTGAGTTCTATTCCATGCGTCTATTAATCCATGAAGCAATCCATCTATCTTATATTCATCTATTTATTTAAGAGCCCTATCCATCTATTTATTTATTCATCTATCCATCCATCTATCATCCCTCCATCCATTAATTCCTTACGTTCTTAATACCTATGTATATAAATTCTTAGAACCTCATATAGATAAATACCCATTTATTTTTTTTAATCACCCATCTATTTATCTTTTATTTTATTTATATTCAAGTTGTTTATATCATATCATGTTATATCATATGATATCATATAATACAAACCCACAAATACAAATCCAAATCCAAATCCTATTCACGATCCTAAATTTTCCTATTTTCTTTCTTGGTTTTTTAATTCATGTTCAGGTTTATTCTTTATTATTTATTTATTTTATTTATTTTATTTATTTTATTTATTTTATTTATTTTATTTATTTTATTTATTTTATTTATTTTATTTATTTTATTTATTTTATTTATTTATTTATTTATTTTATTTATTTTATTTATTTTATTTATTTTATTTATTTTATTTATTTTATTTATTTTATTTATTTTATTTATTTTATTTATTTTATTTATTTTATTTATTTTATTTATTTTATTTATTTTATTTATTTTATTTATTTTATTTATTTTATTTATTTTATTTATTTTATTTATTTTATTTATTTTATTTATTTTATTTATTTTATTTATTTTATTTATTTTATTTATTTTATTTATTTTATTTATTTTATTTATTTTATTTATTTTATTTATTTTATTTATTTTATTTATTTATTTATTTATTTATTTTATTTATTTTATTTATTTTATTTATTTTATTTATTTATTATTTATTTATTTTATTTATTTATTTATCTTATTTATCTTATTTATCTTATTTATCTTATTTATCTTATTTATCTTATTTATCTTATTTATCTTATTTATCTTATTTATTTTATTTATTTTATTTATTTTATTTATTTTATTTATTTTATTTATTTTATTTATTTTATTTAAGCATCTTATTTAAGCATCTTATTTAAGCATCTTATTTAAGCATCTTATTTAAGCATTTTATTTAAGCATCTTGTCCATCTAGCCTAGCCTGACCCAGCCTAGCCTAGTCCAGCGTAATATAAACATATACACTCAGGCTGTTCTCTACTGTTCTCTTTTATTGATTATGTTCTTTTCTTTCCTTTGCTTTCTTTTGCTTTCCTTTCCTTTGCTTTGCTTTACTCTATATTATCCACAGATTTATTTATTCTCCATAACCTGTATTTCCTCCATTATTTTCCATTCCAATCCCATTCCCAATCCCACCCCCACTCATTTATCCCCCTCCCTTTCCCCCTCTCCCTTCCCCTCTCCCTTCCCCTCTCCCTTCCCCTCACCCTCCCCATTCCCCTCCCCACCCACAGTAACCCCATCCACCCCCGGCCCCGGATCCTCATGTTTCGCCACACTGCCCTTCCCCCTCCACGTGCTAACCGCCGGAATGCGCGCATCGTATCGAACCTCCTGGGTGCCGTATGCGCGGGGGGTGAGTTTGATTAGCGTGTGTAGGGGTACTGCCATCCAGGGGGATTCGTCTTGGGGTTTTTTCATAAAGTAGGCGTATATGCATCTGTGTTTTTGAAAAGGGGGAGGGTTAGTGGTTTACTTGTTTGGGAGGGAAATTTTTATTTGGGAGGTTTTTATTTGGGAAGGGGAATTGGAAAGGGAAAAAGATAGGAAAGAGAAGTAGAAAAAAAAATACCTCAAAATAGCCTGATGAGTAACAATCAAAATATCCTCACTCCTCTCCAACTCCATAATAATGGGTTCAAGTCTAATAACCACATCCCTATAGCTCTCACCACCCCTATACCGATAATTATATTTATCATCATCTCTGGCCTCGAAATCATCCGGGTATTGTTCTTTAATATCTTGGTATGTGAGACCGTCGCAGACGCCCGAGTTGAGCTCGTCCAGCGCTTTCCATTGCAGTTGGTTGTATTCTTTGGGGAGGTGACGGGCGGTTGAGATGGTGCGCCGGAGGGTGGAGGTCCAGACTGTTAGGGGGCGGGAATCCTGGGGTGAGTGGGTTAGTATGGATGAATGAGGGGAGGGGATGGAGGGGAATTGAAAATTGGGAGTTGAGACCTAAGGAAATGAAGGAAACTTACTCCTACTGATTCGAGAACTAATTCTGGAAGTTTCTTGGCGTACATTTCTCCTCTAGGTGATAATTCTGCATCACCACCTATTTTACCTTCGAGATTATACATTGATTCTCCATGCTATAAAAAGTATAAATGATTAGCAAAAGATCTTCTCTTTATAAATCTCCTTTCTTTCCACACCCATTCCACCAATTCATCCATCATCTCCTCCATCCAAATCAAATACAATAAAAGAAGTAAACCTACCCTTGATAACCAAATAGATCTAGGTTTAATATGTAAATTCATCAAATAATAAACCACCCTACTCTGCAAATAATCCTGAATCCTATTAATAATAACCTGTTTCCCCACATTCATAATCTTCAAATAAGTAAGATCACTCTCATCCTCATCAATCGTCTGATAAACCTTCTCATAATTCATAATCCTCTTTCTAAAATCCTGCGCCGCCTTCTCAGGATCACTGCCCACATAATCCGGACTCGTCGTTTTAACCTCCAATATATTACTCATGATTAAATCCTCATCGTCGCATTTCGACTCGACGAATAACGTCTCGATGCCCTCCGCATCGCAGCGGTCTTTGATCCACCGTCGTCGCTCCTTCGTGCTGTTGGTTGCGTCCAGGATCGCCACGATTCCTTGCTTGTGCTTGAACCAGGATAACATGTCTGTGACGGCTGCTTCGGCGGCGGCGCGGCGCATTCGTTCGCCTTCGGTGTTGCTGGTGTCGAAGAAGTCGGCGGTGGGTTTGGGGGTTTCGTTGCGTCGGTAACTTCCTACGTTGAATACTTGGGCGTCGATTGAGAGCCATTTTAAATATCTTTGAGCTATGAGAGGAGAGAAGGGGGTTTGTTAGCTTGGATGATTTTGATATATATCTGATTGGAATTGGGTTATGATATACAAGTGTATTGTATATTAAGTATTAAATACTTAGATACTGATACATACCTTTTTGTGCAATGAGGGATTTTCCTCTAGCTGGTAATCCTACCATTACAACACATATTTGAGTATCTTCAACCTGTACACCTAAACCATTTGATCTTGTTTTAATTCTCGTCATTTTGAAGTTGAATTAAGTTGAGTTGGTATTTTATTGTATTGTATGGTATTGTATTGTATTGTATTTTATTGTATTTTATTTTATTTTATTTGGTCGAATGATTATTGAAAAAGAGTTAGATGGTGTTTGAAGAATGATGATTTTATTTTATTAATCGAATATAAACCTCGGGAAGTTAGTTTTAAGAGGGGATTGATATTTTATGAAAGGAAAGAGAGGAATTGTATAGAATTGATTTGATTGATTAATTGATTGATTAATTAATTGACAAGAAGGTTGATTCTAAACAAGAAGAAGAAGAAGAAGAAGAAGAAGAGAAAAAAAGGAAGAAATGAATTATCTTTTAAAAAAAAAATCAATCTATTTGAATGATGAATTAATCCCGTGAATTGTAAAGTAATAAAGTAATGACGGTAATGACGGTAAGGGAACGGGTGTAGTCGGGGTGAATTGAAGATTGAAGATATAGGTGTATAGATGTAGGTGTACAGATTGGACTGAGACTAGAGCTATAGTATGGAGACTATAGTACGGACACTATATATAGTCAGTAGTAAGTAGTAATAATAATGGTAAAATATATCGAGATATTAAAATGTTCTATATTCTAGAAACATTTTTATTTATTAGTTTTATAAGGCTTGAATTTTTGAGTATTTATATATACTAGTATAAAAGATATATGATATGTTTCAATAAAAAGAATTAAATAAATTAAATAAATCAAATCTATTCATTTATATAATATCTTTGAAAATAAGTAAAATAATATATATTACTGTGACAATACTATACAAAAAACAATTCATTTATATCTTCATCCTCGAATATTAATTATACTTCCATACTCTACAAATAAAAATATAATAGATGATGAAACCATATCATATTATATCATATCATACCATATAATATCACATCACATTATCATCATATCATCCCATTCCAAAACCTCAAATATACTACTAGGATTTATTCCATATTTGTGGATTCACTCGGAATCATTTATTTATATATATTCGTTCCACTTTGATCCGTCAAGGTAGAGGGAATCTAGCCTTGCCGATCTGATCATACCCAACCGGGTAGAGTACGGTATCGAGATTTTTTATACCGTGATTTTTTGTATATATCAATCAGTCTTCGATTTATATATATATATATATATATACATGGTATGTTGAGTTATTATTATTATTAGTACACGAACATCTGATGATATGTATGGTATTTGAGAATTAGTGAAATACATCATATCATGCAGGATTTTTCTTTTCTTTTCTTCTCTTTTCTTTCCTTTTCTTTTCTTTCCTTTCCTTTTCTTTTCTCTTTTCTTTTCTTTTCTTTTTTCTGTCTAGCTCGTCTAAATATTCCTACCACATTGATATTGACAGTTTGATGCTGCCCTACAATTTGTTCTTTCAAGAAACTGGGGAATGATAGAATATAGACCTAGATCAATAAATGAACAAATAAATTACCCATTATATCACATCACATCACATCATCGCCTCAACCTCTCCAACCTCTCCAACCTCTCCAAATGTCCTCTCAATCGCCTCCCCGCTCCCCCCAACATCCGCCCCCGACCGATTTCCCGACATCCCACCCCATGCGCGGAAAGCAGATATCCACCAGGGTACGAGCGGTAGCTATCGATATCGGAGATGCGATATGCTGGATCTGGAGGGTAAGAAGGGCTGGGCTTTGGTTATGGATGAGTAGGGTAGGGTAGGGTGGGAAGTCCGTTTTAGCATTTAAGGAAGATGAATACTAGGGTTGGGTGAGGGGGGGGTTGGTTACTTTTGATAATTTTTTTTCTTTTGGGGGGATGAGGGATGGGGTTTTGATGGATGGTGATGATGATGTGAATATTGGGATTTGGGATTTGGGATTTGGGATATAGAAATAGATATAAATAGGAAATAGGAAATAGGAAATAGTTTGTGTCATTGACTTTATTATCCAGTCGGGAAAATCTATCGTCGGAAAGTATTTTGATGAAGAACATAACGTGATATCTTTTAAGAAAAGGAAATGATTTACATATATCCATTTATTAGATTGCTCCCAAGCGAGTTTTTCTGGTGCTTCGTTGTACCAGAATATTTGAATTCCACAATATTTGTGATTAAAAACTTTGTTGTGGATTGTTCTGGCTAAATTTGAGTTTTTGGAGGAAAAGAGGTCGAAATGTTTCGGTTTTGGATAGATAAAGAAAATGATTGAAATGATTTGGGGATTTGATGGGAAGTCTTTGGGTATGGTAGTGCCATGTTTACTGTACTGAAGATACTACTACTGCAATAGTAGTACTTAACGTTCAGGAGACCTTTTGGGGGTATTGAGAAATGCTAAGCTAAGGATTTCTTTTTCAAATAATATTCTATTTATAAGAGGAGGCAAAATCACGAGGAAAAAATGCCTTGCTTTATATAAATAGACCTGGGTCCCTAATGCCATGATATTGCCGTCCTTTTATAAACTCTAGAAATCATTTATTATCATATAGCAGAACTAGATGTAGAAACTCTTCATGTACAAACTACTAGTCATTCGAACGAACTGCTCCAACTCTGGTTGAGATAGAGATTCTGTGATTCATGTATGCCCTAGATAGCTCAGAGCTTCCTAGTCAAACACTGCAATAGAAATCTTCAAATATCCTGTTAATTTATAGTGGTGAATGATAGTCTAAAACCAGTCAGCTTAAATGTTAAGAATTGGATTGGATGACATTTGCGATAATCATGTTTTTGCTTAATTCAATATTCCTGATCGATAAATTTATCTACTAATATAAAAGAAGCCCTCCTGCTAATAGTCACTTAAGTGAAAGGAACTGTAATTGATGTAATAAGAACAAACTTTCGAAACAAATTAGTTTCAAAGCCTTAAAGATTTCATAGTCAATACATACAGCTTTAAGACAGTGTCTAATTGAGGAAGTTAATTTACCAAACTTCATCTTATGACATTATTCACTACCAAATCTACTCATATTGTCCATATTATTTATTCACTGAAAAATATTGACACTTAAAGGAACAATTGCTAATATGAGTTGTCTTATACTCGGTATCGCTTCTAAGTCTTGTTCTTCTGCTTCTGCATAAATACTTCTACTCTTTCCCTCATCAACTCTTAAAAAAATCAAATAGTCTCAAAATTGAGAATACCCAAAATACAAACTCAGTAACTTTCTTAGTTCAGTTTTACTTCAACAGTCTTTGTACTTAGAAGCTGACCATACCATTCTATTACCAACGCAGTCAAACTCGAGAGTTATTATCGGTTTTCACTTCCACGGTTCTTTTAAACCTACCATTCTGGTATTGCTGCGACGTACAACTGCTCAATATCCTTCTCACTCACCACTTGAGATATCCCTCTAACCAACCGGAAAAATGTCAGAGACACCCAACATGAATACATCCATCGGCGCTTTCCAGGAAACAGCACCTGATGCTCTTTCATCGGATCTCAACCTCAATCAACCCTTGACTCTTCGGATCAAACCAACAACTCAAAGCGATGAAACCATGGTTCTACCAGCCGAGCGTACCTTTCATCCCTTTCCCAATCTTTGCATGGAGTTGAGACTCAAGATCTGGGCATATTCCATGGAGCCTGCAACTGTTGTTATTTTCTCGGATTGGGCTCAGAGTCCCTTTACATATGAAATACCACAAGATGGTTCGTATGATCCAGAAAATCCTCTAGCCCGAATGCAATCTCATTCCAAGGTGCCGAAAATTCTGCATGTAAACAGCGAGTCTCGAAAATTCGGACTCGAAAGCTACACTCTTTCTTTTGGAGAGAAATTGCTAGGGAAAGCCGTTTACTTTGATAAGAGCAAAGATACACTGTGCTTCCGAGAATGGAAAGCCTTGTTTTACTTCATGGTACCTGATATGAGCCTCATATTGGTAGAGGACTCGGTCGATCAAATGGCAGGAAGTAATAAAAAAGATATTATGGCAACGATGAGCCAAGTTCTGCATATCGCAATTGGCACCCAAGTAAAGAATAAGTATTTACCCAGAGATGCTGAAGAAAAATGTCAATTACTATTTTATATCTTCAACCGCTATAAGAGTGTAACTGTTGTGGAGCTTGCAACTCCCGATCTTGAGCTTGAAAGAGCGGAAAATATCACAGCGTTGTGGCGAAAAGAATCAAAGCAGGAAGGTATAGCATCGGACACTTGTTTGGATGTTAAACTTCCAATATATACTAGCTTCAAGTGGGACGATTTCTGGGATAACATGGTATGATACAATTCCCCCTCTTCCCCCCGCCCCTTCTTGATGTGCTTATCTCATTTAAAAATAGGGTGTTTCTAAGGATGATCTCCATAGTATAGATGAAGGATTCTACAAGTTCCTGAAGGACAAGTTCGTAGAAGGCAAGCACTCTGTGGATGAGTTGATTGATATTCGCGACGGACTCATGTGATTATTAAATTAACACATGGCGCTTTTACGCATACCAAGAGTTTGCTGGCCAGATAGTCAGGAACGTCTGGGGAAATATCACTTTGCATTTGTCGATGCTACTTGTTTGTATAGCTACGTAGGACTCGGGAGACTAGTAGCTACATAGTATCTATGATAAGACAGAATATCAATCACTTTTACATAAACCATGAGCAGATAAATTCTTGATAATTAACACATATTTTGCATCGCATACTCATAGAGGTGGAAGGACGAATAGGTACTCAACCCTGTGGTGCCAATAGCTTCCCAAAACGTGATTCGCATGTGTATTTCGGGTCACGGCTCATGGCAATAGTTCACTACTCTTTGTGATTCACTACCGAAATCCTTTGACGCCGAAATTTGATGTCTAAGTTTATATAGTAACTGTACGCCTAGAACTAATATGTCGAGGCTATTTGATTTTTTTAAATCAAGTAAGTATATTATACCGATTTAAGAGACGCAGTGACTTGATACATTATATATACATCAGGGTAGGAACTTTCAAAATTCTAATGGAACTTAATTAATTTATTAATTTGGTTGTATCTTTGACTTCAAGTTGTTATTAATAAGTCGGTGTTGTACATTTATTTGGAAATAGTAAATGAACCCCAGTATGTTAGTCCTAGGTGCATGGTTAGAAGATCCATGGATTCTCTTCATTTTGATTCAATGTTCAAGTTCAATGGATTCAAACAATAGCCAAGCAAGTTATACGGGGTTTAATGTAGGGATTTGTCTGCTAATGGTTTTGAATGAACATAACCAGGGAAAGAGACTTGCTGTGGTTGATAGCCATGTCCGGGTGTTTGGAGTCTATAAATTACGAGTGATTGATTCAAGTTCGTTTAGATTCACGCCACCGGGGCATACAAGGGGGCTACATGTAAGTGATGCTTATATTTCATGTGGATATCTGAATACTAAACAAAACAACTTTAGATGCACACGCTGAGAAGCTCGTCGATGATATTAAAAAAGGACATTGATCCCATTTGATGATGTGACAAAAATGAGAAATCAATAATCTCTAAAGTATATGATCAATCATTGAAATATAAGTTGGTGTTGTGAACCACTAATGCTTTTTACTAGCATGTACAGGATGCAGGAGAATTTCGTATGATCAGTCAATACATAAATGACGTGTAAGAGAAAAACAATAAACATCAAGTTGTCTTCCCTATATACTCTATATCTTTTATCATCCAATGTTCAAACCCCGCCTGGGCAATGTTCTCTGGTCATATTTGAATCGTTTACCGCAATGCACTCTCCCTACAGTATCACCTATTCAGGGATTTCTTGAATACTATTCAAAGAAAGAAATTTTCATATTATAATTGAAATTTCAATTGCACTATAAGTTGATTTTTGGGGAATGATCATTTACTAATATAAATTCAATCTAGATTTTTAGGTTTATTTTAAATAATTATATAAAATTAATATATTTTTATTTATATTTGCATATAAAATTATATTTATATATAAAATTATATTTGCATACAAAATTACATTTACATATAAAATTAGTATATATTAATAGTTAATATACTTTATTATTTCCTAATTTAGTTAATATACTAAGATCAATCCCGCATTTTTTTTATTATTAATATATTCAAATTAATATTACTAATAATAATATATATTAAAAAGTAATATAAATATATCTTTAAATTCTATAATCTTTTGTAGAAAATCATTTTTTTTAAGATTTTCTTTTTTAAAATCTTTTTTAAAATGATAAAGTTATTGATTTATAAAAAATAAAGTCTAAAATTGTAGTTTTATAGCTTAAAGTCATATTTATATAAATTTAATAAAGGATTAGATAAATCTATAATTAGTAAAAATCTATTAAAAAATTGAATAATTTTATAATTATAATATAAAATTAATAACAATATTATTTTAAATATAATTTTAAATTTATTAATAGATTTTAATTGAATTTTATTTAAAATTTATTTGAAATTAATTTTTGAATTTAAATTTTAAAATTAATTTATATTATATAAAATTCAATTTTTAATTAATTATAAATTTAATATATTAATATTTGAAGTTTTAATATGCTTAAGCATTAAAATGGCTAATTTCCTAAAGTTCATTTAGGGAACTCATTGAATTCTATTCAGGTTCGCTCTTTGAATACGTGATACCGTAGGGTCTATGATAGTAATTTATGAGTCATGCGATGAGATTAGATAAGATTAGATAATCGGCTGATTACATTAGATGAAGTCTTTAGTTACCTAGGGTTTAGCCTAACTTGCCTTTTTAGACAATTTCGTCTAGTTGAGCAATATTTGGCAACAGCAAGCTCGTGCCAGCACAATTACTCTGGTCCTCCAATCTTGTGAACAAAGAGCCGCGTATACTACGATTCTACGTGTCACGTATACCCCCAAAGTTTTCTAGATTGCCTGTCCTCTGCCGATTCACTCAGTCGGTACATGAGTGGCGTAATACCTGTTGACCGTTTTTGCAGTGGTAATAATACCATTTCTCCCCTTTGATTCAATCGTTTTAGAAATATCCTTGTAGTAAATTCACCTTTCTTAAAAAAGCCGCTTGTGTTAATACAGCCTGAACATATCTCTGATAGTTTAAATCATGAAACTGAACAGATCAATTACCACAAAGCTTAGTAGTTGGTCTCTTCTCTCTGTTTCCTTTCAATCTACACCGGCATCTATAGTTATTGAGTACCTTCTCGTCTTTTATTACCGAATTTCGAAATTCAAAGGATCCAAAATCATATTTGACATCCGACACTCGAGACAGAGATTCGAATAACAATTTACACCAAATATCTGTCCAAAACCGAAGCCTTGTCGCCATTTCATCTTCCGACGATGATAATCTCAGTTAAAGCCTTAGAAATTGTCGAATTTCGAATATTCCTCCCATTCTAGACCTTCTCGAGGAACTTCGAGGCTCCAGCAAACCTATCACCGGGCAATCATTCCATCCATATGTGAGACTGCCACTAAAGCAGAAGCTCAAGATCTTGAAGTTCTACCCTCCAACCATTATGTGCAAATTCCAAGAATTTCCTGCGGAGATCCGTTGGAAGATTTGGGAATATATGGTAATGGAGCCATCAGTACTTGTTGTTCGCCATGCTGTAAGGGGTCGTTCTCCTACTACGAAGGCCTATCGACCTGGAAAACTTCCTAGAGTCTTGCAGATAAATAGAGAATCTCGGAGAATAGCTTTGCGCCACTACAAACCATCGTTCACAAATTTAATCGGGAGAAACCAGGTTTATTTCAACCATACAGTTGACATATTAGTTCTTATTTCCAACCACAGAGCCGAAAATTCTTTCTCTAATTTAGACAGAGAGGTTTTCGCGATCAGTCACATTTCTGTTTCTCCTGAATTTGTGGGTAATGATAGTATGTATAACTATGGCTATCTCTAAAATTTCTTCTACCATCTTGGACAAAGCAGGAGACTACAAGTGAAGAATCTACTTATGACCCCATATGCTGTGCTCCGTGGTCCGGGTGGAGTTCCGGTGAAAGATTTTACAGAGGTGGAGTGGGATCATGGACAGCAAAGCGCACGTCATTCATCTAAAGCTGTAAAGGTTAAGCCGAAAATTACGTTTCTAGCATCGGAGAACTTGGTTCTTTCTTTGGTATGGTAAATATGTTGTTCGGAATGAATCGGCGAATTTAGCTAGTGATGTATATTAAACGGGGATTTCAATACGTTAACGTTGATATGATAAACACTAGTACACTAGGCCAGTCGAGAGCTTCAATAGGATCTTGATCTTTGATTTTTTCTACCAGTACATCTATGGTAGGGAGCATTTTCCTCTTGAGCTTTCGTTACTAAAATCTTTCAAGGACGCATATACCGTTGCAAACTCTATTCCGCAGCGATGCCACAGTCCAAAACGCACAAATAACGGCAGAATGTCAAAGGCTGAGGTCGCATCCACAATTGCTATACTTTGCCGCAATGTCATGGTCAGAAAAATACAGATACAAGCTGAATATTGAAGCCTGAGGTGAAATCCGAAATATCCCATGTAGGCCTTCCGGTATCGAGAGAAGTTTGAGTCCGGAGAGCAACGACTGGTGAAGCAGTTGGGAGTTGTCATCTTTCTCAACTGTGCGTAATAGTCAGAACAGTTACCAATCAATAAATATATGAAAGAAGAAACTCTCGATGTTTATTTGTGAAGTTGAAAACTCAGGCCATTGCACCAGGTGCAGAAGATCATCAAGCCAAGTTGGTAATGCAACTGTAGGATACTTATCACAATGTTTCACTCGAAGGCTTAATTGACAGTTGCATCAATGAAACGTGTTATCTTATACAATCTACCACCAAGACTATATAAATAACGTCCAAGAAGCAGTATACAGTCACCTGTCTCTATGATCGACAAATCCAAAACATCCCATCCAAACTAATTCCAATATCAAACCTAGCTCGAATCTATCTAGCACCCATCCTTTCATCTCACCAATGCCCAACCAGAGCACTCACATAATACCAGCCCATACACCGAACCCAACAATAACCACCGAACCACCCATAAATGTCCACGCCACAGAACCAGGAATAACAAATTTCACTACCCGAGTCATCATACCCGAAATAGAAGCTGCATCGCTTCTTTTAACAGCCTGTTTCAAGTCCTCAACATCTGCTTTGATACCACGCTTTTGGCCACGGCAAGTATCGACGGCGTTAGGGTCCGAGTCATAATGACCAAGTATACATCCGTGTGCGAGACCTTTCAACCAATTCTTAAAGCCCGGGTCTGGATCCGCCAATGCTTCTGCCTTGACCGTGCTCGTCATTAGAGCAATCATGCCCGTGAGAGAAGTGTAAATGTTTGTGGGTAATGTGAAGATTGAAGGGATGCTCAGTCGAGAGGATGCAGATGCTACTGCTTTAGCTCTAGGCTTCAGAGTTTCAGAGGCAGAATCTATGCCACTATCGCGAGACACCACATCATCTGATACATGTTTCTTGTCCGAATCAACCTCTCTACCCAGAATAGGGAGCTTATAAAGAGGCTTCGAATCCTCTAATTCGAGAGAAAGATCCTCTGTAGTATCTGCAGCCCGAATTTCTAGGAAATCCGAATCCAAACCAGAATCTCTAGCCGTCAACGAAGCAACATCGTTGGACTTGTCTCCCAAACCAAAATCTGTTTTGGCCGACCTAGCCAGCCATTGAGGTGTGCCTTTGCAGCCCCTTGGTTCTTCGCCCTTAAACCATGGGGGGCCGTGACACTTCTTAGCACTAGCGACCGGTAACATCATAGCCATGAAAATGGGAGAGAAACTTGTGATTGCGCTCAAGAAAGCAAGGTTCAGGGACTTGTCCGAATCGGAAGGAGAGCTGTCCAAAAATGAGGCAGCGGATATTGAGAGGAGAGCAAAGAGGAAAGTATATGTTGCGCGCATGATGAAAGATTGAAAAATATACAGCTGATGTTGCTTTGTATAAAGGTTGAGTTTATTGAGGGGTACTTGGTATGATTGGAAGGTTTGTTGAAAAAGTAAAACGGAAGGATGGGGGACGAAGTGGACTTTAAATATTCATTTTGATAAGACTCATGGTTGATTCATCATTGACAAATTCCTTCCTCTGTCATGCTCTGATTCGATATATAAGTTGAACTTCCAAATTTAATTCACTATGATTCAGATGGCCTCAAACATGACCATGAGTTTTGCGAAAATCTGATGATACCTAAGTATTTCTAATTTTGCTCTTTCTCAGGTACTGATTTATCCCGAAAATGAGGCACATGGCGCTAATTCAGGATTTGTTTCCAACTCGAATACCAACAGTACCAAATCAAATCCTTCGTGCCCCGCCACATCGTTTAAAATCTTGTCTTCCCTATTTATCGGATGACAATGTCTTCGATTCTTAGAATAGCAGAAGGGTAAAACCTTGTGATTGAACTTATTTGCGACAACACGACCTTTCGGGGCTATGTGAGATATATTTGGTCCAAGAGTAAGTTTTCGAATCGAAACTCCGTCGAGATATATTTGATTTAAGAGCCAATTCTCGAACCAGAGACAGTTGCGTAAGACGTGATCTCGATTTAGCAAGCGCAACGTGTCAAACTTTGTGAATACTCAGCAATGACACATGGTGAATTAGAAGCAAGTCCACTGTCCAGTTACGGAACACAAAACGTCCTCTATGATCGGGCCTTGAAATTCTCAGCGAATCCAAACCAAATCATTGGAACTTCTACCCCTATCAAGATCCAGTTACCATAGCACCAACAGGTTCAGGTCTTGTAGAAAATAGCATCTTCCATTTCACAATCTCTACAATCTCCAGTTCATCTCCCGTGGCCGAATCAACACCCTCCATAGAACCATCATCATTGCTTTGAGGAATTAATTCGGTTTCTTTCCTTCTAATCACGGCGAAAGCCCTAGGAAGTTTCTTGACTTCTCCCGTAAGTCTTTGATGCTTCCCTACGTATAAGTAAACGCGCTTCATCCACTTGGTATTGTCTGGATTTTGAGGGTCATAATCTGGGAAGATGAGACGTCCAATGGAAGTTTGCTGAGATTGTACTGGTGACTCTGAGTTCATTGATACGTCTCCACCATCCTCGATATCATGAGCTGGAAGATTGATAGTCCCTTGAAGCTCTAATAATGCTAGACCTGAAGGGGTTTGTAGTAGTTTTGGGAGAGGATTCTCAGTGGTCTTTGGTGAATGACTGGTGCTTGTATGTAGTGGAATTGAAGTGGACATCGTTTTTCTAACTGTTTCCCCGATAACTGTTCCTCTCGTATAAAATGATAGTTTACGAACGTGAAAATTTAATCGACAACGATATCTCCCGCTACACCACCTGGGCAAGAAGCAGCTTCGGAATGGTTAATATTCAGACCTTGGCGACGCTGCTATAATTATCAAGGACCGCTGCCCTAGTTTCATTCGAGTCACATGATACTCGCCTGTTCATTTGTTGCTACCCGGTCATTTTTCCACGCTAATGACTTTAGCGTGCCCACACACGGATTTTCGAAGTTTTGAAAACCTCGAACTTTTAATTCCTTTCCAGCGACAAATTAATCGACGACAATCTCGACACACTTGACCACCGCCTCACCGTCAAGATGAAGTTGGTATGTTATTCACATTGTGCATCTCTGAATCTCTTCATTGAATTGTTTGCTGACTTATTTTGATTGATAGAACATCTCTTTCGTACGTTTTCGATAACCCATTCCCTCCCTTCAAACCGATGCGACAGGAGATCTCAAAACTAACGAAAATATTTTCTATAGCCTGCCAATGGCAGTCAAAAGCTCATCGAAGTTGAAGATGAGCGCAAGCTCCGTGTCTTCATGGACAAGAGAATGGGTGCTGAGGTTCCAGGAGACTCCGTCGGAGATGAATTCAAGGGATACATCTTCAAGATCACCGGTGGTAACGACAAGCAAGGTTTCCCAATGAAGCAAGGTGTTATGCACCCAACCCGTGTTCGCCTTCTCCTCTCCGATGGTCACTCTTGCTACCGCCCACGTCGTACCGGTGAGCGTAAGCGTAAATCCGTCCGTGGATGCATCGTCGCCATGGATTTGTCCGTTCTTGCTTTGAGCATTGTCAAGCAAGGAGAGAACGATATCCCAGGTGTCACCGATGTTGTGCACCCAAAGAGATTGGGACCAAAGCGTGCCACCAAGATTAGAAAGTTCTTTGGGCTCACCAAGGATGATGATGTACGTTTCCCCTTCGAGACAAAACATCTTTTCATCGCCTATCTCTCTCAACCGCTTTTTGCTGGTGCTTGAGAGATAGAGTGTGAGAAGTAAAACCAAAGGCAAAAATGCTGATAAAAATTTGGGGTTAGGTTCGTAAATTCGTCATTCGTCGTGAGGTTCAGCCAAAGGGTGAGGGCAAGAAGGTCTACACCAAGGCACCAAAGATCCAACGTTTGGTTACTCCTCAACGTCTCCAACACAAGCGTCATAGACTCGCACTCAAGCGCCGTAACGCTGAGCGTACCAAGGATGCTGCTGTAAGTTTTGACCATCGCATTTGTCATTTTAACAATTCTCTAATATCTTCATCACAGAACGAGTACGCCGCCATTCTCGCCAAGCGTGTCAGCGAGGCCAAGAGCCAAAAGCTCGACGCCCGCAAGCGCAGAGCTTCTTCCATGCGTAAGTAGAGGAAATAAAAGCAAGGATGGAATGACAAAGGAATTCTGGTAATCTTCTTCATGGATGAATGGCGTGTGGGAAAAATCTCTTCGACCCGGGATCATGGAGTTGTATCACAAACACATAAAGAAAGCTTTGCATACCATTATCATACCCCCAAATATTCTAGGACTGGATGCAAGGATGCAGGAATTGAAATGCATTACAATGTGACTACTTAGAAAGGCGTTTTTTTTTTGGAAGGGAATGGCAATTGTTGTGCTCTTATTTTAATTTGATGCGACTCATGCTGATTGTGACCTCTTCTCTTTCTCCCTTCTTCTCTTCAGTCCATCCATCCGTTATATCTTACCACTGCACCTCATACCTATATCCACATATCCATGCCATCTGTTACGTCCTCGACAGTTGGATTATAAACACTCATCTCATCCAACTCCATTATCCAATTATCACATCGTAGAATACAATACAAATACACTCACTCGTGTTCACCTCAATAAATCCTCTCATCCAGTGAGTCTATCCATCCACCACCGATCAATTTTTGAACATATTCTGAATATTCATCTGAAATAACAAATTCCAACTAAACAGCTCCATAAAGACGTTCCTCGCTTCCTTTCATGTCTAGATATAATGTAATACAATAAAATCTTAAGGAGGCATCCATGCATACATGCATACAAGGAAACACTTGGTTTTCTACAGCTAGCTATATACCAGTCTGAAGCAAACAGGTAAGGATCAATCGATCAATCAATCAATCAATCAATCAAGCAAGCAAGTAAATATAAATTACCATCCGTTCGCAATAACCCACAACCACAGTTCTTCTTCGTCTGAGTGTTCTTTTCATTTTCATTCTTTTCTCCTATCTCCTATCACCAAATCTCATCTCATCTCATCCCTTCCAATTCCTACATCCATCCAGCACACTTCCCATCCCATTGTGGACCCATATATCCATATCCTCCCCCGCCGAATCAATCAATCAACCACTCTAATCCATAGGCGCATGCGTAAACAAAAAGCTCACACTCTCCCCATTATGCGTCCTCCTAATCGCCTCCGCCAGCGTCGCACTAATATCCATAACCCTCAACCGACTACAGCTCTCCTCCTTGCCCCTCAGCGGCACCGTATTCGTAACCACGACTCTACTCAAGCGACTCTTATTGAGCGTTTCAATCGCATTGCCGCTCAATATTCCATGTGTAACGATAGCGACTACTTCCGAGGCCCCGTGCTCCATGACGGTTTCGGCGGCTTTGACGAGCGTGCCGCATGTGTCGGCCATGTCGTCTACGAGGATCGCGATTTTTCCGACTACGTCGCCGACGAGGACCATGCGGGATACTTCGTTGGGGCGGGCGCGTTCTTTGTGGATGAGGGCGAAGCCGAGGTCGAGTCGATCAGCTATGGATGTTGCTCTGTTTGTTGAGGAAAGGGGAATTAGTATATTTGTTCCATGTTAAATTAAATTTTCGCCGTCGTTTCCTGCCCGTCTCTTCTGTTCGTCCTATATCCATCCCCAGTTCGTAGAACAGAAGAAAAGAGACATTTTATAATTAAACAGAAAGGAGAAAGTAAAAAAAAAAAGAAAACAAACCTCTTAGCACCCCCCGCATCCGGACTAACAACCACACAATTCTTAATCTCCAAATTCTCTCTAATCCACCTCAACGTACTGGGCTCCGCATAAAGATTATCAACCGGCACATTAAAGAATCCCTGAATCTGACTCGCATGTAAATCCATCGTAATAACATGGTTGCACCCAGCCGTCTGCAGCATATTGGCTATGAGTTTTGCGGAAATCGGGGCGCGGGATTTATCTTTTTTGTCTTGACGCGCGTAGGGGAAGTTGGGGATTACGGCGGTGATGCGGCGGGCCGAGGCGGTTTTGCATGCGTTTATCATGATGAGGAGTTCCATTAGACCATCGTTTATGTCGCCGGGGGCGGTGGATTGGAGTATGAATACTAGAGGGGGGAAGTTATATTAGAATGATTCTGCATGTAAAATATGTGGGTATTGCATAGCAAAAACTTACCATCTTCATCTCTAACACTTTCTCCGACCGTAACACTAGTTTCCTGATTTGAATAATTCAAACTCATTGTCTTTGCGAGTTCAATACCCAATCTATTCTCGTTAGCTTTCTTTTCAATTCTTTCTCTTCCTCTTTCTATCTCTTCCTCACTCCCCGTCGAATCCCCATTCATATCCGCCCATCTCGTACACCCTACCTCTCAAATTCAAACCTTCACTCACCACTCACCCCTCCCTCCCCCAAGAAAACCAATCCAAACAAAACAAAACAAAACAAAACAAAACAAAACAAAACAAAACAAAAACAAACAAACAAGAAGAAAAATCACACCCACCTATCAGCAACCAACTTCGCCAACTGCGGATGACTATTGCCCGTAAGCAATTTAATAGAATTCGTCGCCATCGTCTCTATTCCCTTTATCTTTATCTTTCCTCTTTTCTCTTTTCCTTTTCCCTTTCAGTTGCTTTCGCCTTTCTTTTCTTTTCTTTTGCTTTCTTTTCTTTTCCCGAACTCGAATCAATTGTATTTCCTATCGTATCGTATCGTATCGAGTAGAGTCGAGTAAAGTCGAGTAGAGTCGTATAATAATCCTTTCCTTCCTTCTCGAGTAAGTAGTCCAATCCAACCCAATCCAGTCAAATCCAGTCAAATCCAGTACAATCCAATCCAGGACCTCTAAAAAAAAAACCCCTCACAATCGTAGCCGCACACACAAAACCCACCAAACAACGATGAATGAATTAATCAAGTAATGAGATGAACTGAAGATCGATCCAACTTAACTCAAGATTGAGAAATTATTTTTGCGGGGTTCTTTAGTTTCCAGTCAAGTCCAGTTAAGTTAAGTAAGTGGGTGGAATGGAATCTCGGGAAATCGTTTATCCGCGCCTTTTTTTTTTCTCCCCCCCCCCGCTTCTACTGTGGCTTTTTATGCGTTACGATATGTCATGTGATATGATACTTTTTAGTATATATTCCCCCCCCCTCCACCGTCTAGTCTAGGATGTATCAACTGAAATTCTATCCCCCCCCCGGAGATAATGATTCTATACTATATTCTATTCATTGAATTTTCTATGTGGAAGGAATGGAATTTGACCTGGTACTTGCTGCGTTGTGGGTATAGACCAGTGGCATCGGGGCATCGGATGGTAGAGGGGATACGATACTACTTAAGTAATTACCGTATCCCGTATCACGTATCACGTATCACAATTCACCACTCACATTTCCCGCAAAAATACACACAAACTCCCACAAACTCCCGTAAAAGACCCCTCAATTCATGCATCGAGTAATACGGACGCTCAATACCTAAAAGCCTAAAAGCTACTCACTACCTATGTTACCTATGTTACATTGTAATTTCCTCCTCTCCTCTCCTCTCCTCTCTTTTCCCACCCCTTTTTCTGTCCTCGTCCATCCCATATCACCTCCCCAATATCGAATCCCACCCTTCCTCAATCTCATTCCTAGAATCTCGTACCCACAAAAAAGACCTGCACTTCTATTTTGTGATGGTATTCCATCCTAGTGAGTCGAGTAGAGTCGGGTAAAGTACAAGAGAAAAAGATATTAACTTGATCTCTCCTCTCATCTTCTCCATCCATCCATCATCCATCTATCTACGGCCTGCAATTCCACTCCATCCCATTTCCATTCCACAATAGGAAAAACAAACCACTACCATCACCAAAGAAACAAAAGCAAGTCCCCCGCCATCCACAATCCACCCATTCCCATCATACCATGCACCCCACCATCAAATCAAATCAGATCAGATCAGATCAGGTCAGAGAATCCACCACCCATGCCCTCCTAATACAAATCACATCATATAATGTAATATGATCCATCACTACCAAAGAAGAAAAGCACGACGCCATCAAAATGCCGATCAAAAGCCTGCTGCCATGCCATGATATCAAATCGTTAAGAAGAGAAAAAAAGGAAAGAGAAGAAAGGAACTCAGAAACTGTGTAGAAAATCTTTTATCATGACCACCATGTGTTGTATTGGCAAATCTCCCTTTTTTTGTTTATGCAAAACCGAAGTATGAGCTACCAGCCGTAATAGCCGTAAGCACCTGAGTACGAAGGGTATCATAACTTTCATATTCCGGAAGATCAAGTTCTATTGATTGTGTTAGTATAAACATAAACATGAACTTAAAATAAGGAATGGAGAAGGTAGAAAAGAAACTTACGATTGAAGCATGTATGCGAAGAGGGAAGTCTATCCTTATTGCCATAATCACGATGAATGTTGAATCGACTAAAGCCATTCATACCCTCAAGTTCCTTGAACCCATTGAGAGGTACTTTACTAGTTCCGGTGACGAATTGTAGCAGCTTAGCTCGTTCTTCCTTGTCGTATGAACGAACTGCACGCCAGAACCATTGGATTTGTGGCGAAGATGCTGAGTAATTATGATATTCGGTATTGCTCTTCCAATCATCAACATCAATCTCAGGTAAACCAGAGATCAACAACTCCAACTCTTGCTCATTGAAGATAGCGACAAGTTCGGCAGGAATAATATCATGGAAACCTAGAATACTGTTAGTTATCATATTTAATGTTAACAAAATATCGAAGTACTTACCCTTTAAGAATTCATCCAATTGCTCTTTGACAGATCCCGTGAGCTTCCATTCAACCATCAATCTGATATACTCATGTTTATTCTCTTCCGTAACAGGAATGTTGCGACCATTCTCAATGAAATCAATAGTCTCTACAACACCAAATTTGTCATTATCAACGGAGAAAGTCTCGGTAATAATATCGGTGATATCATTCTCAAGCATCCAAACAAGAGACTTGTAGTAATCTGGATCCAAAGATTCCATATCCTTAACCGAAACAGCCTTGCCTAAAATTCTCTTGTAGACTGCTCTGCTGAAATGGCAATCCAATACCCGACCTTCATAAAGTGCCTTTCCAATGATACGACCAATGAACTTGAAGAACATTAGATGCTCTTCGTTGATACTACTCAATTGATTAGGATGGAAAGTAGTGCGATCGGAAGAAACTGGGATGAATAAAGCATAACCAGGATCGAACATTTGTCTCGAGAGAACCTGGAACCATTCACGAGTAACACCACCAGCATCCACACCTTCTTCGCCATGGAATCGAATGCTCAACTTGCCATACTTCATTTGATCCGCAGTCTGGAAGTAGAGTGATTTGAAAGAATCATGGAACACCTGGTCTCGACGAACAGATAATTGAAGAGGAGGAACCGAGCGAGTAGCCGAGCTACGATTGTGAATGCTACGGCTGAAGTAGTTGCGCTTATTGTCGAACTCAAGAACCTTAGGATTCTTCACCAAAAGAGAGAATGTACCCGACATCAACTTAGGGCTATGTCGAACAAGGTCATTAAGAATCTTTCGATGCTCTTCTGTGAACGTGAAGAACAAACTCTCCATTCTAGATTCCGGAGGTGGGCTAGTAAGAATTGAATCCTTAACCTTCGATCTAGAAAGAGGTGCATCCTTCAAAGTAGTGTTCTTGCAAACAACCATTAGGGATTCGATCAAAGGTAAAAGAATGGTGGCCACACTAAGCATATGGTCTTGTTGTCGAATTGTACTGAGACAAGCACTCAACTTCTCCCACATTGGTCCAAAAGTAGAGTTTTCATAAAGACTTGACAAAAGATCTTGCTTTTCGACCAACTCAGAAGAGCCCTCCGCATCACTAGCATCGTCCTTCTTTTCACGCTTAGGATCAAAAAGATGGTCCAATGCAGTAAGAACACGCAAAAGTTTGTGCTGAGCTGATGCCGGTGGGGAAAACTTGGCCAGAGCTACACCTTGAATCTCAGTCCCAGTCTTGGCTTTTTGGATTTGCGGAAGAAGCTCCTGGAGATCAACTAAGATGATTTCTCCCAATGACTGTGCCTTAGATATAAGCTCTTTGCCGAAAACGACCTTGGCACCAGGAATGGTGGAAAGATTCTTGATGGTAGAAATTGTCTCTCTGAAGGTCTTAGAATTGCATTCGCAACAGAAAATGTTGGTCACCAATCGAAGATTGTGCTCGGGAACCACTGGGGGAGTAAATTGTTGCTTCTTTTCCTCCTTTGCATCAGCGTCAGGCTTAGCGAGACTTGCCTCTGGTGCAGCTGAAACCTCACCGCCGGAAGTGTTTGTTGGAGCGATCAATGGTGGTGGCATAGCAGTAGAGGAGGAACCAGATGTTTCCGCGGGAACGGAAGGAGTTGCTTCAGGTACTACCGATGGCTGCTCGGAAGGTTGAGCATCATTTGTAGTGGCACTCTCTGATGTGACGTTCTCAGATGCTTCGGCATTAGTGGTTGGTTCATTAGCGGACGCAGAAGCTTCTGCTTTTGCCTTTTGTGCTTTCTCGGCTTCATCGGCAGCTTCCTTCTGTTTGCGCTCCAGAGCAATGAGTGGAGTGGTAATGATATTGAGTAAGTTCGATAGAGATTCCATAACAGTTGCGCTTTCCATAATAAGATCTCGGTCCAAAAGACTGAGTAAAGCATTCAGTGCATATCTTGGTGCTTTGCTGTCCTTTCCTTTGCCCTTGCGGCTGAGACTACGCTTGAGTCCACCAACTGGTTCATGTTCCGTCAAGAAGAAAGACGCAACATGCAAATTTGTTTGGGTAAGGTGCACCAAGCATGTCAAACATTGTTGTACAACCATGAGTGGTGATGCTTCGGAATTTGTCTGGGCAAGCGTACCAAGGCCAGTAAGAGTTTTTCGAATACCTTGCTGGGGAGTCTTTGGATCCTTATCCTTAGGTTGCTTAGCTCTCAATGAAAGATATGAGAAACTTCGTTCAACTGCATTCATATCGGCGGTGCCATCTTGGAGAATTGAAAGTAGTGTGCTAATCAGTTCGGCACGGTTATGCTTGTTCATCGAAATATTCTGCAAAACCGAATTGAGCGAGCTTTGTAAGTTGTTATGTTGGAAAACAAACATAAGACGGAGAAGTGTAGCTACACCTTGCTTATCCAACATCTGGACAATTGCACGACGAGGTCTTGGCTGATTAGGTGCGCCATTAGGTTCTTCACCAGGAGCCCGACGAACGACTGAAGCGGGAGGAGCTCGTCCGGGGTGACCAGCCTGTTCTCTTCGCAATACACGTGCTTGAGCCGCCAGATCTGGGGGTAACATACCAAGTAGCTCCTCATCTCCTTCGAGAAGGACTTGTTGTCGTAAAGCGGGTTCGAAAGTAGCAAGAATACTTTGAGCATCCATGTCCGGACCTCCAACCTGAACCGCACCACTTGCGGCGTTTTGTCGTCGTTGTTCCTCTCGCTCACGACGGCGGCGATCTTGTCGTTCCTGTTGAATGATTTCATCTCTGATATCATCTGGTAAAGCATCAAGAAACTCCGAATCAATGTCAGAAGGTTGTGCACCGGTAGCGGTAGCTTGCGATCGTCTTTCGGCAACTGCAGTCATAATAACTTCTTCACGAATCTCCTCTGGAAGCTCCGCGAGGAATTCGGCGTCAATTCCCAAATCTGTGATATCGAAAGGATTTCCACGAATGACCGTCATAACTCTTGGACGCTCAGCAGCTGGTATCTCATCTTCTTGGTTTGCAGCCTCAGGAACTGGTTCGGAGGCGGCTTCTGGGGCTTGGATTTCAATACCTTCCATGGCTTCTGGCTCAACCTGATTGTTGGGTTCTGTAGATTCGGCTTCAGCCTGTAGATCAGTCTCTGCTGCCTCAGCAGCAGCTTTTTCAGCAGCCTCTCTTTCCTCGGCTTCTTTCTTTTCTCTAGCGGCCTTCTCCTCAGCTTCCCTTTCCTCTCTTGCCACTCTCTCCTTCTCTCTCTGCTCCTCTGCTTCCTCTTCCCTCTTGCGGATTCGTTCAAGCTCGGCTGCTTTTTCAATCTTATCGGCTTCAATAGCGGGGGGTGCAAGAACTGCTACAATGGCGTTATTGAGTTCCATGACCTTCTCTAGATAAGTTGGTCCAAATAGTAACTTAGCTTCCTCTGACCATCTTGCTGCAGTAGATTGAGTAGCAAAAGATGTGGCACTTCCAGGATCGCTAGTGTCTCGTCGGGTTTCGGCACGTGGACGGGCAGTACCAAACATTGCCTCGAGTTCTCTTGGTAATTGGCTAGGACCAGCGGTGATATGGAATTGTAAAGCTTGACCATTGCGGGCTATGGATTGGGGAATACGTAACGATCTAATCATATCAAGGATTTGTTCTGGACTTTCACTAAAGGCGATTCCTCCGCCACTAAGACCGATGTTCATATCTAACAAGTTACCACCGGGTCCCATTGCTTGAATCCAACTTCCCATGGGAAGACCACGGCTATGTCCAGGTCTATTTGAAGCACCCGAGCCATTGCGTTGAAGTAAAGGATTCACACCATCATCGGAAGAATGTGGTGGTGGAGCACCGCCTCTATGTCGACTGTAACGGAAATCTGGCACTGTACGACTATTAGTTCTCGGGTTTCCAATGGGACTTCGAAGCAACTCCTCAAGTTCTGATCCCTGTTGTTCAAGATCAGTCAAAAGGTCATGGATCTGTAACATACCACCTAGTGGGTCCCGTGGTCCGCCACCTCCTGGAATAAAAGGAAATGGGCTAGGGAATGCATGACGATGTCGTCCTTGGTGTGCACGATGTTCGATAGCCATTGGAGGCTCAACATCTCCCTCCCAACTAAAGTCGAGGTGATGTCCGTCCGCTTGATCGATTAGTCGTTGTGGGGGTAATGGGTTTGTTGTGGACATACCAGGATACGCGTGATCGAATAGCATTTCTTCATCCATATCATCCTCATCTTCTCCATCCTCTAACGAAAATATTAGTAAATGCGAGCATCAAATCAAACCATTAAACACTGCATGAATAATGCTTACCTTCTTCTTCCATGTCTTCCATATATTCACCCAAGGGTTCTCCTTCGTCATCATCAGGATCACCTGCACCCTCATCTTCCATGCGTTGTAGAATTTCAACCGCATCATCCTCATCACCGGCACCTGCAAGAGCACGAACAAAGCTGCCAAAATTATGAGCATGCACGCGAGGTTCTTCATCATCTGCTCCTTGACCTTCGTAGTCAATCTCCTCCTCATCGTCTTCTTCCTCACCATCATCGCTTTCCCATCCATCGAGATCGTCATCTTCGGCCATCTCTTGGACATCTCCAGCCTCGTCTAGAATTTCAATGCGAGCGTCATCCATTTCATGCATGTCATCTCCATCATGATCCTCATCATCGTCATCCTCCTCATCAGAATCGTCCTCGTCGTCGTCATCATCTTCATCCTCCTCCTCCATGATAACCTCAACATCCATTCCATGGTCGCCATCTAAACCTTCGATATGACCCATCTCGTCTTCATCATCGTCATCACTAATATTGTCTTCATCGTCTTCAGGCATCTCTTCTTCATACTCCATACCATCATCGTACTCGCCTTCGTACATGTCCTCATCATCTAAACAAGGTTAGTTAAGTATCGTTAACATAGTAAAAGTGGAACAACATACCATCTTCAGAACCAGACGAGGTATCGTCTTCATCGCCAGGTTCAAACATGCCCAAAGTTGAATTACGGAACAAATCAGGAGTTTCCTCACGCTCATCTTCAAGTTCGGAGACCGAGCCTGCGGACTCAATATCTTCTTCGTCAGCTTGTCCGGGAACTTCAGAAGTGAGTGAACGCTCGCTAAGGTAAACAGCATGTTGTGTGAGTTGCTTTAGTGGTCGCAGAATATATTTAACTGCGCGCTTAGCTCCAGGGAAGTTCAAGTCAATGTCCGCAACTGATGCTGTCAACGCGGCGATGTATCCTTTCTCAAACATGATACGTCTGAGCTGGAGTTGGGATCTCTTGGTAACAGAAGTATCCACCTGGCCCAAATTCTCTTTTCCGGTCATGATGTGAGTCATCAAATCAGCAAGAGAAAGCATCTTAGCATATTTTGACTCAAGCGGCTCAGTGGATTGGCTAGCATCTTTGTAGGCTTTTAGAATGTTCTCCAAAACGAATCGACGAACGAATAAAAGATCCGGCTCATCATCTCCATCGCTTGGCTCACGTTCTTTGTCAAGGATTTGCTCTCCAGTCTTGTTTACCAAAGCAGTCAAGACTGAATCGGCCCAACTCGAAGTACTAAGCTTCTTGCGAACAGTAGTGGACTCTGCATACTCCAAAGTGCCGATAGGGATGAGATCAGAAAGAAGATAATGGAGCACACTAGATCGCGGCTTCGAGGGTGTCATTGCTTGAGGAGGAGCACTACGCTTGAAATTAATGAATTCGATCTTGGTTCGATTATACGAGGACAAAAGTTCCGTAAGACATTGGAGAAGGAAGCAGCGGTAGACATAAATAGGATGTTCCTCGGCTTTGAATTCTTGCTTTGCTGGTGCTTGGCTTGTCTGGTTGTCTTTTGGAGGAGTCGGAGTTGCATTTGAACCCGCCATGGCCACATCTCCATTGCTGGAAGATGTAGGTTTATCGGTATGGTTTGTAGCAGTAGTAGGTCGGTCTTTATCCTCAACATCTTTGTAGTTCAGAAGCTCGCAAAGTAAGAAGTGAATGACGCCATCTGGGTTCTCAACGATCGGAGTCTTATGCTCTGGAGGAGCAGTCTTAACAGCATCCGGCATCTCGGTATCAATAGCCTCTGTTGATGGTTTGACGTCTTGAAGTGTGAGGTCTTCTGTGGCTCGCACAGTTGGCTGTACTGTATCCTCAGAAGCTTTGGCCGATTCCGGCTTTTCTCTAGGGGGAAATTCCTTCAAAACTAAAGCAGGTGGTCGATTTGTAGCCTCAAAATTCCATTTTGTGAATTTGACCATTTCATTTGTTACCTGGACGAAAAGCTCTGGGGAACGTAAGGCATTGTGTGACAATCCACGAAGATAGTTTGAAGTATCAATCTGACTTCGTTGCTGTCGGGGATTGTTGTCAAAGAATGATTTAATACTAGATCGCATGATTTGTTTAATAGTCTCCTCATCCTCGATAATATGTCGGAGAATCAAGAGTAGTGGACTCTGAATTCGAGTGGAGCTAGCACCAGCAAGCTGCTTTGCCATGACAAACAAACGTTGAATATTCTTCTTCTCTCCCATATATTGGGCCACAGAGCGTGTGCGTGTCAAAATGACAAGGATGCGAAGAACGGCCAGTGCTAAAGACTCCTCTTTTCCAATGCGTGGTAAGATCTCTAAAATGGACTCGAGAAGTTGACCTCTTTCCTCCTCCGAAACGGCGTATTCTACGTTCTCTAATACCGGTGTCTCAATTGGCGCATTTTCATCTTTAGGCGGGGTCCATTTGGTGGCTCTTGGCTTGGAATCTTCATTCAAGAGCATCTCGACGATGAGAAGGATTTGTGAAATCCATGGCGATGGCTCTTCAGAAGAATGGCTAGGTGGCAATTTAATGAAACCAAGCAAGGTGCTCAAATTTTCCTTCAATTCACCGACAGCAGCAGCATAAAATGGCTTCGACCGCAGCATTAGCGCCAACAAGTGAGCATACGCTGCAATCTTGCCGCCGACTGTCCGCACATCTTCTTCACCAGCGAAGGACATGAGTGCAATGACGAGCGTCTCAGCAACAACCTTTCTTAATGATGAGGGATCTTGTGACTTGTTGACCACCGTCACAATAAGATCAGAGATCTCAAAGGTAACATCGCCATGAGCATTGATCACATCTAAGCACTTGTCGATTAAGTTTTCTCTAATAAGAGCTCGTTCATCGTTTAAATCATCAACAGTGATTTGCTTGGCGGTGTTCTCCTCCACTTCAGGTGATTGTGGGGCAGGTACAGAAGGGCTCTCGCGAGTTGTGTTAGAAGCCGAGCTATTTGCAGATTCATGAACTCGCTCGATGAATTGATTAAGGATTCGATCTAATTGAGGATCAGTTGGCTCACTGTTCGCTGCAGTTCCCAAGCCACTACCAGATGGAAGTTGTTGACTAAGTGAGTTGATGATTGCTGGAACATCAGCTAAAGAATCAATGGCCATTGATTGCTCATCCGGTGTTGCAGTTCCAGTAGATCTACCTGATGGCCGAGCAGGCGCACTAGGTTCGGCCACAATTTCAACTTCACCCTCAGGAATTGGATTACGCCCACGAGGTCGCTCGGACTTGTGCTCTCTACAATACTCCTGAGCAGAAGAATGAGAATTATTGCATCGATAGACAGCCTCTTTGGCAAGTTCATCATCGTAGCCTGTATCCTTGAGCTGCTTGAGAACGTCGGTGTTCATCTTGAATGTCTTCCGAGAAATCTTTGGTGGAGGACCTGCCTGTTCTGATCTCTTAAATGCAGCGCCCTCTCCATCTGCTGAGGCAATAGTGCGAATAACTTCGATAAGCTTCTCACATATCTTGCTTCGAGCATTCTCGATCAAATCCGATTCCCATAGTTGTCTAACAGTTGGCAATACAGCCATGCGAAGCTCTACCACGAATTGACCAGGAGTAAAATGGGGACGTTCTCTATTATCTGGCCGAGGTACCATTGCCAAAGTTTGTGGGACTTCCGCAACATTCTTCAAATTCACAATAATTGTATAAATACCCAATATAAATTCCATTCCGGCAGCTGCTAAGTCGTATCCCATGATCTGTTGTTCAGTCTCGTCATTACGCTCCTTGATACCTTCAGACGATGGCCTGCCCGATTCAACTTGAACAGAAAATGCCTTCAATATATCATTGACTTGTTCAAATCCTGATTTCTCTTTAAAGGATTGTAAAACAAGACTGATAGTCTGGTATGGGCGATCCGTGTGGCGAGAAGCTAGAGATTGTTAGTTTTTCTTGACGTCAACAAGCTATGGGGATGGTTGACTTACATTCAACTAGCATATCCTTCAAAACATGCATCAAACTAATCCAGTAAGAATGTACTTCGAGGGTGTTCGCGCCAGGGGTACGCTTTAGTTGCTTTAGAATAGTTTTGGCCAAAGCGTCGGCAATAGTGCCATGACTGTATCTAGAGTACTGATCAGGATTTCGCTTGCTAAGAAGTACCTTGCCGACATTCTGGAAAAACGGCCTAACAAGGTGGGAAATCCTGCCAAGAAGAAAGCGTATTGCTATAAAGTTCTTGTAGTCTGCAGAATCTGTTTCTTCTTTAGTGGGTGCTTTTAACGATTCGTCCTGGCTAGGTTTTGCACCAGATACGGATGGGGTTGCCGCAACACTATTTTCGGCAGTTGGTTGCTCACTGGAATCCGCATTTGGAGTTGCCGATTCTGCAGCTGGTGTTATAACGTTAGCACTAACAGCAAGGTCTGCAGCTACTTCATTGGAGGATCCAGGCTCTTTTTGAATCATTTTGTGATTGTACCAGTTTTCAGGCACGTGCTTTAGTAAAAGAGGTTCTTCCTTCAACGAGGCCCCTAAAAGTGGTCCCAAAGAATGAATTAAACGGTTGTAATAGTCAGCTAGATTAAGGTTGATGAAGCCGGACGGTGGATTTCTGTGCGAATATGGAGAACCCTGAATTGATGCTGTCAAATTGCCCACTAGAGAGTGCAGATTAACAAGAGCCTTGACGTAAGCGGTACCTTGAGCCATCTTGGCTACACCATTGGCTTCATTAATGGTTTCTGTGAATATCCCATCATCAACAAATGGCGCAAAGAAAGAAACGTCCTCATTATGCATAGCTAATGGTGCTAATACATCTGCTGCAGCTTGTGCTCGCTTTAGCAAAGAAGGTATAACGAGGAACGGCTTCTGCTCAGCAAGAAGGGCAATAACATTTTGTAAATTTCGCGACGAAATACCATCACCAAAATTAATCGGCAGACTTGGGGATTCAGCGAGATCGAGGACATATTCAATACCACCTCTAGCGCAGAACTCCGCTCGCACTTGAGAGTTGTTCAAAACGGTTGCCAGGAATGATGCGACACAGGTGATATATGGAACCATTAAAGCTTCGGAATCCTTCGTCGACGAAGCTGGCGTAGACGCCGATGCAATGTCTCGCATGTCAACATCATCGTACGCATGGGGATCAGCTAACGATGACTTTGCTTTTCTTTTCTTTTCTTGAAGGGTTTGGAAAGAATGATTCAAAGTCTCATCCGCTGGGATGAGGTTGCCATCAAGATCAGCAGTCCACATCTTAGCTCCAGCCTTTTCTTTCTCGGCCTTTGTCTTACAGAGATAACCAACCCTAACCACCATGTCAAGTATTGCGTTGATAATGGCAATCTTTAGAGGGGGGTGGTGACGAGCCAATTCATCAAAAGTGCCACCCAGGCTAGATGGGAGATCCCTATTGGTGTCCATACATTTAACATGCTCGGGGCTCTCAAAGATCTCGAAAAATGTTTCTAGAGCACGCGACGCCCGAAACATCTTCATGCCAGCTGTATTCAAACACAATGCACTGAATGCCTGTGGTACAATTGTAATGGTGTCTTGTGTTGGCATGATACCACGAGCCAATGGAGTATCACGAGGAGCTTGAAGCATCTCTAATGTTGGAGGATGAGGTGTTGTATCTATCGGAACGTGGCTATCGAGATCGTCATCTTCATCCTCGTCAGATGAAGTTGCTGAACTGTCCGCATCTTCGGCTCTCTCTGATTCGGTGTTATTTTCTCTTGGTGTTGAAGGTTGCGGCATCTCAATGGTGCTATTGGTGATTGCCTCCAAGAATCCTTTACTCAAACCAGCTTCGGCGATGATAGCAAAACTTGTCGGTTCATTATTGATGAAGCCATTGAGGATACTGACAGCATTAGTCCAAACAACGGAACCAAAGATACGACCATTTCCAATGATTTCACGAAGGCTGCCCAAAAGGGGTGGAGAGTCGATGAGATTTCTCAGAACACGATCAAAGTTTCCCCCATAGCTATTAGCTGAAGACATAGTATGATGAATGAATTTGAAAACCCATCTAAGAACTTGTTGTTGGTAGAACTGAATCTCGTAGTCGATAGCTGGGGAACGCCAGATGTGAGGCATGATAAAATTCTTGGCTATAGCC
Source organism: Scleromitrula shiraiana (assembly GCA_028455995.1). Classification (NCBI taxonomy): domain Eukaryota; kingdom Fungi; phylum Ascomycota; class Leotiomycetes; order Helotiales; family Sclerotiniaceae; genus Scleromitrula; species Scleromitrula shiraiana. Next base: position 979,259 of record JABELC010000014.1, read on the forward strand.
TCTGAGGCTGCGTTTGTCTCGAACACGATTAACTCAGATATCTTATCGAGCCCATTACAGTTGACAAGTGTTTGAAATGCTTCTCGAGCATTGTACACGATACTGTCCAAGAATGCCAGAACCTTGGGTTGATATCTTCGAGCAATCCTGGTACGAAGCCCAAGAATTTCGACCATGATTGGTATTAAGCCTGCAGATACAAGACCCTCAGCTGTACGTGGATATTGGCACAAAGTAGTCATAAGATTGAACAAAGCATTTCGCCACAGATCCCTCTCCGTTGTGGCGTTGCCAAGCTCTTCTATCGCCAATTCTGCAACTGCTTTCCTAATGACGTACAACATTACTCCATGGTTGATTGTAGTATTGAGGGCCTTGCAGACATCTTGGAATTTGGTCGAGACCCCTGCGATAGCATCAAGTACGGAAAAGGCAAGGGTTTGCATGTATCTAGATACTGGAACATCACCTTCTGCAGGTGGATGTACTAAATCTGCAACTTGAAAGATGAATTGTAATCGCTTAGGTTCGTCACTGTCCTGCTTCATAATATTCTCTAGAAATTGAGGTTCCTGGTAAACGTTTGCCATGTTTATAATAGCTAGTATCCTAATTGCCAGAGCTTGTTGTCGTGTCTCGAGTGATGTTGTGAGGGCCTTGGCGATTCGGATCTTTGTAAACAGCTCGTATTTAATATCTTGTGGTAACTCAGAGCCATATTCCCGCATCAAGGCATAGATATCTGTTGATCTGAGCTTTGCTGAAGAAATTTCGATGGTTTTGACATTCTGGCGAGAACCTTCCTCCGCAGGCACTGTTGGGGTACGGGTTAGGGTTGGAGATTCTTCTGTAGTAGGGGTACGATTTGCGCGCTGGGCATTGGGACCAAGATTAGAAGTTCTACGTGGAGTTGGTGTGACTGGAGTGGTAGAAGTAGGAGTAACAGCTGGACGAGGTGTATTGCTGTGAAGCTCTGGATCAATGATATGTTTCGGATAATACGTCATTCTGATTTCACCCCAGTCTTCCCAGCTCGTCTCGGAAGTAGGTGAAGAGCTGTTATCGCGAGTTTTTGGATTTGCGCTGACCCCAGACCCACCTTTGACAAGAGAAACAAGGTCGTTTGCATAAATCACGGAGGTTGTACTCTTGTGGCTTGTTGTTGGTATGTTGAAGTATGCCCTATCCTTTTCCTTGCCCTTCACTCCAGGAGTTGTAGGTTGGTTGGGTGTGGTAGGTTGTACTGGCTCCGGTGTCGTCTGAATAGTCTTGCTGAATGGTAGTGCGAGTTGAACGACCCTATTTAGATCAATATTATAATGCTCTGCTAATAAATGTTTGCTAGTTCTAGCAACACTACGTTTCATAGCAGAGTTATATCTTTGAGCCAACTGTGAGCAAATAAGAAGGTTACACTCCAGCAGAGACAGTGATGTAGTGTTGAAAATATTGCTCAAATGTACACTACTCGAGTAGATGCTCCGGTTTCCACAGTTCTCTAAAAGATTTCTTGAGAAGTTCAAGATTGATTCGATCAATTCTCGATCCCCATCCTCTCCAAATTCGAGCTCATCGAGGTCATAAGTCCGGGTACCGTCTGTTGACTGCAGCATGTGCCGACCAAACTCCACCGTCTGAGGGCCATCTGCAAGCTTATATATTGTACAGAATCTTTCGAGTATTACATCTAATCGATTCAAGAGGGAAATCCAATGATAAAGATCGCCCCTGGGGAAAGGCCATCGTCCGGGGAGTGTTTTAAGATGTTGTGGAAGGAGGGGTAGAGCTATTGAGCATGCTTCATCTCGAAAACTAACACACCAAGGAGACTGAGATAACTAGTTAGAATTTGGATATGGAGAGAGGATATGGTTATCTTACCAAAGTTTCAAGATGTTTGGGCTGTGCAGTTTTAGTTATTCTGACCATGTTGACGGCAGACGCGGCAAAACCGCAGAAAGATTAATTTTCGACCCCTCCACTACCTCCGTCAATATCCTAACTCGCAACAGTTTATCACAATAGAAGAGGCAGCGTCCCAAGATACGACAACTCCAACTGTCGATGATGTTGTTAAATTTCTGCGTTTGCGCCGGCGAAGGTTGAATAATCTTCTCGAGGGAAGGCTAGGCAAGGCAAGGTAACTTTGTACCGTCGCGCTATATCTGTAAAATCAGTAATCTCCGAATGGCAATAGTTACCTTGGTTTTAACTGAAGCTTTCTTCAGAATATTTATCGAAAGAATGATGAACTTGACAAGTTCCTAATGTTGTTTGTCGTAGATGTGGGAGAAAGAAAATTGAAGTTGGGGAAATTCGTGAAATCGAAAGAAGTACTTAATTAAGAGGAACGGTGCAGGCGCCTCTCAAAATATTATCTATCGAAAGTGAAGAAAATCCTATTCAATGTATTTACTGGTAGAAGATACCAGTAATGTAATCAATATGAAAAGTTATTAAATAATAAATCGTAAAGTATCTTTTTTTATTTTAATTTGAAGAGGGGAGGATATTTTTTGAAGATGATTATAGTATGGTATGGTATGGTTGGTGGTGGTGGTGTTGGTGGTGATGGATGGTGATGGTGATGGTGATGGGGGAGAAGGGAAGATGTTATAAGGTTGAGAAATTTGGAGAGGATTTGTATGGATGAATAGATGAAGCAAAGCTATGAGCAATAATGTTGTAACTACTACTTCCGTATGTATCTATGGATGCCAGTACTTGGTAGTAAAGTGGTAAAGTGGTAAGGTAGTAAGGTGGTAAGGTTATAAGGTTGTAAGGTTGTAAGGTTGTAAGGTTTTGGTGGTTCGAGATTAGTTGCTTAGTTAATAATATTCACTTTTCTTTGCTACGTCAGAACATTGAATCACGAAAAAAATGTTATTCATATTGATGATGATGATGATGATGATGATGATGATGATAATAAGAATAATGTTGATAATAATGATATCGATGACAATATTGATACATATGAATTAAATTACAAATTAATCAATTAATTAATTAATATTCTATATTAAATATTTGTTATTAACAGAATACAGTATATTTATAATTCTTTTCATATAAATAATTCTATATATTATTGTGAGTATTACTCGAATACCGGTAGAACTATAACTTGAAGGATTTCATTCAAGTAATAAGATACAACCAACATAAGAGTAAAGTCAAGGCTTTTGAATTCGAGTTCAGCCTTTCACACAAGGCTGAGTGAGACATAGCATACCATACCATACTATACTATACAAAAGTAGACATACTATACTGTACTAATAACGAACAAACTAGCTTTGAGTAGCAGAACCTTCTGAAACATACTTATTATTAACCTTATAACATGTAATTAAATTCGTTCAAAACCTAAAAGCTATTGCTAAGAAGATTAATGGACTGCTCTTTTAGTAGAGTTGATCCTCATCAAGGATACCCCTTTCGTATGGAAATCTACTAATACTGTAGTTAGCTACTTCCGTACTATAGTTATACTCGTGGACACTTATTATTATTATTATTATTATTAAGTTATCGTACTACGAATTGGTTCTTCCGTTTCCCCCTGAATACTATATGCAGGTATAATTAAATAAATAGGATGTGGCTAGGTTATGTTTGGTTCTTGTGGCTAATGATAATGATATACAGTACTATAGTGTAGGTACTATACTTTTAATTCCTAATGATGGGATGCATGGATTGAATTTATGCGTAAAATAAAAGAATAAAAGAAAAGTCCTAGATATGTACATACATACCACATACATACCACATACATACTTGCTATATAGATACATACTATAGTAGTCGTCCACGAGTATAGTTATAGTAATAGTACGTATAATAGATGAAGTTAATATGAAGGCTGGGCTAGATATTCAATACCGGTAACGTATGTTGAAAGGAACCCCTCACTCAAATACATAGTACGTTGCCTCTTCATAATTCATATATTATTATTATCCATACCTATCATTTTACTATAGAACTAGGTAGAATTATATTATTGCATTACATTCATATATCAATTTCATCTCCCATTCTTCCACTATACATCCATACACCCATACACTCATACACCCATACACCCATACATCCATACATCCATACACCCATACATCCATACATCCATCCATACATCCATACATCCATCCATACATCTACCTGGGCATACTCTCCACCCATACATCTACTCACCTGAGCATACTCTCCATCCATACTTCCTACACCAATACCAGTACAAGTACCTACCTACCGTATATCAAGTGGAACTCTTTTTCTATGGAAGTGGCATCAACTTTATGAGGGTATGCGACAATTCGCTGGAAATAAGTTGAATGCCGGCCAAAGCAAATATCTACCTACCAACCATCTTACCTTCTAGAACTATAGTCAAATACTCGGTACCTTTCTTCAACAGTTGACCTACATTCATTCATATATCCTAGAGATCCATTCAATTCAATGATCAATACCTATAGGCTTTTAGGTACCGCCTTTTTTTGGATGAACTGAGAAGATATCATACCATACCATACCATACCATACCATACCATACCAGCAACCGATCATAGTTCTACCATAACTATAACTACCTAGGGATCAATATACTCGGGCCATTATCATACCGTTCCTTCACTTATTACTTCTTAATAAACCTTCTCTTCACTACTATTATTATTATTATTATTATTATTATTATTATTATTGCTATTATTATTATTATTATTACTACTACTATTATTACTACTACTACTATCATTACTACTACTACTACTACTACTACTACTACTACTACTACTACTACTACTACTATAGACTTTACCTTCGTTACCAAAAAGTATTTTATTCATTCTACTTTTTTACCCTTTAAATACGGTACATCAAGAAAAGAGAACTTCATTCCTTTCTTTTCTTCTCTCTCCTTAACTTATAAAAAGATATAAAATTCATTTCCTTATTTCTTTTTATTACTGAAATGAAAAATGTCTGATAACGAACATCATCACGAACAAGATCAACATCAACATCAACACCATATTAACTCAGATCCAGATTCGGACTCGGATTCAGAAACTAATTCCATAATGGAGGAAGTACCGGCGGTAGACAAGAAAGTTGAAGAGATTCCTACTCCTGTTATGAATGATCCAATTCATGAATCAGATTCTGAGGAAGAGAATGACAATGAGATTGATGATGTTAGTTTTTAACTTTCCTTTCCTTCTTTCTTTCTATCTACATAGCAGTATTGTAGTATTTGTTTACTACTATCTATCTACTTTCCAAATCCCCTATTTGTTATACCCAAGTATCCTTTCTGCAGAGTAACATTACTTCTTTCCCCCTCCTCAAAACCCTGCAGTAGGATATAGCCAACCAATTACTTACATTAAACTTCTATTGTAGGACACATTCGAGGATGCAAATAGTATAAAAGAAATTGCAGAAGTTTTAATATCCCCCCTCGAGAAGACCAGATCATTAACGAGACGACGATCATCATCAATTAAAAGCAATACACAAGATATATCCTCCGAACCTCCACCTCTCCCAACAGTATCACATACAGAATTGAATGGCGAAACGAATCACGAACAAATAGAACCAGAAAGTCAATTACCTAAATCACCTCTTTTAACTTCTCATCGCATGTCAACTACATCCCTTCATAATGTGAATCTCGAAGACGGGGATGATATTGGATCACCTCCTCCTCCACCACTTTCGAAAGGTATTAAGAGATAATCGCAAAGGCTACTTGCAGATAAAATGCTAATATAAAGTATTACAGTAGCACCAGAAGAATTAAAGTTGGATCAACCACCCGAATTACCTCCCAAATCCGAGAACGTTCCAATGCAAGGGCTGTCTGGGGCTCTTCCAGCTGTACCATTCTCACCACCTCCTCCTCCTCCCGTTTCAAAGAATCTTCCTACGCCAGCACCCCCAGCAAGAAAATTAACCAGTCCATTTTCATGGCTTTCACGAAATACCTCTGCACCCAAAGAACGTGTAACCTCCCCACTGTTACCATCTGGTACAACAGAACGCAGACATACAGCTTCCTCGATCGCAACAATCAATAGCAACCCAGAAATGATGCTGAATAAATTGGAGGAAGGAAATGAATCAGACGGCATGAATGGGACAAAAAGAGCTGGCAGAAATAGTCTGCGGGACAGATTTAAACTGTTAAGGATGAGAGAAGAGGCAGGAATTACAGAACTACCGGAAGAAAAGGATGAGGCAGGTAATGTTGGTTTTGGTGGTTTCATCAGTAGACAAAGTCTTGGATTAGGTCTTGGAAATTCGCTCGAGGATAAAGAACAGACTCCTACTTCGCCTGTTCCACCTACAAGTCCTTTACCTACTACTCCTAATCCAGCATTGGCTCCAGGTACAGCAGCTGGGGTTTCCGCGGGGCCATCGGCTTTCAGTGATCCAACTCACCCAGTTGATTGGGATTTATGGCAAAATGTCGTTTACGAGGGACCAGCTGCAGTAGCGAGGACAAGTGCCGAGGAACTCAATCGAGCCATTGCAACAGGTATACCACATGCCATTAGAGGTGTTGTATGGCAAGTTTTAGCAGAAAGTCAAAATGAAGAACTCGAGGTTGTGTATAGAAATTTGGTAAATCGAGGCACCGATAAAGACAAGGATAGAATGAGTGCATCAAGTGGAGCACAAAGTAATGGATCGATAAAGGAAGCAATAGTCTCTTCTGCTTCATCTATTCACTCTGAAAAATCTACACCTACTACAACTATTACTAATGGAATGAGATCACCTTCACCACCTAGCGAAAGGGATACGGAGGCATCAGCAAAGGCGCAAGCGTTATCAATTGCAGAGAAGAAGAAAAAAGCTAAGGAAGATGCGGCTACATTACAAAAACTTGAGAGAGCAATTAAGAGGGACTTGGGAGCTAGAACAAGTTACTCGAAATTTGCTGCAAGTGCTGGATTACAAGATGGTTTATTTGGTGTTTGTAAAGCATATGCACTTTATGATGAAGGTGTAGGATATGCACAAGGCATGAACTTCTTAGTTATGCCTTTATTATTTAATGTGAGTTTATTGAATCTGTTATAAAGTAAAGCTAATTTGAAATAGATGCCTGCAGAAGAAGCCTTTTGTCTTTTAGTACGACTTATGAATCAATATCACCTCAGAGACCTTTTTATTCAGGATATGCCAGGATTACACAAACATCTTTATCAATTTGAAAGACTATTGGAAGATTTTGAACCAGCATTATATTGTCACCTTTATCGACGTCAAGTTACACCTCATCTATACGCAACTCAATGGTTCCTTACTTTGTTCGCCTATCGTTTCCCATTACAGCTTGTACTTCGAATTTATGATCTCATTCTTTCCGAAGGTCTAGAGGCTATCCTTAAATTCGGTATCGTTCTTATGCAGAAGAATGCATCGAATCTACTGGCTCTAAATGATATGTCCGCTTTAACTACTTTCCTCAAGGATAGATTATTCGACGTCTATATCGACGCATCACCTTCCGCCGGCTCAATACTAGAATCGGGATTCTTCGGCAACTCAGCCGCAAGTATCGACAAAGAAGTTTATCGCGCAGATCACCTAATCCAAGATGCATGTGCGGTTAAAATCACACCGAAAATTCTAGAAACATACGCGCTAGAATGGGAAGAAAAAACCAAGATGGAAAAGGAAAGAGAGGCGGAATTGGAATCCCTCAAATCGTCAAATCTCTCCCTTACACACAGGGTCCGAAGATTAGAAGAGAGAGTCGAGGAACACGATACGGAGCACGCGGCGCTGGCGACGGAACTGGTGCGCACGAAAGTGGAAAATGAAGAACTGAACGATGAGAATGAGAGTTTGAAGGGACAGGTGAGGGAGCTAAAGATCGTGGTTGATAAGCAGCCGGAGGAGATTGAGGAGAAGTTGAGAGGTGAGATGGAGAGGTTGATGAAGAGGAATCAGGAGGTGCATGAGGAGAATAGGAGGTTGGAGGATGAGATGGAGGGGATGGAGAGGAGTTTGGTGGAGACGAAGATGAAATATGCTGAGGTTGGTTTTTTCCCACTTTTTTCTTACCATTTGTTTTAAGAGGGGGTTTGGTTTTCTCACTTCCCTTTTTCCCCCCTTCTCTATTTGCCCACTTCCATTTTTCCCCCCTTCTCAATCCCCCCCCCCTTCTTTTTTCCTTTCCTTATTACGAGAAGTTTGTTTCGAATGGGAAGAAGATTTATATCATTTCTATCATGATGGTATAATATGAATAAATAAACGAACGAACGAACAACTAGATAAATAAATAGATAGATATACTAACTTTTTCTATCATCTAGATAAATGCTTCTCATGAAGCACTAACACGCAAATGGACGGATTTGAGGAAGGCTCTTGAATGATTGATGTGGATGATTTTTGTTGAATTGAGTTGGGGGTGAGGGTTTTGGGTTGTGGGTTGTGGGTTGTGGGTGAGGGTTAGGGGTGTGGATGGCATGTGTGTATTGATGGTATGAATGAGATGCATGCATAAGAATAAGAATAAAAATAAGAATAACAATAACAATAGGAATAGGGCGAATAAGTAACTAAATAAGTATTTGAAGATTGGAGATTGGAGATTGTCGAAAAGCCTGGCGAATGAAAATTTTGGGGAATGGAGTGTTCAGTTTTAGGTATTGCATTATTAGGTTTTGCATTGCATGGCATAGTATTGCATGGCATTGCATGGCATAGTATAGTATTGCATAGCGGGGATGCATAAAATTGCGCTGCGTGGCGGAAAGTAGAATAGAATAGAATAGAATAGAATAGCGTATGGGATATGGGATATGCGATATGCGATGGAGAGATGAGAAGAGAGGGTGAGATGAGATGAGAAGAGAAGAGATGAGATAGTTACATAGATGAATATATCCCTCCCTCCCTACCTACCTATCTATCTATCTACCTATCTATTTATTTAAAATTTCTATAATCCCTCCTTTTTCGTAATCGTGAGAGTTTAATTGTCTAGTTGGGAGGATGTAATTTTGGGTTTTATTCGTTGTATTGATTGATTAGATTAGATTAAATTTGTAGAGTGAATATGTGAAGATGTGAATATGTGAAGAATGTGAATATGTGAAGAATGTGAATATGGGGGGTTGGGGGGTTGGGAAATAGCATGGGATGGGATGGCATGGGATGGGATAGTATGGGATAGTTGGTTTTGGGATGTTGACTCTGGGTTAGGGTGGATTATGTATGGTATGTATGGTATGTATGGTATGTTTATAGAATAGAAGAACGGGGGATGGAATGGAATGGAATGGAAGGGAAGGGGGAGTGGAGGGGGGTATTGGGGGGGATATAGAATTGGCATTTGGATTTGGGATTGGATTTGGATTTGGATTGTTAGATGAGATGGATAGATGGGATGGGTAGATGGATGGATAGATGAATAGATGAATAGATGAATAGATGAATAGATGAATAGATGAATAGATGAATAGATGAATAGATGAATAGATGAATAGATGAATAGGAAGAAAATAGATTTGGGGTTTATTCTGTATGATCAGGATTGGATTGGATTTGATTCGATTGGATAAAATAGATATGAGTTTTTTATATGTTATATATAGCTGGGTTATAAATTTCGAGTTTATAAGGGCTTAGGTATAGTAGTATTGTAATTCTTGATAAGAATATAGTGTGGATTTGATAGGATAGGATGAGATGAGATGAGATGAGATGAAATAAAATAGAAAGTAATGAAGTTTAAAAGAGAATAGAGCGGGAGGTAAAATGGATAAGTAGATGGTGATATTGAGTTTGAATTGGATGGAGATAGGTAGCCAGGTAGGTAGATATATGTGAATCATTGAACCAAATTGGATACTTGAATGTGATTATGAATAATCATAGTGATGGATTATACTGAAATAATTTATATTAAATTCTATAGACAGATGGAGGGAATAGGGGAGCGAGGACTGGTGAAGAGGTACACATTCAAGTCGGGCTTTATATACACACGTAGCTACTTTAGCTTTGATTTCTGACCTCTGGTCTCTGTTCAATCATAGGATTCAATATCGTACAATGTGATCTGATGTACATACTACTAATAACAAGAAAAGAAACATTTAGTTCAATACAAGGGAAATGAGTTAATTTGATTTGATCTGATTTCTTTCGCCGACTTGATCATATTAGATTTATATAAGGATGAATAGGGAAGAAAATCTTCATTACTAGAATGAATGTAATTATCTATGGGACTTCAAAAGTCGGGTATTAATAAGTGGTATGGATGTGATAGATAATAGACATCAAATGGGAAAGAGATAAAGATGTGTATTTGAAAAGATAGAAAGAGGTGCTGTGTGGGTATACATGGTTTTGAGCTTAAAAGGGGGAAGGGGAAGCGGTGGGAGGGATTGAGGTTATTAACTACTATGTAGGTGAATATTGATTGAAAGCTCGAGTAATCTAGCTAGGTAAGTCGTATATTAGGAAGGACATAGCATTTGATTCGAATTGTGAGCTATTGCTGAAGTAAAAGTTGTATGATTATAACTACAGCATGTAGCATCGTTATTATGGCATGTAACTTCATTTGTTAAGCACTTTGACATTGTATGCATAGGCTAAATGATTTAATAATATAATTTTGTATTGTCACTAGTAATGAAGGAAGACCAAACGACGTAAATAAGTATCAAATATGGAACTTCACACATCACCTCACCTCACTCCTCATCATTTCATATCAATTAAACCATCAAATCAACCACAAACAGATATCCATCCGATCATCAACTCCCCACCTACATCAACACAACCGCAGCCCCCACCAAAACCGCCACCATCCCCCCCATCCCCATCCCCCCAACATCTTTCCTACCCTCATTCCCCACTGCACTCGTCCCCGTCGCTGCACTCGGCGCCGTCGTAGTCGCCACAATGCCGCTCGTAAACGGCGCACTCGCCGCACTGGTAGCCCCCGGGAATGCAATCGGCTGCGTCGTAGCCGTCGCATCCTTCACAATATCCGTATCGGCGGGATTAAGCACGTTGTTGATGATGTGCATGACGCCGTTGGAGACGAGGACGTCGGTTGTGATTACTTGAGCGGCGTTGACGAAGACTTTTTGGGATTCGACGGTTACGGTTAGGGAGTTGGTGGGGCCGGAGAGGGTGGGGAGGGATTCGTTTGTGAGGCCGCTGGTTAGGACGGTGGAGTAGCCGACCTGTGGGGAAGTGGTGGGTTAGTTTATGTGTGGGGGTGTGTGGGTGCATGGAATACTTACGGTGCTGTTTAGGACGTGGTATTTGAGAATTGTACCGAGGTCAGCGGTGGAGAGAGAAGCAGCTGTGGTTCCGATTTTTTCAAATGCTTCATTTGTTGGTGCAAAGATGGTGACATCTGATAATGAATCGACAGCAGATACAAGGTTGGCTTTTGTGAGACCACCGGCTAATGAAGTAAGTTCGGAATCGATTGCTGTCATTGAGGGTGAAACAGGGATGGTTAGAACTGTATCCATGATATGCATCACACCACCAGTGAATAAAAGATCCTTTACTTTTGTGTTAGATATGAGATAAATAGCTCATTAGAAGATAACTTACAGTTTGTTGTGTAGAACTAGTCTCTTTTAATCCTGTTGTAACAACAGCTTTTGAACCGTCCAATGCAACTTGTACAACTTGACCACCAGTAACTTGAGTATAAGTTTGATTTGTCAACAGAGTAGGGATAAATTGAGCATCTTTAGTAAACATGCTTGCTGGGAAAGTTCCATTCAGAACATGATATGAAAGTAGTGCTGCAACAACATCAGGTTGACCTGCTGCTGCTTTATTGGCTGGTGATGCAAGAAATTTGGTGAAAGCTGCATTAGAAGGAGCAAGAATTGTAATTCCAGATGTTGTATTCGAAAGAGCACGAACAAGTGCAGGTTGTTGACCAAGGAGCACTTAGGGGTTGTTAGCAAGAACAGAAATTAGATCATCGATAGAAAACTTACTAGAAAGGATAGAAAGAGTTCCGTTATTTTGAGCAATAACTTGTGATAATGACACTTCCGCAACGGCGCTGGTGGCCAGAAGCACCAATGATAGAAGTGAAGTATACATGATAATGAAATAAAGTGATAATAGGATCAACTATTACTCAACTGCTTGCGCTGCAAGGGAAGAAAGAAAAATTAATGGTTACTGAAAATATGATAAGATGATGGATCGGGTGAAGAGGATATAAGTAATACTGTAGGAACCCTTGGAAAAACGCAAAGCATAATTAGAAACGCCCACTGGGTCAGTATTACTACAATTACTTGCCCAAATTTCAAGCTAGAAGACCTTGATGTATGAGAATATACTCTTGGAGGCATTAATCAGTACTTCGGCTGAAAATGAAGTTCACCAAATGCCGCATGGAGTTCAGTCAGGTTGAATTGAAGCTCGCACTAACTAATCAGCTTCGAAGAAACATCCGTGGGTATTGAGGAGTAGTAAATGAAAGCTTGAATTAAAATTTAAGGTTATTTGATAGGTTGGAAGATATGAAACAGGGTATGAGCAGATCTCGAACGTGAACTATGATTGGCTGCATAAAACGTCCATGCCACTTCAAACATGAATGGAAACCGTTGAAACGCATATGGGGGAACTAGATTTGACTTGGGCTTTTTGATTTTGTGAATGATATAGGGAAAAAGAGGTTTGTGTTGCGATGAGTTAACTACTTTGGTGGTAAGTCATATCCGTATTGTATACTAGTCTCGGATGCTGGGAAAGATTATCCTGGCATAGAGAGATCATATCAGACTACTGGTGTCAAATGAAAACTAGTCAGATCATGAGATTGAGTTCCTCTTGATATTGAACATGTGCCAGAGTATTAGAACCTGTACTGAATTAAATATCTCATGTTGAAGAGATCTATCATCTCCTGGTAATAAGAATACATACATACCCTTGCCCGTCTTTATCAGTACCAAATTGAGTGTATGATTCACGTAAATCTTGCTCCATCCTTTCTTCGGATATTTGAAGATGACGAATCCAATCTATGGGCAACTGTGCAGCCAAGAGCGTGTAGGGCAGGGCCAAGATCGATCTAATAATTCCACAATGCCAATATCCCAAGGTAACATCTTCAAAGACAAAGAATGCACTTCGTGAAGGATTCGGAGCTCATGAAGAACTGTCCTATAGTTCAACCAAGTGGACTGACTAGTGCTCCATTTGAAAGTCCTTGAATGTGACAATGAGGATTAGATTCCTTATCGTGGGAAGTTCGCATTGACACCTATTAAATCAATGATTTGAATAACGTATGTTATCGGATACCGGATACTACTGTATCTTTGACCTCAAGAAATATAGAAGACATGCGCCACTTCACTAGAAGGTCCAAAAGGCTCGATGTAAACGGCATTTGTTTGATGTACATCAAAGGCAATTCCTCTTCTCTTTGGTACAGAGAGAGAGGTTTTATTGCGAGGCTACTCCATACCCGCCATGATGGATGAAAAGTTCATTGATTTGTAATCAAACAGCAATATTCTCGAGTAAGTGCATAGAACAGAAAACTGGCGAGGACGCTTGGTAACTCTAGATGTTATTGACAATGAAGTTTGAAAGTTGTAAAAGTTCAATGGTAGACCACAGACTACTAAATAAGCTAAGACACTTGGTGGGACTGGTGAGATATGAGCTCTGCTTATTAAGCAAATATATGCTGTCACTAGGGGTTGCGCGCAAACGCGACAACTCTTAAATGTCAACAATTATTATTGATAATTTTAGAACTGCTACCAATTCAGCTGCACCTCCTTTACCTGCGCTCCAAATAAATCTCATGATTCTTACACTATGTCTTTGTCTGACCTCAAAATCGGTCAGACTGTGGAGGTAGGAAATGGTGCTATAGGGATTATTCGTTACCTGGGTCAAACCCATTTCGCAGCCGGAGATTGGATAGGAGTCGAATTGGAAGATGGAGGTGGAAAAAACGATGGAAGTGTGCAGGGAGAAAGGTACTTTGAGTGCGAGATGGGTTGTGGGATGTTTGTTCGCCCTGCAGCTATTACAATTATTGATCAACCTCTACCACCACCGAAAGCAGCTCCTCCAAAAAGAGCCGCGAGGCCGGTCAGTGTTGCTGGTCCAGCTGCGTCAAGAAGAACAAGTTCTGTACCGGATGTTACCGGTCAGAGAAGAAGTATAAATGCTGCAAGTCCAAGTCCTGCAACAAGGCGTTTATCTAGCATGCTACGTGTAGGTATATTGCTATTTATTAAATAACTATACTGATGTTTTACTTTAGTCTCCCACAAAATCTCCTACCAAACAATTATACTCCGCAGGCACGTCAGTTGCATCAACGCCTCGCACCGGAACTCCTGTCACTTCTCGAGCGCCATCTGCGGGAGTTCCTAAAGTACGACAAGCTTCTGTATCGAATCGAACATCTATGGGACCTCCACCTCCACTCGCAGGACGAGGAAAGTTAATATCTAGTGGGAGTGGTGTTGGTACTAGACTAAGTGCCCCTGCAACTAAAACAACCGCGAATCGACAATCGTTGGCACCCAAACGGACTTTGCGACCCGGTACAGATCGTGTAGCCTCGGCGGCAAGTCAAATAAGTAGTGCTCAAATTAGTCAAGCAAGTGATAATAGTGGGCATGATGCAATTGATGAGGATAGGCTGGCGTCGCCCATGAGGAGTGATGCAGATAATTTATCACCAAAAATGACCAGTCCGGTGTTATCTAGGAATTCTCCTGTATCACCTGGAGCTACACTGTCTCCATCGACTCAACGTGGTCCAGCAAGTACAGCTGCTAGCAGAGAGATTGAGGATCTCAAGACGAAACTAAGAGTGATGGAAAAGAAACGACTGGCAGATAGGGAAAAGCTGAAAGCTCTGGAGAATGTTCAAATTGAGAGGGATAAGTATGAAGGGATCATTCAAAAACTGCAAACTAAATATCAACCCCAACAACAAGAGATTACGGATTTACGAAAACAACTCAAGGAAGCTGAAGCTCGATTCGAAGAGGTTGAGAATTTACAAGCTGAACATGATGTGATATTAGAGATGGCTACATTGGATAGGGAGATGGCGGAAGAGACGGCTGAAGTTCTTAGGAGCGAACTAGAAGCTCTGAAACAAAAATCTGAAGAGTTAGAACTGGAGGTTGAGGTTTTGAGAGAAGAGAATACAGAGTTAGGCGGAGAAATGAGCTCAGAGGAAAAGACTAGTCAGAGTTATTTGCAGATGGAGAGGAAAAACGAGAGGTTAACTGAGGCACTTTTGAGGTTACGAGATCTGACACAACAAGCGGAAGCCGAACTCAAGGACGAAATTAAAAGTTTACAAGAAGATGTTCGTGAGTTAGGAAGTGTTAAAGAACATTATGCTGTAGTGAAGGAGAAGCTTGCCAAATCCGAGGCGAGTATTGAGGATTTACGACAACAGCTCGACAATGCTTTGGGGGCTGAAGATATGATTGAAGAACTTACTGATCGCAACATGAGCATGAGTGAGCAAATCGAAGAGCTCAAGGTTACAATTGAGGACCTTGAGAGCTTGAAGGAACTTAATGATGAACTCGAAATCAACCATATTGAGACCGAGAAAGAATTGCAGGAAGAAATCGACTACAAGGAAAGCATCATCAATGAACAAGCAAGACGATCAGCTCAGCAAGAAGAAACCCTTGAAGATATGGAGTATACATTGTCACGGTTCCGGGAGCTTGTCACAGGTCTTCAAAGTGATTTGGAAGATATGAGGGCATCGCATGCAGTTACGGAAACAGAATCCGAGCAGCTAAGCACCAGATCACGTGCAATGCAGGATCTGAATTTGAAGCTCCAAGTTTCTGCAGCCAAGACACAGGTTAAGACAATTGATCTTGAATTACGCCAGTTGGACGCCCAACAAGCATCAGAACATTTATCAATTGTTCAATTGTTCCTTCCAGATGGGTATAGTACAGAAAGAGATTCGGTGCTGGCATTATTAAGATTCCGCAGTGTTGCTTTCAAGGCAAATCTTCTGCATGGTTTCATCAAAGAGAGAGTAAATGGGCAACCACACCCAGGCCATGAAGATGATATCTTTGCTGGATGCGATGTTCTCGATAAGCTTGTATGGATTGGTGCCATGTGTGATCGTTTTATCAATGCTATCAGTCATTGTTCACCAGAAGAATTTACAAGATTTGAAGGTGCATATTACGAGCTAGAACCTGTGGAAAGGGCACTCAGAGGATGGATTGATGGATTGAGGAGAGATGAATTGAAAGAGAAGCAATGTGCCAGCGAGCTACAACGTAGTATTGCTCTTATGTCACATCTTGCAGAGGTTCATATATCAACTGGTCTTGCTAGTTATGCTGACGAGATTCATATGCGAACTCTCGTTATGCAGAGTCACTTGGAAAGTGCTGCGGCCGCATTAACATCCACCAGAGCGATGGTTCAAAGTATCATACCCAGTCAAGATGAAGAAGATGAATCTTTCGAACATTTCTCTAAAAGTTCAGAAGCCGTCATTTCTCAGACCCGCAGTGCAAAGGTCATTGTTGGCAAGGCAGTCCGATCTCTTGAAGATATGAAAGCTCGATCATTATCCTTGATGCCCGATACTATTCAATATTTCGAAAAATGCGAAACTGCCACGCAACTACTTGCTGAATACTCTCGCCAAGTTGGAGATGATCTTTGCACGTTGTTACATGAGGAAGGAAGGGCTGAGGCATATACATATCTCGAAGTACAGAATGCAATCTACAACACTACTTCCACACTTTTCTCAGCAAATGAGAGCGGCTTGTTCTCTACATATTCCAATAAGCTTCGACTGCTCAATGGCTCATTGTTAGATCTAGTCACTTTAACTTCTGATTTTCAGATGACACAAGAATTTGAACTTGCTAAAGCACCATGGATCCTTCGATCCAAGGAACTAAATTCGTCCAAATCAGTAACTGTTGACGTTGAAGAAGAAATGCGTCGATTGAAGGAAGAGACTCATGAACGATTACGACAAATCGCCATACGTGATCAAACTCTCTCAGAAGCCTCAGTTAAAATTGAGCTTCTTGAAAGTCGTATGCGCGATGCAACCAAGAAGAATGAACGTATCAACGAACTCGAAAGGAAAATCGAAGATGCCAAGAAGCGAGAATCCGAACTCACCGAATCCATCGAGTCACAAAATAAAGAATTTTCCAATATGGAAGCTGATCGCGAAAAATGGAAGAAGATTGCCGATGAATCGAAAGCTGCAGGTGAGATTGCATCGGGTTCTAAAGCCGGTCAAGAACGTGCTGTTGCTACTGCAAGGGAAATGGATGCTCTCAAGACGGAAATCGCAAGTTTACAAGCTGCGGTTCGATACCTTCGTCAAGATAATCATAAGGCTAAATATGCCGTGACGCATTTGAGTTGGTTGGATGAACCATTAATCAAGGAAAAATCGAAGGAGGAGCAGAGAAAAGCTTTGGTGGTTAAGGAGAGTGAAGATGTTCTTGCTGAGTTGTTGAATCTGGCAAAGGATGCTAAAATTTATGATTTGAATGATTTGCCAAAGGATAGGTTGAAATGGAGACCTGCGAAATCAACACCTCAATATCATGTTGCGAGACAGAGAGAGGATTACGAGGCTTGGAGAGGATGGAAGGATGCGGTTGTTAAGAAGGGGAAGTTAGTGGCTGATTTGAATGGCGGGAATAAAGGGATGGGTGGTGGTGTTGGGATGGGAATTGTAAAGAAGAAGAGAGTGGGAAATGGAGATGTGGCGGCGAGGATTCAACTGAATTGGGGAGAACTGGAAAAGATGGGTGCGGGGAGAGGGAAAGAAGTTGAGATTGTGGGAGCGGGCGATTGGGATGGAGTGAAGAGTAGTTTAGGGTTTGTATGATATGATGTTATGTTGGTATCTACAGTATATCCTTGATTTTATGTTGGGGGAGAGGGGAGAGAAAGAGGCGATTATCGCAAACGAGTGGATGAATTATACCCATGTGTGTTATTTTAGAAGCTGAAGTAAATGCTCACCTTATACCTACCTGCCTACCATCAATCGATCAGTCAAAATAAATTGTCATGATTAGAATATCATTATCATTGATTGATAGGCGCTCTTGATGAAAGTTTATACTGTCTTGTAATGTAAGCCACTACCTCCCAGGCTATTACCAACTAACGAAGTATCGAGCATCCTGTACGTAAAACACACTCATTCATACTGCCAGATCCCCAAATATCGGATTAATTCGAAGATGACTCTACATTTACACTCTAAGGATAACTAACAAGTTATAATACAATGAAGCAACAATTGGTGGAAGTGACTGAGATAATATGGATAGATAGGATGGTAACATTATGATATCCGACTGCGGTAGAACTCGAGGAGGCTCAGTCTAGTCAGTATGTAATCTCTAGCATCCATCTGTATGTATGTATGTATGTATGTATGTATGTATGTATGTAAAGGGGGGATTCTCAGAAGTGATGTGAGAATGCTGCTATAAATAATTTCCTCAGTGTTACCATACAGGGCTATATCATAGTAGAATGTAACGCTGTCTAGGCGTAGTTCCCCATATTGGTACTACGCCCGCCTAGTGTTAGGGATGGTTGGTGGTACGGTCTACGGGTGGCTGGTGGATTAGGGAGATGGATTTATTATTATTATTATTGCGATTTATTAAATGTGCTGTATCTAGGTACACCATTTTCCTCTTTGATTTTTCTCCTCTTCTCTTCTCTTCTCTTCTCTCCTCTCCTCTCCTTTCCCCTCCTCTCCTCTTCCCTTCACTTCTCATATTCAATTATTTTCACTCGTTACTCGAGTATTTCTCTCTTTAATGAACGAAGAGAAGAGTAGTGAAGGAAGAGAATAGTGGATAAATTCCCCCAAGAT
This sequence comes from Scleromitrula shiraiana, assembly GCA_028455995.1. Classification (NCBI taxonomy): domain Eukaryota; kingdom Fungi; phylum Ascomycota; class Leotiomycetes; order Helotiales; family Sclerotiniaceae; genus Scleromitrula; species Scleromitrula shiraiana. Next base: position 998,205 of record JABELC010000014.1, read on the forward strand.
GCGATCTACCATGGTTCCATCCATAATTTTAGTGGCCGCAACCGCTTTTACAGGGTCCGCCATAGCTACTTCATCTACATCAACATCATCATATGTACCTGGGGCGGCGTTCGATAGATTCTTTACTATTTGGTTGGAAAATCAAGTATGTATATCCATATCCTCCCTCTATCTATTTCTGAAATAAATCCCAAACACCACTATACTGTAAAATCAACAAAATAATAACACAATATCTGTTGCCCTCAAAATAGGACGATGCCAAAGTCTCCGAAAACCCCGATATCAAAAACCTAACCTCTCAAGGAATTCTCCTAACCAACTACTACGGCCTCACCCATCCCTCACAACCAAATTATATCGCATCTATAAGTGGCGATTACTTCGGTCTCAATCATGATGGATTTGTGCAGATTCCAAGTAATGTTTCGACCATAGTTGATGCTTTTGACGAGGCGGGGATTGAGTGGAATGGGTTTTTCGAGGGGGTTCCTGGGCCGGGGTATATGGGGGAGGGGAGTACGATGGGGGATGGGAGTGGGTGGGATTATGTTAGGAAACATAAGTGAGTTTTATTTTATTTTGTTTCTATTTCTGTTTTACTTGTGCGACGAGTTGGATTTGAAGACGATGGATCAGAAGAGAATAAAAGCTAAGAAATAATCTCCTCACAGCCCATTCATAAGCTACGACAGCATCTCAACCAACGGAACCCGACTCCAACGACTCCAATCCATCTCCGACTTCCAATCCGCCGTCCAATCCAACACCCTCCCCCAATACGCGCACATCTCACCGGACATGCTAAACGACGGGCACAACACCTCCCTCTCGTACGCTGCAAATTGGACGCGCTCATTCCTAACCCCTCTCCTCAATAATCCCTCTTTCATGAACAACACCCTCATCCTCCTCACCTACGACGAATCAGAAACTTATTCTCAACCCAACAAAATATACTCTCTACTTCTCGGTGGTGCCATCCCAGACGACAAGAAAGGATCTGTAGACGAGGGTGTCTATTCACATTATTCGATCCTATCCACCCTGCAAAACAACTGGAAACTTCCCAACCTAGGCCGCTACGATGCCGGCGCCAACGTATTCGAACTCATCGCCAACAAAACCGGATACGCGAGTAAAAACATCGATCTGGATATGAACGTTCTCAATAACTCCCTCTCGTACCCGGGCTTCCTCAACAACGACCCCAAAAAATGGAAGGAAATCCCCGCGCCAAATTTACAGCTTACGGGCGCGGGTGGATCGGTACTAGATACGGTGAAGAAAAATTGGGGGACAGATAGCAAGTCGTTGAGTCCGTATGCGGGAAGCGGGGAGTTTTTTGATGGCGGGGACAGATTACCGGTTTATAGGAGTCAGGGGGGGAATGCGAAGGCGACGGCTACGGCTACGGGAGGGACGGGCACGAGTACGAGTTCGAGTACGGCAACGCCTAGTTCGGGGGCGGAGGGGAGGAGGGGAATGGGGACGGGGAGGGAGGTTTTGGGGTTGTGGGTTGCGCTGGGTTTTGCTATGATTTTTTAGTGGAGGATGGGATGCAGGGGAAAGAGGGGGGGATAAAAGTTTCGTATCGTTTGGTGTTTGGTGTTTGGATTTATGGGTTTGGGTTTGGGTTTTCTTTGCTGGGAGTGTTAGGTGCTGTGGATGGGTGAATAGATGGATGGATGTATGGATGGATGTATGGATGGATGGATGGATGGATGGAGGAGGAATTTGTATGATAGATAGATAGATTGGGAAGGGTGTTCTTTCTTTCATTCTTTCTTGTATTGTATTTTATGTTATGTATCCTGATAGACGATGGATTTTGAACTATGGAGGCATGGATGGATGGATGGATAATACCAATATCGGCAATTTAATATTAAATAAATATATATTATATAATACTATATCATATATATGTATGCGCTGGTGTATCTAAATAATCAGCTAGCGCTACATCTCATCTAAAGCATATCACCATTTTAAATCTCAATTGATACGTGTTAAATCTACCGACTATATATATACTTCATATCTTCCATGGTCTATTTAAGCTAGCTTCCTCCTCATTGTGCTAGCTAGTTCTTGGCTGCGTGCTGGTGTTGAAGATGTAGATGTAGATGTGGATGTAGATGTAGACGCGTTTGTGGTTCTATTCTAGGTTCTAACTAACTATCTCTTTGAGATATTGGATTGTTGGGGAATAGAAGGGTTGTTGTGATAGAGGGGGGGGGGGGGGGGGGGGTTTGTGAGATGGGAGGGATGGGAGAGAGGGGGAAGGCGGGGGGTGGGGGGATTTTTGGTTTGCGATCTTGGGCTGGGATGGGAATTCGGCTTGATGGATGGGGGGTTGAGAGGTAGCGATTTATGGGATGGGATGGGATAGGATGGGATGGATTGGGTTGGGATGGGATTATGTGGGTAATCAAAATCAAGAATAGGTGCCAGATCGATTTAGCTCAGGCAATATTTGATCGATGTTTAAGAATCAAGACATGAATTTGAGGAATTCTCACATTGGGAATTTGTTTAATATGCTTCTTGGGCAAATCGGATCTCAAGGGGAAAGAGAGCAGAAGATATAAGTAGCAGTTAGTATTACTCGGGTTTTCGAGTCACGCTGGGTACTACCTATTGCGGCGAATCTTGTAGCACTACTTCCCTCTCCGAAAGAGGGCACCTCTTGATGAGTATATTCGGAGAAAACGATTCTGCAGGTCTGTTGTTTCCCCCCAGTACTATGTTTAAGCTTATGTATCTAGGTGAGAATAAAGAAGATTCTTCGCTGCCAAAGATTACAAGAATGGCATAGGGCACATTTTGAAGGCGAAGAATTGACTTCGCTATGCAGTGGAGATGGGTAGGCAATATAATCTGAAGTGGAAAGAATTAGATGTCTCAGACTATGTTCAATTAGCTGTTATAGAGGAATTCGATATACGAGTAGCTGTGAGCCAAGAATTGTGGGATATCACTAGCAGCAGACAGTTAGTTTCGCAAAAGTAGTGAACTCATTTTTAATTGAGTAACAAAGAAGTTCGGTAAACACCTAATTTCATGAATCTTCGTAAAACATTTACACAAAATTGATCAAAATCTCAAAATAAAATCGATCCAAACACAGTCTAAGAACTTGGCTCTGGCACTTTGAAAAACATATCATATTTCTCATCCTTCTGCCCTCCTCATTGTTTTTACTCCGCAAATTCATCTTCCCAATTTTAGTTGTGCTACTCTAATAAAGTACTATGAGATCAACCATGATTTGCATGCTAGCGGCTTTTGATGGTAAGCAATTATAAAGCTTGAGTAGGTATTATTATTGTATGAAGTGTGAGAAAAGAGGTTAATGGTACATGTCTGATTAGTCAGCAAAATGGAGGCTCTTATAGCCCTTCTCGTCACCTAGTTTTAGATCAACAACTTCAACAATACAACTACAATTACCCCAACTAGATTCTGTCTTTTCTATGCGTCCCTACGGTATTACCTATTCAGGGATTTCTTGAATACCATTCAGGGAAGGAAATTTTTGCATTATAATTTAAATCTTAATTGCATTATAAGTTAATTTTTAAGGAATGATTTTATATTAATATAAATTCAACTTAGATATTTAAGTTTATTTTGGATAATTGTTTAATATTAAATTAATATAGTATATGCATACAAAATTAATGTATTTTTATTTATATTTATATATAAAATTAATGCATTTTTGTTTTCAAGTTTATTATATATAATATTAATATATATTAATAATTGATATGCTTCATTATTTCCTAATTTAGCTAATATATTAAGGTTAATCCCACATTTCTTTTATTAATATGCTCAAGTTAATATTAATAATATATATTAAAAAGTAATATAAATATATTTTTAAATTCCATAATTTTTTACAAAAAATCATTTTTTTTTTAAAATAATAAAGTTATTAATTTATAAAAAATAAAGTTTAAAATTATAGTTTTATAGTCTAAAACTATATTTATATAAATCTGATAAAAATTTAAATAAAAATTTAATAAAAAATTAAATAAATCTTTAATTAATAAAAATCTATTAAAAAATTAAATAATAATTTTATAATATAAAATCAATAATAAAGCTATTTTAAATATAATTTAAAATCAATGAATTTTAATTAAAATCTATTTAAAGTTTATTCAAAATTAATTTTTGAGTTTAAATTTCAAAATTAATTTATATTATATAAAATTCAATTTTTAATTAATTATAAATTTAATATATCAATATTTAAATTTTTGATATATTTAAATATTAAAATAACTAATTTCTTAAAGTTCATTTAGGGAACTCATTGAATTCTATTCAGGTTGGCTCCTTGAATAGGTGATACCGTAGGGCGTGAGAGGAAAAAAAGGTTACATGTGGGCTTGAGACCTGGTATGAGGCGAACACGTGCCACCTATCACTTTACGGAACGCCCAGCTACTCCGGAATATATCCTGCCGATTATTTATCCGAATTAATACAGTAAAAAGTAAGTAAACAGTCGAGCGAAGGGGGGGGACAGCAGAGCATGCAACAACCGAGGAAGATACTGAAGACAAAATGTAAATCGCTCACATCTAATTGTCAGCACAGTGGTATTTTTCCTATTCGAACAAACCTTCATGACCAATATGACTTTCACTTCACTAGGCGATATGACTGGTACCGTAGCATATTATGCCAAAATTAAGTATGAAAGGGGGAAGAGGCTCCAAGCGGAACCGAAGCGGAGTATCTCGATGTAGTACAATATAGTATAGTATAGTTACTATGTTAAAACTAAACAGATTTTGTACAAGAAAACTTGAGTCATCATCCATCATACACCGAAACTTTTTGAAAGCTATTTATCATCAATCCCCACTTAGTTAGTATATAGATAGGAAATCGGATAGCTAGCCGGCTAGCATAGGTTTATAGGATAAGTGGATAGGGTTGAAAAAAAAAGCTCTATCGATAAGTAGCTAGCTATAATAACGCTATAGAAATGATGTAAAACAATTTCTTGTCTTTTTTCTTTTCGTTGTTGGAGTTGGCGAGTGTGTTGTTTTTTGTTCATACTCTGTATATCTATATAAATATATCATTCCTTTGCTATATCCGCACGATAATCCTCCATTCGCTTCAATGACTTCGCACTCTCCTTCTTCCCAAGCCATTGAGCTCTCTGAATTTCACAGTGAAAATTGGCAGATACCTCAGCACTCAAAACATATTCGTACACCGAGTAGTGAAAGAGATGTTGGGTTAAATCAAGATATAAATATGAATAGTGGCGATGAGAATGATGATAGGGTAATTCAACAGTTAAAACCTGCGGATGGGGGAGCGGCAGCTTGGAAATTGTTAATTGCTGCATTTGTTTTTGAGGCTTTATTATGGGGTACGTTTGTGTTATTTTGTTTGATCTCCCCATCTTATTTGTTTTCCATTTCCCCATCAAACATTGGTCCCATTTAAAAGATAAAGCCAACGACCAACATTAACCAACTCATTCTGACCCATCACTAGGTTTCCCCATCTCTTTCGGAATCTTCCAAGCCTATTACACTACCCTCCCCATCTTCTCCAACTCCTCCCAAATTGCCCTTATAGGAACTATAGCCCAAGGACTCTGCTACCTCGCTGCCCCTCTCTCCGCATACTTAACCAAACGATTCCCCACGCATCAAGTCCTGCAACTCTGGATTGGCTGGCCCATCTGCATCCTCGGTCTCGTAGCCGCCTCTTTCCAAAATACCGTTATGGGACTTATATGGACGCAAGGCGTCATGTACGGAGTTGGTTTCGTACTTCTCACATATCCCATTGTTCAATTCGTGAACGAATGGTGGATAGCAAGAAAGGGGATGGCATTTGGATTAATCAGTTCGGCGAGTGGGTTTAGTGGTGCGGTGTTACCTTTGGGAATTGAATGGTTATTGGGAAAATATGGATATAAAACCAGCTTGCGAATAATCGCCGTCGTAATGACACTATGTACGGCTCCTTTATTGCCACTTCTAAAGGGCAGATTACCCGTTAGTGAGAAGACTCAACTTGCGAGGACGGATTGGTCGTTTTTCAAACGGGGTCTGTTTTGGATATATGCGGCAAGTACATTGGTTTATGGGATGGGATTTTTCTACCCAGGGGTTTATTTGCCGAGTTTTGCGACGGGCGTGGGTTTAAGTAGCACGGAGGGTGCGGCTATTTTGGCGGTTATGAGTGTTGCGCAGGTCATGGGCCAATTTGCTTTCGGGTGGTTGAGTGACAAGGAATATAGTGTTGGAATTTTGTGCGTGGGGTGCTGTATGATGGCTACGTTGGCTTCGTTTGCGTTGTGGGGTTTGGCGAAGGGGTTGGGTATGCTCATGGGGTTTGGAGTTCTTTATGGATTCTTTGGTTATGGATATAGTACTATGAGGGTTGGAATGGGGAGGGCGGTTTCGAGAGATCAGAGTTCGACGGTGGCTACTTATAGTATTTTGATATTTTTGCAGGGGGTGGGTAATGTTTTGGTTGGTCCTATTAGTGATGCTTTATTGGGGAAGAGGGTCGTTTTAAATGGGTATGGAGTAGAGATGTATAAGGATTTGGTTATTTTTACTGGAGGGTGTATGGCTGTAAGTGCGGGTGTTATTGGTTTGTATTGGATTAGACCAAGAAGATTGAGAGGTTTGTGATGATTAATTCATCTCTTGGAATTAACATATGGTTTGGGGGTATAATAGAATAGAATAGAATAGAATAGAATAGAATAGATCTCTTTCATGATACAACTTCAAATTGCACAAAAATGTTATGCGTCTCATCAACAATCTGGTATCTAATTCTTAAAGTTCAAGAGACACAATAATCAAATAAATAATATGATAGGAACGCTCTTATGTTAACCCCCATCCCCAAGCTATCTTTCCCTCACAATAAACCTAACTCTCCATTCTCAACAAACCCCAACGTACTCGCCATATTAAAAACCTCCATCAAAACTCTATCTTATACCCGTGGCACAACGTCATTGTTGTTGATATTTTATGCTGTAAGCGATTTTTTAACCTCCCCAACATCTGACCCCAGATCTTGAATATTGATATCATCGTGCTCAGGTGAAATTTGTAATGTGCATTACCATCCCACCGCCCTCCCACACTCATATCCCCATCTCAGCAATGGCCCTCTTAACCAGTTGTCCAGACTTTCTATAGTCTCTTGATTGCTTGTGATTCATTGATCAACTGTAATATCTTGATGTTTTGTATTTGTGTGGTTTGTTGCACTTGATTCAGTGATTTCGATTTGATAATTGTTCAAATTCTTGATATGAATTGGAAAGACATGAAACGGACATAGGAAAAAGCGTTCTCAAGAAAGAAATGTAGGAGAGTGGAAGAATATTTACATTAAATGGATAGGAAAACTAATTTGTAGTCCTAGCTCACTGAGATATTCATGACCGTTTGATTTTCTTGCATTCCCTTAGTAGAGCAGACTATTTGTAATTAGAAAAGTAGTGCAACGGCCCCTTGCAATAAATAAGCTCCTAGCTTGAACGTCTTTCCAAAAAAAACACCTATAATATTCAAATAGCTCAAACTTTCGCTTTCTTCTTGACTAATTTTCAGTCCATGGAATCTAGACCCCACATTTTTCTCGAACTAATGCACCCCGATAACCTACTAAGCCTTCAAAATAACCAAGAATCTTCTCCACACTAACCATATCCATAACACCTAGAGTAGGGCTAGAACTTTTCATAACTTTACCCATCCAAAGTACTCTTATAAAATATTCTTCTTTAAGGCTACTCTCTTTTCCATAAAGCTCAAAAACAATCTCCGCCCCCATCCCAGGCCATACCATTTCTTTAACTTGAAGGATCGATAACAATCTGGCTAATGATCCATCATGTGCAATATTATGTCGGTACTTAACATGATTAACACCATCAATGGAATCTCGAATATGCTGACTTAGTTCTGCAATCCACACCCCAAAGCTTGCAACACTAGCATCCAGACTTCTGGGATCGTCACGAAATATATAAGAATATTCCCAGTGCCCCATGCGATATGTTGAATCAGCTATAGCTTGAGTAGCACAAAATGATGAGTTGACGCCATTGATCAATCTACATGGAAGAGGTAGACCATGAGCTTGGCGAGCAGAAAGATTGTCGTAATAATGATCGATAGAGAGGTGGAAATCAATATCATAAGGAGAGACGCCAGAAATTGAATCAAGTTCAACGAACAATGGTGCGGCGTCTTGAATATGAGAAGTCCATCTTTTGCTAGACTGAATATGTGAGAAGAGAGAGGATGCTTGTGGGCATGGGTAAGCCGGTTCAAGCGAGTCAACAGAGCCTGCCTATATATATTCAATAAGGGAGGGCCGAGGAAAGAAACTGCTTACTTACCTGTACGAGTAGAGGAAAGCCGCTATCATCCCCGAACATACCTTCAACCACCATTCCAGCAACATCACTTGTGATATTATTTTGGGTTACCCTGAACTCGGCCTTTTCTTTCTCGCCAATAAAATCACCATAAACTCCCCATAGATCTTTGCCATGTTGCCAAGAATCTTGCAATCCTTCCGCCGTAATCTGAGGGAATTGACAACTACCTGGGAAACCACCTGTGAGGAATGGGTTCACATCGGAAGTATATTTCTTCCTGTATGTCTTTGCAGCTTTGTGGCCATCATCAGCCTGGCTGTAAGAAAATGAATCAACATCATCACAATTCCAAGCATATGACTCGACTGGGAAAGAATTCGATTGATACGGAGTACGTTTGTGATGTCTATGAATCTGTATTTACTACTCAATCACAAACCTAATGATGATCGACCAGAAGAAAAACTCACAACTTCCACGTATTTCAATTTGTATTCTTCGGAAGGTTTTTCATATTCCTTACTCCTCACATGTGGCATATTACCCCAATTATAAGTCCCATACACCACATCATCGGGTGTGACTGAGGAATTGTATATAAATCCATATACACCTTTTCCTTCGATCACTTGTCGCAGATCATTGATAGCGGTAGATTTAGGTGGATACCATTTCAAATCAACTGAACTTAAATCCGACGGATTTGAGATTGGGATCTGAAGGTTTGCAAGACTTGGAGTAATAATTGTTAAAAAGACAGCTCTAGATAACGCTCGCATGTTGATGAAGGTTGCTGGAGGTTACACAAGAGACTCCCAGTATTTCCAATTTTTTAGGATGTCATAACTGGGCCTCGATTCCAATATGTTTTGGTGAGTTCTTCAGCTTGTGGCACGGTATAGATTTTGTAATATCTGGTTCATTTTCTTGACATTGCTGACTATGATGCGAAGTTATATTTATCATATTATTATGACGGAGCTCGAAAGGGGAAGTCCGTTCGTTATGAGTCTAGTCTTAATTCGGTATAGCTCTGATGATCTGAGTTAAAGCACGTGCTAATGCTGTCCAAACCAATCAAAGAGGGATTACTAACTCTAGCACATTGTTTTGTTGCAAATCTGAAATATTGTAGGTGCATTTGCGCGAATGTCGCCAAAATCCAGCTGCAATTCAGCAATGACAAATTTATCATGTGATAGTAGAAAAATAATATTGGGATTTCGACCACCAAAAATCAACTGTGAGCAAATGTTTTTGAGAACATAGAGCATAAGAAATTCCTAAGTATATTTATATCTATCAATTGAGATAGAAATCTTCTCGTTCTTATTCCCATCACTCTTACCCTTGTTCCGCGAACAACACTGATAATATATATGTACCTCAATATCACTAAGATTCCGCAGGTTTCTCCTCCGCTGTTGTGACTGGACGTGTTTCCAATAAATCTATCAATTTCTCATACCCTCTGACCACTTCATCTTTCTTCGTCTCCTCCCATACCTTCAGACTCTTTGGGCCCAAAACACCTCCAATCGCCAGGAACGTTTCCTCCATGCCTTCACCCCCAAATTTCAACTCCGGACTCTCATCTACAACTCTCAATTTCATTCCCTTGAGCGTATCATTTAGATTTTTGTTTGCCATCTGACCTCCATGAATACCATACGAGATGATCAAAACTGGTTTTCCAATCCACTCATTGTACAAATAATCGATCGCATTTTTGATTCCTCCTGGGAGCCCATAATTGTACTCAGCTGTTACAAAGATATATCCATCGTATTTGGCGATTTCTGCGGACCAACCCCTACTATGTTCGTGCGTGAAATGAGCTTGGGATGGGACCATGGCTGGCATAGGGAGATCATCGTAGACGGGAAGTTTAAATGCAGCAATGTCGACGATAGTTATTTCGGGGACGGGGCCTTTGGATGAAGTGAGGATCGTCTGATGGACAAATTCGACAACTTTAGGGCCCACGCGATTGACACGTGTGCTACCGATTATGAGGGCAATCTTCTTAGGGACGGAGGTTGAGACTTCGGAAGACATGATGAATCGAGGGAGATTTATTTGAATTAGATGAGTAAGTGATTGCTTGACTTATTGCTTGAAAGATATCTCTTGATGATCATTCTACTTTCTTCCTCAAGTGCGATGCCTCTCCTTTATACCATTTTCACTGGCCCCGTCCTCGATACAGCATTCCATTACAATCCAACAACATCCAACAACATCCAGCATCAATCACCTAATCACTCAAGTATTATACGCATTTATTAATCATCAATTGTTTGATTAATAACTATTCCACCTTCTTCCAACCTCAATCCGATCAAAAATTTACAATCAATATCACGATATTCTCTAGAGCTTAGCAATATGAACTCTATGCTTTACAAAGAATTTCAATCATGATTCGGATGTTGTAGCTCCCGAGTATGGAAATTTAGGGATAATTATCTCTATTTATCCGGCTAAATTTGGGTCGGATCGAAAAACAAGCCGGGCCGGAACAAAATGGGGTTAATACAGGGGGAGTGTGGACACTTCACACAATCTCTCTAGGTAAGTTTCTTGGTTGCATATGTAATTTTGACTGCTTACAAGGTTTGCTGATGTCTTAATGAAGGTCTTTATTTTTTTTCTACCACTTTTCACTTTGTGAGACCTACTCAGCAACGACCATCCACCAGGTGAACATTGCCCAGACAGGAACTGCCCCTAGAAAAATACAGAAAGTCATTTGCGCAGAACCAAGCATGAGCATTCCAGCAACATAACGTCCAGCAGCACCACCTAAGATACCCATCCATAGCACGAACAAACCTACTTCCCATATATTAAGACGCAATTTATATGCCCCGCATTTCAACTAAATCCTCCGATCATTGCAGCTTCACGCTCTGAGAATGCACAGCGATGGTGGAAAACAACTTGGAAGTTACGTGACTGCGCATTTAGGATTGGAGAACAAATTCGATATCCCTCGAAGCACGGGCAACTCTTCGTATGTAGAGTTATTTTCGTTCTTGTACCAAGCACTAATAAAATAAGGTCTTCGAAAATGTGACGCTGTCTACGTCCACTCCTTCCGACGCATAGAACATGCAGGCGTGTATGTCTAGCTTTGTCTCCACCAGCTTCGTGCAGACGTCAAATAAGCCACCTACCCACGATACAGTACTCCTTGCCAATGTACCAGACTCCTGGCCTTTGCAGCATTTCTTGGATTGTACAATGCGCGTTGTAGCCCAGGCGCAAACTTTGCAAGCAACACATATAACAACTGGACGTAAACCTGTGTCTTCAGTCAAAGACATGTGGTCAACACTGGGCTATACATCCGATAACATGATTCATAACGATACCAATTTTGTGGCTTCAAATTTGATCTGGAGCTGCCGGGTTCCCTTGATTCACTCATTGTTGACTAGAACATCGTTATCACTCCTCCACTCAGAGAGTCTAAGTGGTTCTCCAGTTACAGAGCGAAAGATTGTGTTGAAAATGACGCGCTCAAACGGAATGACTTTGAATGGTGAACGCCAAGTATTAAACGAAGATCTCCTGTTATCAGAACTTCAAAGGACCCTTGATCAAAGAGGAGAAGGAGAGGTACTCGAAATATTCAATCATGAAGACTTCCCAAGCGTGATCGCACTAATGAAACATCTTCAGCTCAACGTCAAGGCTGTTATCGACCCTCATGGAAGTGCGCTGCATAATCATTTCTGGACTGGACTCGACACACTTGTAGTTGAGTTCCAACCGATATCCAGGCCAGATCTTACTTTCTTTGAAAGTGCTAAGTTACGGGAACATTCATATGCTGTACTCATGCTTAAATCTGTAGACGATGAGCATAATATGCTTGTAGACATGCCTGCTGTCATCCAAATATTGGGGAGAGATTAGGCAAAATGGCGACCCATTCTGATGAATTAAGGGTTGCTTATGATTGGGAAGCGGAAGAGCTGCATGTAATTTAACATTCTCTCCATTCTTTGTTCGAGTCATAAACTCATATATTGAACCTCGCTATCCAGAAGAACTTCTATGAACATTGCGAAGAGTAAAGCAATTGTGACTTCTTCGTAAATATTGATATAAAATTGCAGACAAGAATGGTACTGCCGGTAAGCGGTGAAGGGATGAAAGTTGCTGAATAATCTTACCCCAGATTTTCTCCATTCTTGCCGACGGTTGGCATGTGAAATGCGCCGAGGACCAAAATGAGCTCTCTCACACTCTCATTCAATGACGACAATGATTTTACTGCAAAGACAATGGTGTTCTACTTGAATCACTGCATCAAGCTTTATAACATTCTATGAACTGACGATACTTCACAATTCTCAATGAAGTCTCTAAGGATTCGGGATCCTTTGAGTTGCTCATAATCAGTATCCCCGCACTCCTTCAAAACAATCAAAATGGCTGCACAATCCAAACTTCATTTCCTACCGCCCGATCGAACTATCAAGACTATTATATCGGATCTTACTTCACTATATATCAAACATCGAACCAAGATATCTCGAACTGTTTATCTTACACTTTTCTTCGCGCTTCTTAATCGCATACGTTCTGCTATTTCCGAGCAAAAGGCTGCAGCTGCGCGGCAAGCAGAATCGCGACGACGAAGTCCTACATCACTTCACAGTACTTCGCAGCCACCACAAAGGAAGAAGGTTGAGTTGAATCGGGAGTTCTTTAAGAATCTGATAAGATTATTGAGAATATGTATACCGGGATGGAGAAGTAAGGAGATGCGACTGCTTGCCAGCCATAGTATCTTCCTGGTGATCAGAACTTTGATTAGTCTGAAGGTAGCTGCTATGGATGGAGCATTAGTTTCGAGTTTAGTGAGGGGTAAAGGAAAGGACTTTTTAGTCGGAATTGTATGGTGGATGTTAATTGCTATACCAGCAACCTTCACAAACTCTATGGTATGTGCCATGCTACACTCTTCTTCAAATCTGGCTAACAATTAATTTTCAAAGCTATCGTATCACCAATGCAAATTGGCTCTTCAATATCGAACGCGATTGACGAGTTACATTCACGACAGATACCTTTCCAATATGACATTTTATTCTCTCTCCGCGCTTGATGATCGAATAAAGAATGCAGATCAATTAATAACAGTCGATGTGTCGAAATTCGCCAATAGTTTGGCAGAATTGTATGGGAACCTTGCAAAACCTGCCTTAGATATGGCGATCTATAACTATTCTCTATCAAAAAGTGTTGGCGGAGAAGGACTTCTTTTTATGTCTCTATTGGTACAATTATCGGCAAATGTCATGCGGGCTTTAACACCACCATTTGGGAAATATGTGGCAGATGAAGCAAGATTAGAAGGGGAATTTCGATTTCAACATTCGAGATTGATAGATTATAGCGAGGAAGTTGCTTTGTACAATGGTCATGAAGCGGAGAAAGACACTTTGGATAAGGGATATTTCACACTCATAAAGCATGTAAATTGTAAGTGTAACACTTGGTGCTTCATGGAAAAGGAATGCTAATCTTTACGTAGATATTTTAAGGCGACGATTCACGCATGGGGTAATGGAGGTATGTAGCATTGCATCATCTCAGGCGGTAACTGCTAACATTCGTAGGACTTTGTGATAAAATACGTGTGGGGTGCATTAGGACTCATCTTATGCAGTGTTCCTGTGTTCTTCAAAATACCAGGTGCAACCGCAGTTACTATGGGTGATCGAACAGAGAGTTTTGTAACAAATCGAAGGCTATTACTTTCAAGTTCAGATGCCTTTGGTCGAGTGATGTTTTCATACAAGGAGGTAACGGAATTAGCTGGTTATACTTCACGAGTCGCTACTTTGCTAGAGGTTATGGACGAAATCAAAGCTGGGAAGTTCGAGAAAACTCTGGTATCCGATGACAATTCAGGAGAACAACTAGAGTTGATGAGAGGAAGAGGTAACGTTATTGAAAGTGATGACATTGAATTTATCGATGTGTAAGTCAGAATATCTTCCATTCGATTCGTAATTTTTATTGACAATTCTAGGCCAATTATCACACCTGGTGGTAGTATTCTTGTTCGCGCTCTCTCATTTTCCATGAAACGTGGTGATCACGTTCTAGTAGTTGGACCTAATGGCTGCGGTAAATCATCATTATTTCGAATTTTAGGTGGATTATGGCCTGTCTATGGCGGTACAGTCCGTAAACCACCACTTACCCAAGTATTTTACGTCCCACAACGCCCTTACCTTTCAGCTGGCTCTCTTCGTCAACAAATTATTTACCCGGATTCTCTTCGCACTATGCGCTCGAAGGGCATCACCGACGCCGATCTCCTCTCTATCCTGAAGATTCTCGATCTTGATCATCTCGTTTCCACTTTCCCTGAAGGATGGGACGCAGAGGCTGAATGGAGAGACGTATTATCTGGTGGATTGCAACAACGAGTTGCTATGGCAAGATTATTTTATAATCGTCCTAAATACGCCATTTTGGATGAATGTACAAGCAGTGTTACTTTGGAGATGGAAAAAGTTATGTATGAACATGCAAAGGAGTTGGGAATCACATTGATGACAGTTAGTCATAGGAGGAGTTTGTGGAAGTATCATAGCAGGATATTACAGTTTGATGGACAGGGGAAGTATATTTTTACAAAGCTAGATGCAGAGAGAAGGTTGAAGTTGGAGGATGAGAGGGAAGAGTTGGAGGGGTTATTGAGGGGAATACCGGAGGTGGAGAGAAGGGTTGAGGAGTTAAGTTTGGGAATTGAAGCTTGAAGTTTGAAGAGAAGGTTTGTAGGGCAAGACGAGCGGCGAAGGACGGAATGCGAAAGGATATGTAACTTCTTAACTTTATACCATATTGATCATCTATGCCATTGATTACTATTTACGCCATGATACACGGGTATGTATGACTGACCCACGTTCCACTTCTCTATCCAAGAAATAAGTACAAATAACCATATCATCATGACCTCGAAACAAAAAAGAAAAGGTATACACAAAAAATCCCTAATCGAATTTACAAATCAACTCTGAACTGCCACCCCCCATGCTCCTCTTCATTCATATTCTCTAAATCCCTCAAATCTACCCCTTCATCTTTATTTTCGTCTTCATCCTCAACCTCAATCCCCATTCCCATCTCTGGCATCATCTCACACTCCATCGCTCTCTCTACTCCATCACTCCCTCTCACAACTCCATAATGAATCCATTCTGCTTTCCATTTAAATCCCTCTTTTCCTTCTTCCTCTAACTCTTTCTTTCTTGAGGATGGAAATATGATATCTGAAGGTCCATATACTGACTTTGATTTCGAACGGACGGACGCATGCGATTTAAAAGAGAACTCCCCACTAATTGCCAACCGACCAAATCTATTCTCATGAGTTGATAACAATGCTTCATTTGTTGTATGCAAAATACCGATCAAATCCCTCCATTCACGTTTTCCCACCCCCGTTTCGATCGCATTCCCATTGTGGGGAATAATATCAATACTAACCATACTCCTCCACTCTACATCCTCCCTCTCAGTCGGCAAAATAAGCGTAGAGGAGAGTGAATATGTATTAGTGAAAGAGTCGAATGTGTAGTAAGGGGAGGAGGTAGGTCCATTGGGGTAGGTGGTTAAGAGCGTGGTGAGTAGGGAGGAGGACAGACAGCTCCAGTCTGGGAGGACAGCGGGACAGGTGGATTTTAGGGTGAAGGGAAAGTGGTGAGGAATGTGATGAGAATGGGTAGATAGAGGGGAGAGGGTGAGAGTTCCGGAGTTGGAGGGTTGGGAGAAGGTGGAGTGGGTGTAGAGGTTTAGGGGATTGGTGAGGGGGTTGTCTATGTAGGTTAGTTTCTGAATGGGAGTGGTGATGAGATGGGAGGTGAGTGAGTTGTATTCACCTTGTGTTTGTATTTGAGAGCTTAGGAGTAACTGGGATTGTGATTGGAAGTGTGGTTGTGGTTTTGTTGGGTATCCGCTTGTAGGAGCAAACATATGTGCTATACCCAGTAACGACAGAGTAGAGAAGGAATACATTATGGTCGACTAAGTCTCCTTGTCTAGTATCAAGTTCGTCTCTTCAATTTATATAAGATATAGAATTCAGATGGAATCAAACCCCAAAAGACTAAAGAAGAAAGAATCAAAGTCGAAGATTAAAGCAAAAAAATATAAACACTTACTTATTTAAACAAGAAACTATGAATGAAACATCCTCACTTAACACTGACATATATACCTTACTAACTCGCCGACGATATTTATCATTTATAATGTATTTTTCTACATGAAATCACCGAGCGCTAAATCTTTTGATGTCATTGAAACAACGCTTCGGCATAAGCGCTGGACGCAAATATCATTGGTTATTTATAGAGGATTATACTCGTATAAGATGCATGTGAAGCTGCGAAATGGAATCTATTTATTGGAGTATGTCATGCGATTAGTTTCGTTTGCCGGCGTATATTGTATATTTTTTGTATGGGATGAGAACGAGAGCGGAATGGAAAAAGATCCAGAGGAGTGAGATTACGAGATTAAGACCGAAGTTTTCAATGTTCTTATACTTCCGCACTTAGGTATTTCAGGGCGAAACGGATAGTGGAGATGCACGGATGGGGAAATAGGGTAAGTAGTTTGACGATCTTATTTTAATGTTTGACTGACGATTTCCTGAAACTTGGTGTTGGAATTGGAGTTCAATTTGGTTGGTAATAACTGAGTTGTCTGAAGGTTTTGGATTGTATTGTAAATACAAGATATGTGATATACAAAGTCATCTTCGCGGGCCAGGGCCGAAGTTATTGATATTTTGGTTGAACGGGGAATCCAATTTGAGATAACGAAAAGCAAAGAAAATGGTATATAAATCAATGCATGGATCTTCTGTCGTGTTAGGATATTTGGCGGTGCGATATCTAGAATAACCTGAGACATAGGCACTCGCCATCTGAAGGTCTAGACGAATCTCGTTTATAAATATTGGTGGAGGGGAAACGATATGAGAAGGATCCATCGCCGAAAATACTTATTTAGTCAGGTTATTTGCAATTGCTCTATGCGAGCTGGTTGTTTTTCGTTGCATAAGATTAGAGATGCTTCCAAGTTCATTATAAGAGTATTGCTGCTCTTGTTGGTTGTTCGATTTTTGGTCTAATAACGTGGATTGGAAGAAGGAAAATAATCCGTATCAGTTAGTTCTGTACAGTAGTAACACAACGTTCTCAGTCCTGGAATCTCTTGTGATTAAAAGAAAGAGAAGCAGTACGAAAATGATGTTTGTATAGAATTTAATTATCCCTCAAGGATCAGTCATTGTTGCATTGCTGTAGCTGCTGGTCGATCGAAATGAGTAGACTGGCATAATGAATAATGGTAATCGCGGAAAGTTGAATGTTACAATCAAGCCTTATGCAATGCTAATAACCTACTATGAAGGTACGTTGTATTTCTCTGATGGTAGCGGTAGTGGTGGTGATTTCAATACTGACACCCCGATGATTTGTCATCAGACATTGAGCTACAACATTTTGGCACTTTGTTATCACTCCAAAACCCGAAATAATCATGTTTCCTTAGAACAACATAATTGACCAAGTTAACATTGAAGAATATGATGCTTGCTATCTCGAAAAGCTCTGTTATCCACTCAGAGAATGAAGATTATGATAATTCAAGTCAACAGAATGCAATGCTTCCCCCGGCGGCAACATCACAGCCTCATGCATGTACTTCAGGCTTCAGCTGGGCCACAATTAGAGTAATCCATAGCCCAGCAGGATCTGCAATCCAGTGTTATATGTAAGTCTTTTGTTCAACTAATGGGATGATTTAGGAGTTGCTGGTGTTCAATTCTTTTGTGAATCTTTGCTGTTACTTTCTATGCGTTTCTATTCAGCCCGTGGCTCGTTATTCGCCAATTTGTGTATATTACCTGGATCCCACGCTTTTGTAATCCTATAAACAACAACGCGCCTTTTATTGAAATTCGAATCGATAGACAGTATGGAGGCAATTGGGGCTATTAGCAATATTGCGGGAATTGTGTCGGTTGGGATACAAGTCTGCGAGGGATTGGTAAATTATTACAATGCGTGGAAAGGAAGCAAGAAGGAAAATGCAACCATGATAATATCGATCGAAAGTCTGATGGAGAACTTGGGCTTATTGCAAGGCGTTCTGAGGAGTTCCGCATTCGACGAAACTATGGCTATAAATGTCGAATCGAAAATTATGGATTGTGAAGAGAGTATCAACGAGTTACATGAGGAACTGAAGAAGATTATGGTGTGCAAGCCAGCAGAAGTTGACGAGGATAACTTGATAGAGAGGAAGGGTCGAGAGAGTCAAGGGATAAGAGACAAAATGACAGAGCAAGGAAGACGACTCCTTTATCCATTTCGAAAAAGTACATTATTGAGATTGCAAGAGGGTATCGAGCATGTGAGGATAAACTTATTATTAGCTATGGATGCCCTCAATTTGTATGTCGAACCACCCATCAAGAAATAAACATGTTTATTAACCATTTATCAGATCTACGGTCGCCACAATGGCGGAAAGAGCCATCGACATATCGAAACAAGTCACCACGATCAATGATGGCGTAAATTCAATCATTACACAGCAGATGGGTAAAGAAAGCATAAAAGTTTTGAAATAGTTATCTACTATTGATTGTTACTCTAAACAGCGTGAGATTTTCAGTAGACGACAACCGGGCACAGGTGAGTGGCTCTTTGAAAGCCATAAATTCCAAGACTGGATAGATGGCAAAGAGCAGGCTCTATGGTGCTCAGGCTCTCCCGGAGCCGGGAAAACTGTTCTTGCTACTGCAGTTGTCGATTTCCTAGAAACAAAATTCTTCACCTCTCGAGTTGGAATAGCATACATATACTGTGATTATGCGGAGAAGAGGAGTATTTCCGAGTATCTTGGCAGTATACTTCAGCAATTTGTTCGACAAAGATTTGTGATTCCAGATCATGTCTTTGATTTATATCGCAAACATAAGACTATGGGAACAGTCCTTAATCGAGCAGAGACTTCGGAGTTACTTCAAGCATTAACTTATTCGTTTCCGGATTTATATATAGTCGTTGATGCCTTGGATGAATGCAAAGATTCCAGGAAAATTAGAAGCGAACTCATCAAAGAACTTCGAAGTTTACCGTCAAATACACATCTTTTGTGTACTTCTCGACAGCTTGGAGACATTGAAGAGAAACTATCTGATATACCTCATCTGGAGATTAGAGCAAGCGATTCTGATGTACGTGCGTATCTAGAAGCGCGAATTGGTTCCGAGGAAAACATCATCAAATTTTGTAAAATGGACCCGACTTTGAGAGTTACAATTGTTAATGCAATAGCTCGGAAAGCTCACGGAATGTAAGTCTTACCAGATTGCTTCTAGCTTTATCAAGATACTAAACTATTCAACCAGGTTCCTTCTCGCCCATATGCACATCGAAGCCATTGCTTCGGAACTCAAACTTAGTCGAGTTCGGAAAGCATTGGTCAGTTTGCCCGAAGTTCTTGATTGCAGTTACGATGAAGCTATGAAGAGGATACTGGAAGGTCAAGACACGAATCGAAGGAACCTAGCCATGAATATCTTAATGTGGTTGTCATGTGCAAAGAGACCATTGACAGTTCGCGAGCTTCAACATGCTATAGCCATCATGGAGCTCGATCCTGAAGAAATTGAACTCGATGAGGATGATTTCTATGATCAAGATCTAATGTTGACCGTATGTGCTGGCCTGGTTGTCGTTGATCCCGAAACCAATATCATTCGGTTATGTCACTTTACTGCTCAAGAGTATTTTGAAAGGCACCAAGCCAAATTGTTTCCAAATGCTCAAGTCTCAATTGCCCGAGCTTGCACCAGGTATATTTCCTTGGAAACCTTCCAAGAGTTTGAATCGTTAGATTATTCAATTCTCAATGGTCGGCTCGAGGAAAATCCTTTGTCGTCATATGCAAGTCATTACTGGGGGCACACGCGCAAGGAGATCCAGAGCTCGTAATCTCTGATACCATTCTTGAATTTCTCGATGAGGAAATTGTCATGAAGAATGTTTATGCAGATCAGCGGGTCAAGCCAGAGGTGCCATTATATAAAATTTTCCCACTCAATCCAACCTCCCACACACGCCTCCCACCCATATTTACTGCCGCAACATTTGGCTTATCAACTATAGTTGAAAAGCTGTTACAGTCGGGCGCTAGTATCGAAACTACTTCCTCGTATCAAATGACTCCACTCTTAGCAGCAGCTCATTGTGGTCATGCATGGGTAATATCGAAGTTGATATCTGCAAACGCAAATCTACAAGCAAGAGATAAATTTGATCAAAGCGCTTTGCATAAAACTGCGGAAAGAGGTTATGCAGATATTGCCCAGCAGCTCGTCATAGCCCAACCTTCACTTGTCAACGATGATTCCTTTGATGAGACGCCGCTAAATCTAGCAATTGGTCACAGTCATGTTGAAGTAGTCAAGGTGCTTGTTTCAGGTGACGCAAATGTAAATTGTGACGATCTGGACTTTCCTCCATTAGAGAGAGCTGCAGCAAATAGTCTTGGAGATGTGATTGATTTGTCGTTGGCAAAGGGGGCGCGTATCGAGGCAAAGGATGGCAGCGGTCAACCTGCATTATCTATGGCTGCTACAATGGGAAACACAGAAGCAGTGAGAAGACTATTGTTGGCAGGCGCAGAAGTTGACTCTAGGAGAGAAAACTATGACACTCCGTTGGTTTACGCTGCAAGTTCTGGACATAAAGCTGTTGTTGATTTGCTCATTGAATATGGGGCTGATGTTAACATTGTGAGTCTAAGAGGAGGTATACTTGGTCAATCGATTTTACATCCTCACGTTTTGTTGAGTTTACCAAAACCGGGCGCCAATCCAACAGTAACCAATCAAAATGGGGATAGCCCATTACATCTAGCTGTGGCGGTGGGTCGCGAAGACTCTGTCCGAATGCTCATTGATGGTGGTGCCTATATTGATGTTCCAAATTGCGACGCTAAAAGGCCTTTGGATCTTGCCAGAATGGTGGAAAATAGAGGTCCTCATTTGGAAGTTATATCTTTGTTGATGGGGACTTTAGAGAAGGAAAGGATGATTGCGGACGTGAAGGAGATAAGAGTATGATACCAAATGACTAATAATTTCATCCTCATTATGGACGTCTATATACAAGAGAGCCCTCTTTTATTTTGAAGGTCTTCTAACTTCGGCTTTGTTATATCCAACTTCACCATAATCCGGTAAAAGATTTTCTTCAATTCTCTCACAACTCATTCATCGATCTCAATCGATTTTTTTTCACCAACTGATCCTCGGTCATTTGTGACGTTGCTTGACACTTAGGGTGCCGCGAATCGAGAATCGTTTTGCTCTAAACCAATATTACAATCAATACTTCAAACTGATTTGAAAACAAGTGCGACAAATCCATTTTGATAAGCATGCACATACAGAAGGATTTAATTGTAAAGAATTCTTGGGTTCTAAAATCTTTTCAGAAGCATCAGAGGCGATTAAGACTGCAAGATTGTTCAAATCATCGACGGCACTGAGACGAGCTTGAGAGAGATTTCTGGATAATCTTTTAGGCATCAATGGAGGGGACGTTATTAAGTGCTGTGTCCAATATCCAAATCCTTAGAGATACGGTTTGCGCTTGATAAGACCCAACAAACGTTTCCGCCGTGACCATTTGAAGTGGTCGATCGTCCATCATGTTTCACTACTTAGTAATCTACTTGACTGGTTTGTCTCGCCGATCCCAAATATATACCAGATAGTCTACTTGGACTTCCAACCTCATAGTATATTGACGGTTCATTTCAATCATTGTATTCGGCTTACATCTCACGCTATCCAAACTTTCAGAAACCTCCAGCTTCACCCTCTGTCACACAAAAAGGAGCATAGTCAAGAACTTATTGATCCATCTAGAGGGAAAGTGAAGCTCCCTCTACATATACTACGATATGACGCTAAGAGTGCGGAGCACTCTAGGTCATATCCAGTTGATCACCTGATCTATTCTTTTGTGACACCTTCAAAATAACTCTCCTCAATCCAGTGATTGACGCCAGATTGAGGTAATTTACCACTGATATCTGACCAGCACGCCGTATTTTGCCTGTTGAAAATCGCGTGTAGTCGAATATTACCCTTCGAGATTATCCTTCAACTTAATTTTATTTCCACGAAGATTCATGGATTCTCTAGAGCTCTTGTCAGATTAGTTGTGTGATTTCATGTGTAACTAGGACTCACTTTATAAACTCATCATCTCCTGTGTCAAAAATTAGTTCTAAGTGGCGAATTTTGACTAGTTCTTTCATTGAAATCTTCTTAAATGCTTCAAATATTTCCGGCTGGACTTGCAATTCCCTCATTTCAATCTTGTACCATCTTTTATATTCATCCAAAGCTTCATTATACATTGTCTGGTCATGAAAGGAAAATCGCAGTGCCTGCTCTCTCCTCCGCTCAGCATACGGATTATAATCATGTGTCAACCGATGTTCATTTCTAATATCCCAAAGTCTTTTCAATCTTGTAGCTGCCCAGAATCGATCTTCATCATCTAACGGTAACCACCAACGCGGGTCCTGCTCAGCTGCCTGTCTTCTTCTCTCTTCATATTCTTCAGATGTATGTCTGCTCTTGATAGGATATAGTCCACTGGAGCGTTCTTCCCAGTCCAGAAGAGGAATAGGCGGACCTGAAGACGTTATTTCGGAATGTCTGAGGGGTACCCAGTATAATTCGCAATTCTTTTGCCAAATATCCATGAGATAGTTGATGATGCCTCCGTCGTTGTCATCGTTAAGTCTGTGTGTGGGATCGAATCGGAAAAATGGACCGATTTTGATGGAGGCGCGGTCGACGACAAATCCGCGAATAATTCTCTTGGTGCTAGGGATGGAATGCATTTTTTTTAAAAAAATTATATGTTCGGGATATCTTTTATTGAATGGATAAGAAGGATTACTTACTCCTCTAATTCTTGATCAGTCACCGGTCCAATCCAACCTAGAATGAAGCAAAGTCAGCCATTACCAGTCATTGATGAACATAAAACTTAACCAGAGGATCAAAACCATATACACAGAGGAATTAAAACCTACTTTGCACATATAAAGGTGGCGACATAATCGCCAAGAAAGGGTATGCCTGATCAAGAAGACATGCTGTGTACTTCTTCCGCACATCCACACCGAAAAGAAATGTTCTATGGTTAATAATATTCACAGCTTCAAAATCTGAAATTACCAAATATCCTAACAGATGGAGGAATAAAATATCAGTATTTCCAGGCTCCGGGAATTGAATGTAAACTCGTGCATTCGGTATGTAAAATTCCTCCCCAAGAACGTCGATCCAACTCGTGAAAGCTACCAATTGTGTTAAGTGAGTTATACCACCTCTGGCATCGTTAGGAAAATTGTCCTAATTGTCGTCCCATTTCCATCACCCATTATTATCCCCTGCTAACTGTATAACCATTGAGGTTAAACTCAATATATCATTTGATATTACGATGACTTACTTTGCCACACCCCCAAAAACAGTGCTGTATCGATATTTATCTTCTTATTGGCCAGGACATTGACTCTCAAAAAAGGATCGTTGCCTCATGTAATATTCAGATCTACGCCAAAGTTCCCTCAGTTAGAAAAAATACATATCATTATTAGTAGTACTGCATGATATGGAGGTCTATCTTGTGGTCTATTGTTAAGTACAGATTCACTGGAAGAAGAGAGAGGTGGTTCATCGCCAGATGCAGAGCCACTAGAATCAGAGGGAGGTGGTTCATCCATGATTTCTTCTAGCCCGTTATCAGATGCAGATTCACTGGAATCAGAAAGAAGTTCATTTCTAATTGCTTCTTGTCCATGGATAGGTGCAGGTGCAATGGAATACGTGGGAGGTGGTTCGTCCATGATTTCCTCTAATCTATTACTAGATATAGATTTGTTTAAGGGGGGAGCGAAAAGAGTCAAAACTTTAGAAGTTAAACTAAACAACCTCTCGATTGATATTGCTAGTGTATCTGAAATAAAGAATATTGCTTAATAATAATTATACGAGCCGCATGCGAATTTTTCACCGTCTTTGTTAGTACTTGTAGTTATGTTAGCTTCGCTTATGCAAAGGGGATTAAACCTGAGAATATAAATTCGAAGTGCGGTGGTGGGTAACCAACCACCGAAGCCTAAAATATTGTAAGACTTGACCGGACGTAATACAAGCTATTAAGATTCTGATTTCCATCTAGCTTATATGTAATCAATCATCTGTATTGAAGATTACAAGATTTATATTGTATATGAACTTTTAAATAAACTTGCTTTCAAGTACGTCGAGATCTCTACTTTCAACATCCTTTCGTGGAGGAAAATTGGGTCAAAAACATTTGATTGTGCCTGTACTAAGCAGACGTTCCGAAATTGATCAAACATATATCTTTGTGCGGGAATCCCATGATATAAAGTATTAGAATATATGTAAGATGTATGTAAACTAGAGTAGCCGCAATGTAGGCACAAGATACGATACGAAACAGTGTTGAAATAATATCACGTCCTGATATCTAACAGTCACCACCCCATCCTCTATTACTGTTATAAGCCTCCGCGATCCTCAATCCCTGTCCCAACACTCCCACCACTCCATCTGCAAATGCATTTCCAGTATTCGGTACCACCGATGGATTTAACAGTCCCCTTGCATCTGCATTAGCCGTCTCAATACGATATCGTTCATCCAAAGAACCATCATCACACTTCATTCTTGCCAATACCGCCCTCTTAATAGCGCTTTGCCAGCGATGAAACCATTCTACTTCACTCATCACAGTACAGTGCCTTGGATTTCCATCGTCTTTCTCTCGATCTGCATACGAAAAGATCACTTTCACTGTTTCATATTTGCGTGTAACGAAGAACAGGATGGGCCAAGATATGATCCACAAGAATGTAAGGTAGAAAAGCCATCTAATCCAGGTTGTGATGCGCCATGAATTAATCAAACCGGGCGAATATACTATCACGCGGTTATGGGTGATTGGAAACTGAACGGATAGGTGGCCACGATAGTTTGTTTCTTGTATGGCGGAGCGGAGAAGTTGCTCTAGTTTCTTGGTGTCATGGTTGATAATTTCGCGTTTAAGTGTGAATGACTTAACACCGGCTGGATTATTGACATAATGAGTACACCATGCTTTTACTTCATCTTGTTGATTTTCCTCATCTGCCAACATGGCGGGTTCAATAGATGGAATTCTACCTCCTCGATATCCTCGTTTGTTGTTTGGTAAACATTCTATCTCCCCACCACCAAATTCAGTTCGCGACAGAAGATGCGTAATATTGATCCTTACAACGAAATCAGTGATTTTGTCTTTTGTTTCTTTATTTCCAGTTCGTCTTGTTTCCGTATGTGTACCATGTAGTTCTACATGATATGTTGGTGCGTATCTCATTTGCTCTTTAATCATGTTTGTGAGCGTGGTGGCATTGGTAGAGAAATCGGGAAAATATGTTCGAACTTCGGTATTATAAAAATCGCGAGTAGAGAATGGAAGTTCTGGAGGAGAGCTATGGGTAGTTAGATACAACGTATATGTTGTTGAAATGGAAATCTTACTGATACCAGTATCTTAATGATGTTGTTGGTCGTGGCTGGTTGGTAGCCTGACTAGTGGAACGGTGTAAATCAGAGGGGAGATCAGAAGGATTATCAGTATACGCTGGTAGTTCCTCGTCTGGGAAGCCATCAATATCATCTAAAAGAACGGCCGAAGAAGAAGAGGCTGCATCGTCAAGTATCGGATTATCTCGATAGATCCCAGGATGGGGGGGGATAGTGGTTCCTTTGCCCATCGTGATGAAATGAGTAATTGATGATTGTGGTAATAATCAAAGAGAAAGGAAAGACGAAGATAGAGAGAATGAAAGAGTGAAGATAGAAAGTTAAGATGATTTATTACAAAAGTATTAGAACTAATGTTTCATTTTGCTAAGGCTGGCTCTGGTGCCGTACCTGCCTGGCATAAATTGCGGCGCAGTGCATCATAAGTGAGGATTTTCCTACTCGGCGAAATACTTTCTCATTGGCATTGGGGTAGTAGTTGATAAAGGAAATTGAATAAAAAGTATGAAGATATAACAACAGACTTGAGGTTATATTGAAGAAGAGTTATTGTAGTACCGGTATGATATCTGATTTGAAGTGAAGTGAAGTGATGTACTACTATATAGTAAGGCTATAAGGCTATAAGGCTATAAGGTTCCAGCCATAAAGTCTTTCCCTACAGTATCACCTATTCAAGAAGTCAACCTGAATAGAATTTAATGATTTTCTTAAATAGACTTTAAGAAATCAGTTATTTTAATGTTTAAACACATTCAAAATTCAAATATTAATATATTAAATTTATAATTAATTAAAAATTGAATTTTATATAATATAAACTAGTTTTTAAATTTAAAGATTAATTTTAAATTAACTTTAAATTAATTTTAGATAAAATTTATTGATTTAAAATTATATTTAAAATAATTTTATTATTAATAATTATAATATAATTCAATTTTTATTTAAAATTTATAAAAAATTTTAATATTTTTAAATTTATATTTATATTTATTAATATTAATATTAATATTATATAAACAGATTTATTGTTAATTAAATTATTTATTATTATTATCAATATAAATTAATAATATTAAATTTGAATTTCAAGTTTAAATTAAAAAATTAAAATTTTAAATAAAAATGATTTTTTATAAAAATTATAGAATTTAAAAGTATATTTATATTATTTTTTTAATATATATGATTAATAATAATATAATTAATAATATTAATGTGAGTATATTAATAATAATACAAATGTAAAATGAGTTTTAACATATTAATTAAATTAAAAAATAATAAAGTATATTTAAGTTATTCAAAATCATTTTTTAAAAATCAATTTATAATACAATTAAAATTTAAATTATAGTGTAAAAATTTATTTTCTTAAATAGTATTCAAGATATCCCTGAATAGGTGATACCGTAGGGTTTACGGTCTTGTCAGTGACATTTACTAATCAATAATTAGGGGTATCGAGTGGTCCTGGAATTTGAAGATTTATTATAGTGACTCGTGCATCTTTCTACGGAGAGTCCTAATGGTAGTAGTCTTGGTCTGTATCTCAGTTTCCTTTCCTATTACCCCAGAGTTGCAATGTTCAAATTCAGTTCAAACTTCAACGCAGATAACAGGAGGAGTAATCTACCCCATCATATTCCACAACTTGCAACCTAAAATTGGTTTCGGCTGGGCAACTCGAGTCATGGGATTTATTGCTCTTGTCACGCTGACCATCTCTCTGACCTTCATGAGACAGCGTCTTCGCTCTCCTGAAAAACGTTCGCTTATAGATCTAACCGCCTTCCGTGGACCAACTTTCTATCTCTTTACTGCGGGTCCCCTCTTCGGTTTCATGGGCCTCTATGTGCCTTTCTTCTACGTCCAGACTTACACCATTTCAAATAATATCATGTTGACAAATTCGGCTTTCTATATGCTTTCTGCTCTCAACGCAGCTTCAATGTGTGGAAGAATTGTCCCTAATTATTTGGCGGATCGCATAGGCCCTCTTGATGTACTTGTTTCTGGTACATTTGTCGCGTGCATCATTGTATTTGTGTGGATAGGAATCCATAATGTAGGAGACATCATCGTCTTTTGTATTATATATGGATTCTCTTCCGGCTCATTTGTTTCAATTCCTCCTACGGTTATCGTCTCGCTCTCAGAGTATGCGTGTTGTGGGTACTAGAATGGGTATGACTTTTGCAATTGGTGGCGTAGGTTTGTTGATTGGTACACCAGTGGCTGGTCAGTTGGTGTTGAATTATGGTTATACGAGTGCTATTATATTATGTGGAGTTTGTATCTTCTTGGCTGTAATGTTCTTTGCGGCTACGAGATGGGTTAAGACTGGGAGCACTTTGTTGAAATTTGCTTGATTGTTTTTCACTTGAGGATGGGAGAGACATTCTTTTGAATCATGACTTAATAATATATGGACTTATATACTTGTATGCATTTTTTGTATGCATTGGTTGTATGGCAAATTGAGATACCCTATTTTATTCCATTCTCGGGTTCTCCTATACTTTTCTCAGCTACAAGGAATGATCTTGTATCGTGTATGAGCCATCTCAGCAGCCAGCTATAGACTGGCTTTCCCCCTTGACTCAAAGGGCAAAACAACGACCAAAAGTCCCGCAACTATGAACAACGCACCACTTGTATAAACAGGAGCAGATGTTTCCAAATTCGCAAACATAGCAATTATCGGCTATTCATCAAACGTTAGTTCTTATAATTCCATGTATAAATAACAATCGAAGACAGAATCGAAGACGGAAGAAAGAAGAAAAAAAAGGAAGAAAGAAAACAAGAACTTACAGCCATAATCCCAAAAACACGATTACTACAAGCTGTCAACGCGTTCCCCGTCCCTCTGTCTTTAGTGGCGAAAATTTCAGGCGTATACCCATAAAGCACTGCATACATAACATTACTCGTGAAATTAAATGCACAATTCCAACCTAATAGGGCCTTCGAGTTCAACGCCGTAGTCGAAGCATATAGGAATACGCCTGTCAGAATTGTCGAAATAGAAAGTGTACCCTTTCTTCCCAACAACGGAACTTCGACAAGCAACCCACCGAGTAATGCGCCAGGGATTCCGAGCACAGAGATGATTAGACTGTTTCGATAGGTCAGGTAGGTACTGCCATCGCCGAAGGTTGCACCTCGTGTGGCTTGGATGTAAGGAAGGAAGGCATTATAGAGAGGGTATCCAAGTCCAATGAAGGCCCATATTATCATGATAAGACTTGTTGAGATTGCAATTTTGCGGGTTGCGAAAAGGGCTCGCACGTGCTTTAGACTGAGCTTTTCGAGTTTGCGTTTTACGGCTGTGGCGGCTGTGGTTCTGGATGATGAGGGAAGAGAGCCGCATGATGTGAGATGATCGATTGTCACTGTTTGAATGTTAGAGAGCTGGTGTCCCAAGACTTAAATGATAATAAATTCATACGATTTGATTCTTTTCCGTTTCTCCTGGCTACTTCATGAATGATTCGGACAGCCTCTTCATCAAGCCCTTTTCCCATGAGATATTTTGGGGACTCGTAGATAGTGAAAAGGACGAATCGGATCAGGAATTCAATCATTGAGATCCCTCCCATAGTGATCAAGAAATACCTCCATCCCATATTGTCCTTTCGATGGCAAACGGTATCCTCTTGACAAGTTAAGTTTCCCAATAGTGGCCATGCAACCAAATTTGCTATAACCTGAGCGATAGCCCAATCAATAGACAGAACTGTTAGAAGATATTGGTGTGATCCTGGGAGAAACTCAAGAAATACCTGGAGAAAAAGTCAGTCGTTCGTTGCATAATATCTTCGTTTGGAAATAGTGAATAGTTTTCATACAGCCGAATCCACGGGAAGATTTCCTCCAACTCCAAAACTCCAAAGTGCAGCAAAACACCCGATTGCGGCAAAATTAGGTGAACCAGCAGCTATTAGTCCAAATACTGCAGTGATTCCAAGAGTGACGTTGAAAGCCAATTTTCGTCCAAATATATCACACCCAAATCCCCAAAACATTGCTCCAGCAAGAAGACCAATATTTTGTGCAAGAGTCAGTAGAGGTGGATGGGACGGTAAAAATTCGTTAGTGATTGATGTGACTTTTTTGAATCAGCATATACAATTTCAAAGTGAGGAGGAGTTAGATTGATGAGTGTATTGGTAGATGTTCATACATATAAGTGAGGTAGCGATTGGCCATAAATTATCATTTGCCCATCCGAAACCAACTACAATAAATAGTTGCCATTGATACCATCCCATGCCAATTTCCTGAATCTGTCAAAACGTATTATGTTAGCAAGCATCCATAAAAATAGATGATTCAATTGTTTCCTACAGCTTCATTTAAAACTCGTGCTTTGGCTTCATATACGGGATCCATGGTACCTGCGGGAAGCGTTGTGGCCAATTCAATGCCATCGACCTCTGATTGATGATTGAAATATTTATGTTCGCGACTACTCCCATTTTTGATATCGGAGGATGGGTCTTTTAATCCCAGAGGTACATGATCATCGACTTCAACGTTATTATCATCCTTACTTGCCATATTGCCGTTTGAGTCTTCTTGATGTCGTTGTGTTCGATTTATTTGCTTGATAGTTTAAGAACCCAAAGTACTAGTAGATGGAATAATGATTGCCAACTTGAATGTGATAACCCGATGTTGAAATAAACGATTAATCAACCCTAAGTCCCTAAGTTGTTGTTGTTGTACCATGTGACGTGCCTGTTTCCAAGGTGGCAGGGGATGGTTACTCCCTGCCGTGAAAAAGTGCAGTAGCGATGATGGAATGATTATTGGCTATGTTTAAAATTTGTTATATCGTATCATATCGTATCATAATTGCGCAAGAACATGTAACGTGGCTTTTACTAGTAATGAGAATTATTTAAACGGTAGATACCTCAAATACTACTACTACTACTACTACTACTAGTAGTAGCATCATTTTAAGTTATGATACTACACATTTACTACTCGGTCAAATTAAAATTGAAGCACGCGCAAAATAAGCGAATCACTTCAAAATCGACGATTTTGTATAAATCATCTTTTGTACCAATATAAAAAATCGATTATTTATTTATAGAATTATTTAAAATATTAAATATAAATTATTTTTATATTAAAATATTTATTATTAAAATTTAAAAATTAAATAATGATTTTAAAATTTATAATATTTAATTAAATATAAAATAAAAATTATATAAAAATATTTTATTTTTAATTTAATTTAAATTAAATAAATTATTATATTAAAAAAAAAGAAGATATATATAAATATATAAAAAAAAGTTTTTATTTAATATAAATATTATGTATATTAAAAATATATAAAAAATAGAATATAATAAAATTAAAAAGAATATATATAATATTTATAAATATTAATTTAAAGTATTATTATAATTTTGATTTTTAAAAATTATTAAAATCATTTTAAATTTTTATATATAATAATTTATATCTTTATAATTATTATATTAATATATTATTCAATATAATTTTGATTTAAATAAATTATTAAAATTTTTAATTTGAAAAATTTTAAAGAATTTAGAATATTATATTAAGTTTTAATATATAATATTTATATTAAATAAAAACTTTTTTTATATATTTATATATATCTTCTTTATTTTTTAATATAATAATTTATTTAATTTAAATTAAATTAAAAATAAAATATTTTTATATAATTTTTATTTTATATTTAAATTAATATTATAAATTTTAAAATCATTATTTAATTGTTAAATTTTAATAATAAATATTTTAATATAAAAATAATTTATATTTAATATTTTAAATAATTCTATAAATAAATAATCGATTTTTTTATATTAATATAAAAGATAATTTATTTAAAATTATTGATTTTGAAGTGATTCGTTTATTTTACGCGTGCTTCAATTTTAATTTGATCGAGTACTAGTAGTAATTTAAATTATATAAAAATTAATGATTATTTATAATATTTAATATAAAGATTATAGAAAATAATTTTATTACTTCTACTACTAGTACTACTAGTACTAATAGTAGTATGATATAATATTTTTTTAAATTCCAGTTTTTTTTAATTTGAATCATCATGATAGTACTACTACTACTAGTAGTAGTATCATAATCATGATGATATTTTAAATAATTTTATTTTTTATTATTAATAGTATTTATTAAGAAAATCGATTGATTTAGTTAACTTGAAAGTTTATGTACTAGTACTACTAGTAGTACTAGTATATATACAAGTTAGTAGTATACTAGTACTAATAGTATTGAGAGTGTGTATAGTATTGAGATTGATGAGATTGATGAGATTAATGAGATTAATGAGATTAATGAGATTAATGAGATTAATGAGATTAATGAGATTAATGAGATTAATGAGATTAATGAGATTAATGAGATTGATAATTAATCAGAATATATTCAAGTTATTATAATAGTACATCAACAAAAAGAATTTCGACCAATTAATACTAGTAGACAAGAGTAATCTTTGTAGTTAAAAATTTGTAAAATTAATAAAGATAATCTTGATGTATATTAAAGTTCTTTTGTATTACTACACTTAGACTAGTAATAGATAGATTTTATAGTTAATTGATGCTCAATGAATAATTAATTAACAAAGAGATATTAATAATTTATTCTTAATTAACAAATAAAATTTATTTTATATAATATTATATTATTATTAATTATTAATATTATTAATATTTTTAATATTTTTAATATTATCAATATTATCAATATTATTAATGTTTTTAATATTCTTTTTTTCTATTATATATTAATATATCGTTAATATATATACTAGTAGTATATACTAGTAAATTTTAATAAATTAATTGATTCTATTGATAAATAATTCTCTTTTTTATAATTAATAATATTATATAATATTTAAGTTGATAAAGAACTTTTTCTAAAAAATTCATATAATCTTTATATTAAATATTATCAAGAATTTCATAACTTAATTTTTATATATTTTAAACTTATATAGAATTTTAAAATAAAATTATATAATAATAAAAATTATAGTATTATTAAAATTATTTAATCAAATTTTATTTATCAATATATTTTTCATTATTTTTTAAACTTGAAATATAATTATAATTTATATACTAATAATATATAATTAATAAATTTATTAATGATTATAATTATATACTCTTATTACAACTTGAAAGAGCTTTCAAGTTTTAATAATCGATTAATGGTTAATTAATAGCTATTGATAATCATTGACGTAAGTCAGTGGTCTATGCGAAGAATCTTTATTTTTTTGATCAATATTTTTTTTGCTGATGTAGTACTACTAGTAGTAGACTGGGGATAAATTGATAATTAATTATCAGTATATTTTTGTTAATTAATAATCAATTATTACTACTAGTGCTAGTACTAGTAATATGTTTTTACTATTACTACTACTAGTAGTAGTAGTAGTAGTAATTGATGATTAATCAATAATTAATCTGATTCAGAGTCAGTTCTAGCAAGTTCAACTACTAGTACTAGTAGTACTATAATCAATTATAATTACTAGTAACTACTAGTATAAAGTCTAATTAATTCGCTTCTATCATAATATTAGAAAGTTTAATACATATCAAAATAATCTCTATTACTAGTATTAATACTAGTAATTGTTAATAAATAAAGATTCAAGTTATCTTTATCTATTAAAAATATAGAAAATTTTTGATTGACTCGAATTATGATGAACTTCATTCAAGTTGAATTACTAATTATTAATATAAATATTCTATATAATTAATGCATATCTTTTTAACTAAAATTTTTTTCACTCAAACATACACGTACTAGTACTATAGAAAAGACAGAATCTAATTGTATTGTTGAAATTATTGATCTAAAACTAGTAGGTGACCGTGACGGACAGGGCTATAAGAGCCTCCATTTTGCTGACTAATCAGATCTGTAACATTAACCTCTTTTCTCGTATTGAACCCTTAATATCAACCACGTGACCGTAATACTATCATAAATTAATCCTCACACTAGATTAGGTCGCTCTATTGTAACGCGCGCGCCAGAGGTCATCGACCGCAAAAAATTGTGGAATGACCTTATAATAACCTCCAACATGGTTTTACATTCCGCTTGACGATAATTCTATCCACAAATACACGGTATAATACATCAAAAGTTATCTGAATCGAGGCGATGCAAGATCTAGTTATACGTTACGTAGTCAGTTATGTAGTTTCGCATTCAGCCTTTCAGGATCTTGTTATCTAACAGTGCTAGATGTACACATATCTGATTTCACAAATTACATTACATGTTAAAATCTTAAAATCCGTGAATTGGAATCCAGCAATGCCATGATGAATAGGCTAAATTTGATGATAAGAACTTTCTTTAAATTATACTAAGATATTATGCAATGACAATCATTGATAAATTGTGATTATATACAATAATTTCATTGGTTCTATGAGTTCTCTGAGCTTTATCGTACTGCCGACCACTGGCCAAGGCCAACGACCACTATTCTCGTGATGGAAACATGCTGGACCAGGTGGAGAATTTCTGTGCTTTATATTCAACACACTCGTTCCTAGGAGTATTTCATATGTCTTCCTTATTGCTGTGTCATTTTGTTGAGCAACATCATTATTTCAATTACCATGTTTTCATCCAAGTCCGATCCAAAGAAAAAGAATCAATCTGGGTTATTTAGTGCATTAATAAATTCTACCCAAGGTCTGAAATTGTATCCGCAAAGGAAGGGTTCGAAAATACCGAGAAGCTCTAAGGTTCCACATGCTCCTAAAACCTCTGGCCGTAGTCTCTTCAAACCGACAGAACAATCGGCGAAAAAACACAAACAACCTAAAAAGCAAGGAAAGAAGCCTGAACCGAAGGAAAGAAGTTGGGGAGGCACATTTAGCAGGCTGTTGTCATCAAAATCATCAATTTCGTCTAAAAAAACATCTAGGCAAACGTCTAGAAAATCTAAAGATAATTTTGAATTTGCAGGCGCAGATCCTGCTCCTGACCCACTAGCTTTTAGACAGGCCTCAGTGAAATACGTGAATACCGTTTCATCTGCTAAACCTCGGTTCACTCATTCCAAGGTATCAGTTGAAAGTTGCAGTGCACAATTCTTAACAGTAGATGATTCTCAAAGCTCTTCATTTGGAAGTCCCAATCGAAATTCATCTAATAACCAGCGTTCTCCATCAAACTATCTCGCACCCAATTCACCGAGAAAATTGAATAAAGCAACACCATCAACGGGTCAAAGATTTCATGGGGAGTCTAATTACCAAGAATCTGGCATTCCTCTGTATATTGATCAACCTAATGCAAGATTATCTGAATCGAAAAAAAGATATCTTAGGAGTTTCATCAGGAGTTCTGAAAGAGGAAGCAACAATTTGAGTAGACACGCCATGAGAGGCTCACGTAGTAAGTATTAGGAGTGTCCCAGATATAAGATCCTTCTAATATCTTATAGATCTTTCTATCACGATGGAACCTGACAATTCTCAAACGCAAGCCCATCCCAGTCCAGCGGTTCAGGGCAGGAAGATTGTTCAAACGAAAGTCCGTGACAATCTACCAAGTCAGAGTGAGGGGGTTAAGGTGCCAAAACATAAACAACCAAACATACAAAATAATAGCGGTAAGATAAGAAATTGTCGATCCGGGGAAATTACAAATACTAATGATTTCTTCTAGGCATTAAGGATGTTTCTAATCAAGGAGAAAGTTCACTCAAAAATAAAGACAAAAAGAAGAAGAAGGTGAATTTTTCCCTGGTCAAAGAGGTTTAAATCTTGTAGAAATATCTTGGTATAATTTTTTGGGACTTTGCTTTCTTATTTCTCGTTACAATTTAGGCATATAATACTAGTTTGATGATCAGCGCACCTGCAACATATATAATTTATTGAATGTTATTTCTTTTACTTGCCACTGAAAGGTTTCATCATCCAAACCATCATCATCATTCCTTGAATTAAAAACATACCTTAAAACTATGGAGAGCAGCAATCACTGGATCAACCACGTTGGTAATGAATAGCCATCATCCCTCTACTAATCGATAACAACACATACTTACATAACGATGGGCAATGGATATGGAAGGGGTCAATCTGATCCTGTTTGTGGCTGTTGTCCTTGATAGCCGCCAAAAGCGCAGCCAACCAAGCCGCACCACCTACTGACCCAAAGCGCGCGTTTTCGAGTATTCTCACGAAACTCCTCAATCTAGGTATCAATCAATGTTTTTAAATTATCCTTAAAATATGATGACTTCTGGCGTTATAGGTGGATATATTGGAGGTGGACTGCTCAAAATTGTCTGGAAGTTTGAGAATTTGAATCACCTAATGCTTGAGATACTGAGCTACTTTGATTTTATTTCATCAGTTGATCAGAATACAAAATGCATTCAGAAGGGCACCTTGATTCTCATAATGGTAATGATAACGATATGGTTTCTGCCCTTTCTACCCAATCTCATAAATCCAGATCGTCTATTGCAAGTTCGACATCCTCATCAGTATTCTCACAGAACTCAGATAACTATTCCTTGAGTAATATATCTAAAGATGAGGATGATGTTTACGAAGAGCTAGCGGTTGAGGTTTCGTTGCAGAATTTCTTCCGAGACAATGGGGACACTGGTGAAAAAACACATTATTAGCTAAAGCCAAAATTACCTCAACCTGGTTCGGGAATCAATAGAATAAAATCTCGCCATCCCTGGAAGGACTCATTGTTCTCACCAGGGCTGAAATGTAAAAGAACCGTTGAAAGCTACAGATAGGAGAAACCAACTGGAGAAATTCCTCCTTGACCATCAAGTCATAGAAAGCATCACAGAAAATTGATAGTAATTCAACCGAAAACTAAAGAATCCGGTGAGTACTGGACTTGAGTAAAGATTTATGATTTGGAGGCTGATAATTACATTCACCATCAGATCCTCAAATAACAATTAACAAATCAATAATCAAATGGAAGTTCGCAATCTTTGCCATTGCACTCTCCTACCAGAAATAGTCACCATCAGACTCCTAGTGAATCACAATCGATCAACGCCAATAGATTGAATGATTCCCCCGTAAATGGGTGGAATTGAGAAGTATGCAAGTGCCGACGAGAACTCTAAGAAGGAATTCGAAGAGATGCGGCAAGATTCACGTTCAGCCAGATATTTGAAAACCTTTACCACCCCCGCCCCCTGATTCAATTCTTATGAAACCTTTACCAGGAACTCCCAGGGTTCAGTACACAGAACAGCCAGCAATATTAAGTTCATATTAGATCTTTATCTCGAAACCTGGATTGGGTATATACTTGCAAGATGCGTAGGATTGGATTTGAAGATATCATAGGGTCTGTCACCCATGGGCTAAGAAAACTCTTAGTATTGACATAGGGATTGATAAAAAAGGTTGGGAGATGGGTATGGATATGGTGTCCACTTGGAAATTTGGAATTTTTGTATTATATCTGGACAATGAAGTGATCCAATCAGGCTAATTCATCTTCGAAGGCCTACTTGAATTTCATAGATTAAAACAAATTGTTAATCGTTTAGTCTCAGATCTCTATTTTTCAATATATCTATACATGTTGTTGTGTAAGCTGAAGAAAAAGAATAACTTCAACTGTTCGAACGAGCGATGCAACAAGAGGTAAAAATTGAGGCACCAGGGGGCATCGGAGTCTCATGCACCCTCTTTCATGTACAATCTACTTGTGATAAACATAATCTTGCCATACTGCAGATAGAATCTAGGCTCATCTTATGCCTGATGAGACAGCGTTTATTGGGGCCCGTTGCCACTGTTGGTTTCTCTTGACAACTATTGAAGCGTTGTCATATATATATTTCATACCGCCGATGAGTGCTAACGTATTGCCTGATAAACAAGGAGTAAGATCTGAGAGTGATGATCTAGATTATCTCTATCTTCGAAGAGTAGCATGCATACAGATAGATCCGTTTTAGATTCTGGCAAGATGGGCGTAGTGGGGTGGGGAGATGTCATGTTAGCTAAGCCTGATTAGTCATTCACTGCAACACCCCTGGTGCCCTGGTACAGGAACCGACCTTTTCCCTCGTTGTTATCAGAAAGATCAGCATTTATTTGTTGATTGAAATAAGTATATCCCCAAGGAATGTATCATGGAATGACTTCAATTCTTTCAACTCTTACCTTGGAAAATCTCATTAAGATATAGTAAGCAAAGATTACCCCAGAAAATTCGGCTTCAATCGTGGCCGGCGTTTGCGTTACTTCCTTCATCGCCACAGAGAAGCATAGATTCGACTACCAACATCCAACATCCAACATCCAACATCCAACATCCAACATCCAACATCCAACATGATGATGGCGGTCTCGACCTCATCAGCCTCATTACTTGATGTTGGTATCGTGCGTGTACATCTTTCATGATGCTTCACTGCGAGATTAATGATTTAATTCTTTCCTATTTGCAACTGGTGAATTCCATATTGTGTTTTTTAAGATTGTCATTCTGTATGAACTATTGATCTACGCGTAATATAAAATATCAAAAAGACGCGACAATTATACCCCTCACATAATTTTGATTCGATAATATGGGTTGCGGATCAAGCAAATTTGATAATGAGTATGACGCGAAAGATATTCGTTCTCTAATTTCACGAGAGTCCAGTATGCAAACAATTGATTTATTCGCTGCTTGAACGTAAAGTTTACTGATTCGATTAATTAGATTCGTCCTATGATCAATATGAAAAACATGAAAATCGAGGGAGGTCTAATAAGCGCAGTACATTCCATCGAGGAAAAGAAATTTTTCGAAGTAAAGAGCGAGATCCGAACTCTGATGAAAGAAGGCATCGAGCAACTGTCGAAGCAGAAAGACAAAGTATGAAAGAGATGACAGAAGCAGACTATGCATGGAAAAGAAGAGATTCTGAAGAGATATATGATGAACTGAGAGTTGAGAGGGAATTAATGAGGGAGGTTAGAGAGGTGGAAAAAGAGAATGAAATGATGGAGAGGGAGATGATGGAAATTGAGAGGGAGAAGGGTTACGAGGGGAAATCTAGATACATTGCAGATTTCAGCTTGGAGGGAGAAAAGGATTATGAAATTAGTCCTGATCTGAGGAGACTTAATAAAGATGATGATAGGTAAGTTTGTGTTCACGTTCCTGATATTCTCTGATTGCGGGGTACATTTGAACATGCAAAACTAATCTTTTCAGATCATATTACGGCAGTGATGTTAGCTCAATGAGCTCCATGCTTTCTACACTTCATGAATCCCCGGATGAAAGTTGAAAAGGAGAATTGATATTCATTACATGATATATTTTATGATATCATAGGTATTGTATTCGGTGTATTAAAAGTTGAGGGATTTCCTTTCATATTTCATTATTTGGTTAGTTCCATGCATTTATTAGGTGTTACTAGTTTTTTTTTTTCATTTCATGGCGTAACAAAGATTGGATGTTATATATAAATTATCGGCGGGATTAGGAGGTTCCTGTTTTCATTTTCATTAGTATCATAAAGTTCAAATGAATGGCCAAAATAAATGTCATGTCTCGTATTTCATCAGCCGTGTGTTCTACAAAGTAACCTTAAAAGCTTACATTGACCCACTGATTAGTCCTCAAAACTGAATCAACCTCCTCACCCTCCAGTATTAATGTTCCGATTCATATAAGCAACCCCAGATTCGACCAATTTGCGTCTCTAAACGCCGCTTGAGTCATGGGAAATAACCAATTCTTACCTTGGCGTTGAAATCCCAGTAGATATACCCAATAAACCAACCAACTGGTATTCACCGCGGTCTGCAGGATCAGGATTCAGATCTGCGTTCACACCTGAGTCTGGATCTAGTTGAGATCTCTTCTAATCGTTCTCCGCATGTTCTTGATGAAAGGCCCACAGATGAATCAAACTCCCCACTCGACCTCTGATATAAGGTCATTCCTGCCAATAAGAATCAATTATGATCTACTACTCAGCCCTATCTGTATTCTTTACCCTTATCTTACGATTAGGTTGGTCATCAATAGGTTGATGATCACGATGACTTTGCTATTTTTTCCTACTATAGAACTATTTCGATCTTTACCTAATGGAGTTCTCCCTTTGCCACTTTAGTTGTTATATTGTGGATCATCTCTTGAGGCGGGTCTGCTATATATGCGTGTCCGTAGGACCTAGATTCCTGGCCATCATGCAGTTTCTCTTCTCTGCTCTCATCTATTTTGATCTATTCTTCTTCTTGTATCCTCCAGAGTTCAAGGTATCTCTATTCAAAGCCTTATCATCGATACTGCAAGCGTCTGTTATATGATTCCCATTTGCCCATATATACACATTTGTCTATATATACACATTGAAAATGGTAGCAATTTCGGCTTGGAAGAGATCTCCGAGCTTTAGTCTCTTGGAGAGGTTTAGAACCACTAGGCATGAATGCATCCTTCTATCTTTCTAAATTACTATTGTAGTATACTAATGAGAGTGAAATATAGTTCAGTAAGACCATCATCCGATGATGATCTTGAACAAACTGTGGATGAACAATCTAAATCATTGAGAAGAGAACGCACCGGTCACAGTATGTTTTTTTATTTCTTCTTCTCCCTCTTATTTTTTACTCCTTTTAAATTTCTGAATGAGGGTGCTGACGGGGTGGTTCAATCAGGTGTCAAGAAGAAGACATTAGATAACCTCGAAAGAGTCATCTTGTTCTGTAGTTTGTTCTGTTGAATCACTTCTCGTATAACTTGTATAATCGGACTCTGGTATGAGA
The DNA here is from genome assembly GCA_028455995.1 of Scleromitrula shiraiana. Taxonomy (NCBI): domain Eukaryota; kingdom Fungi; phylum Ascomycota; class Leotiomycetes; order Helotiales; family Sclerotiniaceae; genus Scleromitrula; species Scleromitrula shiraiana. The sequence goes on from JABELC010000014.1 coordinate 1,039,183, forward strand.
GAAACAACTATTGAAATCTTCAATACGATTAAAAATTATGACTGGATTATCTCAAATAAATATTCATCGAGGTATTGGTTTTATTGGTATCGAAACTTTTGTAATTTATACATATGGGTAGGTAAATTGGGAAAATTGCATAGGATATCATAGGATAGGAATGGAACGGATGAGATAGTATGGAATGGGATGTGATGGCGTTTGGTGTTGGATTTGCTTTATGATTTTTGCTTCATTTCTTTTCCTTTCCTTTTCATTAATTGATGGTGTTGATGATTGCTAGCGTCAGATATTAGAGTATCAAATGCAAACAAATTTAACTTAATTGCTGTAGTTAATGGAAATTTGATTTCCATCAGCACTCGAAACATGCTAGTTGAATGAGAAACAATGGCAGATGCTTGGATAATATCAAGTTATGTTGGTGGTCATTGTATTGGTCTATTACCAACAATTAGGTCGAAAGTAACCTGACCATTTATCAACCTGTGGAAAACAATTTAATTCTTCTTAGGGCTGTGGCAAAAGTCTTTCTGGGAAATACGAATGCGCACGTAAAAGAGTTTTGCCTAAATTTACCTCGCATCGGATTCCCACTTGAAGATTTCACGGCTGTGGCCCCATCGTGAAACATAACACGACTCATAACACAACGAACGTTTGGTCAGAGCTCACTACTAACATTTCGCCTCGCAAAGGCGAAAACTTCATCTCAATTTTTGACACATTCTTTCATTATTGGCTTAACTCTACCTATGAACCATTGTGTATGTCACTCTATCTAACTAATCTTATATAATTGGTCTAACATTATACAGGGAGTCAACAAATATAGTAAGAGCAGGTGATTCTGCGGGTGGTGGTTTATGTCTATCTCTATTATTGAGATGTAGAGAATTAAGGTCTACCAATGCCAGCAGGACCAAGCCTCATATCACCATGGGTTGATCTATAATTCTTAACTCAATTACTCACAAAAGACATGCTAATCAGGCTGATAGGGCTTTGCCCATTGCGAGTGAAAGTAGCGCACAAAGCCGCCAATCCGGCTCAATATCCTCCTAGCGAAGAGTTACTAGCGGAGACTGGAGAGTCGGAAAAAGATATTATTTTATATCCAGCAACAGATGTACAACTGCTTGTTTTCGATGGAGGTCCACATGCTGCCCCTACACTCGGTAAATGAAATATGCCCAAACATCAATTTCGGGCTGTAGCTCAATTTGCTGCATGGGCACTTTCACAAGCTCAGAAAGCTGATATCGAATTGATTATTTTGCTTCTGTTTATTCAAGGTCGACTAATGACAATGAGGTAGTGCTTTAGATATAGCTATCCATTTTTTGACCTGGCTCTGATACATTGAGACTAACAAATCGATGAAAAGTCCCTGTATCAAATATAGTAGGGAAAGCAGGTGTTCCTCTTCCACCATTCACGGACCATATGATACGTTACACAGTGGACTTCAACGGGAATCTCTTCCCACTAATACCTGCCTCGGAGCTTCGAAGTTGTAATATTCCCCGTGAGAATATAGGCATTCCAAGTGCTACTGCCATGAAAGGCTGGAGAGAATTCAAACAAAAGTAAGATATTATATTTGCTTCACAAAGAAAGAAAGATGACTACCTCTCCGCAATTCAACCACATTGAGATGGGAATGCTAGCTAACGCTGCATGTATGAATTAGTATTCGAAAAAAGAAAAGAACAAGCACTTCGAGGCTTCTATACATTTTCCAACGGCGAAATTTCACCACCTTGTGCATTAGCAGGAAGAAGAGTCATTGGCGATAAGGGGGAGATTGAAATGATGAAGAAACCAGGAGGAGTGCTGGGGAAATTATTTGGAAGATTTGATCAACCGCATTCAGACAACTCCGAGACAATTGATGGGAGGAGACAAAGTAGGGTTATTAGATATTCTATGGCATGATCTATGATGGGGTTTTGCAAATGATGATGGGGTAACGAAACTTGGGAAATTGGAAAGTGGGGAGTTAGGAGTTAAGTGTCATAATGAGGAATGAAAATATAATTTATGAATGATGAGGATATAGAGCTAGATTGACGAAGTTACGGAAAATCAAACAGGTATTACTGTAATATAGATTATTAAAGCTGAGTGATTTGTCATCTCCTCCTTAGGTATCGATTTCAAAAACAGAACCAAAATGAAACATAGCTGGATAAGATCAAAAGGAGAGAATAAATTGAAAACGCAAAAAGGATCGACAAAAAAGAACGACTAGAAAAATCATCCTCCGTCCCACCACATTAATCAATAAGCCTCTCACTTCTTCCCCGCAGCATAACTACTTCCATTGGTATTAGCATTTGCAGTACCCTTTCCCTTACCGTTCTTCTTCTCCTTTTCCGGTTCATTCAACCCCCCATCCCATTGAACCTTCATCGTAGTTGGGAACGGGAACTCCGAACTCATATTACGATCCATATAAACATAGAAGCCGCCAGGCCTTTGGATCTTCTTCATTTCTCCTTGAGGTCCTGGAGCTCGTCGCAGATTGTCTAATCGTCCGATTGTTTTCAACATGACTGTTAGGGCAACCTTTGAGGCATCTCCACCCAAGCAGGCGTGTGGTCCGATTCCATAAACGAGGTAGGAGTCGACGGGTCGGTCTAATCGAACTTTTTCGGGTTCGGGATAAATCTTAGGATCCTTTGCTAGAGATACCTGATGAGACAAAATAGATTAGTTGTTTGGTCTTTGAAGAGGTCGGGCAGAGTATCAATCAAACAGAAAATACGTACAAAACTAGTAAATATAGAATCTCCGGGTTTACAATCTAATTGGCGGGGTCCATCATTTATTGTGGCATTCTCTTTACATGTACGGTATGCACCGAACGTACCATACATTCCTACACAATTAGATTAGTTGTCATCCGATGAGAACAGGTCGATGGACTTACTGATTCCTTCCAAAAGGTAATGTAGAAGAATATCATCGGCTTCGGGTGTATCAAGTTTTGCCAAACGGTTAATCTCCGGGAGATGCTCTTTTCCATCCCCAAGGTAAAAATCAATAACTTGTCCAAATACTTGAGCTTGATTTGCTACCATTGCTCCGGCGGTTGGTAGGATTTGTGACCATCTATTCAGATAATCAGCGAATGTATCTCTGGAATGAAAGGATATCTTACGTGGTTTCATGAACACCTAATCCAGATTTCAGCAAATGACGGACCATATGAACACCATAATCTTTGAGAGCATTTTTCTCTTCCATAAACGAATCAACAATTCCAGATATAAGATTGGTCTTTGAGATGAAACCAACATTTTGTTCAACTAATGAACCAAGATCTTGTGTGACGGGAAGACCAGCAACACGTAGTGGGAACGTTTTAACTGGATCAACATCACCAAAGAAAATGACGATGAAGATCACCTATTTCTCGTTAGTGGCTATATAAAATATGGGATACAATTTACTTACAGCCAACACCATATACAATTCATGCTCAGTATATACTCCCTTTGGGCTATCTTCATCCTTCAAGGGTAGATGGAAGATATTGGCAGCAAAATGGACGTGTGCTATATTATCTTAGTGATAGCTCCGGAGGTTTGGAGAGGAATGCATACCAGAGTTCCCAACATCCCGAATGATATCAACTTGATTTGTTTCTCCACCAATGTTGTATGACCATTTCCTCAACAGTTGAACTGTAATACTTTCATAGAAAGTCTTTACACTCTGATGCCATTTGTCTTGATAGAGACATTCCTTCATCTGATTTCTCCGTTCGGCAAAGAATTCGCCATCGCCAGCAAGCATAAAGTTGACACCTATAACTGTCAGAAATATCTCACAATACAGAAAGGGAAACTTGAGTTACCTGGCTTGCCCATAAGGAAACTAAAACCTCTACGCCAAGGATCAACACCAAAGACTTCACCATTCTTCAAAACACTCTTCACGCCATCATAGGTAACAACATTAATTCTAGGTGCAATCTTGGTTGGTTTATCCCAACTAAAATCATCCACACGACCAAGTTTTGTCATAATCTTCTTATTCTCCGATGGGATTGTAAGAGGATAATGAGCATAGATACTATTGAATGTAAAGTGATTCGGAAAAGCTCGAATGAAGAGTTTATAGAAAACACAACCTTGATTGACGTTCAAATCATAATCGACTTCTGTTACACCCCAATTTGTAAGGTTTGCTGGATGATAGTCTTGAGTGTAGAATCTATCGCCGCGAACTAGGGTAACAGCATCGGAAAGAATACTTCGACTAATTGTGTAGGTTGGTGCAATACCAACTCCTGGGTCCATGGGTTTCTTTGCATCTTCGCATACCAAGCCGGTATAAAGTTCGACCAGATCTGGTGTATTATAAAGTACCTTCAATTTGGAAGAAACTGCAGGATCAGAGTTAATGTCTTCGAATGTTTCATGTGGTGTAAGTCCGAAAAATGTTCGAAATTCGTTAAGGGTAGCACATTTCCATGCACGAGCTTGCTCCATTCCAAGAATTTCTACGGCTCGAAGGACTGGTGGAACGTTATTCGCCCCTGATGAACCAGATAAATCCTCAATACTTTCGGTCAAGATTTTGACAAGGTCATCGTCGGGGAGAGTTCCATCGCTATTTCGAGTGAGACCAGCAAAGTCTCTTTCCAAAGGATCATCTGGGGTCATAGCTTCAAGTTTTCCTAGACCGACGAGAAGTTCTTGCATGCTAACTTCTTTATAACTCTTCCCGAAAATCTTCATATACAAATCTTCGGACCATTTCTCATCACGTTGACTGATGCAAGAATGCCATCGATAGACACTACATGAGGTTAGGGGGTGTGATTTGATGATATCGATTGTTACTTACAGATTAAATTCTGCACTGCATTGATTACCAACTCCCCATGGTGTAGCATCTCTATCCATTTGAACACGAGGATCAAGTGTCCTAATTCTGTCAGTCAATCCTGAAATATAACTGCGTTGAAAGGGGGTCTTACCAAGTCGAATTAACACGGTTTAACCCAACGATTGTACGTAGATAATCGAGTAGAATGATATTAATGTACAGACCACAAGTGATAAGGCGTCCAGTTTGGAAAAGATCATTATCGTATTTCTTCCAAGCAGCTTCTCTCTTCTCATCTGCGAGACTATCCTTAGGTGGATTAAATCTACCATTTTCATTGATAGTTGCAAGTTGCTTGACCACGTAGTTATGGAAACGATTGAACATCTAAATGATATTAGTCCCCTTGCAAGAAATTTAATACCATTCAATTCAAACTCACAATAAGTATACATCCAACTCCTGGAGGGAAACCAAGCAATCTCTTTTCCGAGAAACAATCTGGCTTTATTTCTCCATTCTTATGAGTACGCATAGTATCTTGCTCTTCTTGGTTGCTTCCATACAAAGGAGCAAGATCCAAGTAAGAAGAAGTCATTGATATGTTGAAATCTTCGTGGGATGTGCGGAAACAATCATGAATGATGATACTTGCGATGTAATATAGCATACTAGAAACATTGTTAGGATGAGGTTTAAATCCACCATTGTCTCGACTCATGATTGTATCGAAAATGAGACCCGGATCTGGTTTTGGATTTGGTTGAACAATCTTCGGTCTAACACTTCGTGCGTATGCTGTACCAGCTTTACCAACATCGGGGAATCGGATATTGTTGTACCTATAGGAAATCAGAGTGAAGAAGCAACAAGATAAAAGACCATATAACTTACGAGCCATCTGCTTGTCGATAATTATATTTATCTCCAAGCATTGATGCAGGTGGATGATCTAATGAATCCCATAATTTATCAACGAAGTCGTTTGTAAGCTTGACCCTTGTTTTTGATCCTTGTGGAAGATTAGATACTAGCTGGTGGATATTAGTGAGTGAGTAACAATGAGTAGTGAAGGTGACATACTTGAATGGTTCGTTCCATGAGCATAGTTTTATCATCAGTCAACTTGTTATGTCCTAACTCTTGCTTCAATGTCATCTCCAAAGTTTCAACATCTTTGATCCTCATGGCCTTGAGATCATCCCATAATCCAGTTTCTTTCACTTCCGTTCTGTAAGATCCATCTCCAGTATCGGTGTTAAGAGGTCGATTAGCGAAGCTAACAACTTTCTCGAGAGATTCAAGGGTTGAAGAAATGCCAGCACGTTTAACACTATGATCTGGACCTTCAAAAGGTGTGGGGTTTTTGCTGCCAGAGGCACTCGATTTCTTGGGGACTCCTAAAGTTCGACGTTGAGGAGCAGTTGAGTTTGTGGCAGTGTTTCCATTCTCACCGGCGTTTGTAGTATCTGGCTTGACATTTTCCTTGTCTTTATTTTTAAAGACAGTGGAAAGTCGCCTCATCATTGTAATCGACTGATTCATGAGGAAGCACTACAATAAAGTAAAGGTCATTAATACATTTTCAAGTAGAAATGTAGATGAGATGGGAGGAGCTTGTACTTACAGTATCTGATAGCTGCTAAAATCTAAAAAGAAACTAGTGTCAGGGACACAAAGGTATTTGAAGTAGTACTATGTTGTACCCAATTCAACAATTTGCTTGGGATTCACAGATTGAAAGATCTAGAGAATCGAAACCTCAAAGATCATTCAAAAGAACCATCTAGGTAAATACTCGAAAGATAAATGACGACAGAAAGAGGAAAAGAGAGGTTGGTAAAAAGATAGATAGCTGAGCTCTACAACCAAAAGGAAGGTAGCTTTGAGAAATTTATCCTGCCGTGTTCTCATCAAGGTGCATACTGGATGGATGCACTTACAGCTTTGTAAGTTGACTTTGTAAGAGAGGATGTATGAGAGTAATGATCAGCTACATTCTCAACCAATCAAAACGTAATTATATGAAATTGCAGGAATAGTACTTAATTTTTGAGCTACTCAAATGATTAGGAGGCTTAATCATTGAATTTAGATTGGACAATTCTCTTAATGTCTTCGTGCATTGCTACGATGTATGAATTTGATATGTCATTTACATGTTGTCCACACAATTATAAAACTTCACCAGCTTCATCAAGCCACATTGAAACTTTATTGGTTGGTCTTATATTTGTAGCATATGAATAGATGCACCTCTCCGATTTTGTGACCCGACCCCGCAAGCCACATTTAGGGAGTATTTGCTTTAAAATATGGTATGATGTCCGGAAAAGATGAACTATCTATCTAATGGTAGGCCGTCGTTAGACGATTACTACTATACATGGTAGGATTGAAGATTCATATTGAGGGTCGTAGAAAGAGAAGTAACTTTCAATCTCTGGTAAAATGTCTGGTAAATCCCTTTTCCCAAGCTTCCCCTCACTTCTTTAAATGATCTACATGGTTTTAAAGCTAGGGGGAGAAACTCGAATATGTCGCCCTGCAGAAAGATAGATATGAGGGGGAAACGATAAATAAATAAATAAATGGCTGGCATGAAATGTATGCAAGGTGTTAGGATAGATCTCATGATTCTTATTAAAGAATAGATTTAACTAATTGACAAGACATCCGCTACAGTTTTGTATACATGCATAGAGGTCGTATGTTTCCCGTAACGACTCACGAGAGGAAGGTAAGTTACATGAGATTCTCTTCAAGTAAAAGAAAAGTCCATGCCAATGCTATGAAATGAAACTTCATTCTTATGGTCATCGTTGCCATTGCTGTGAATATCCAATAGATATCATCGTCGCCGTTATGTTTGTTGTCGTCGTCGACGTTGATATCGTTGTGAAAGATGTTAGAATTGAGTTATTAACTTTCATACCTTTGATTCGCCGATCGGCAAAAATTTAATAATGTTCCGTGCTAAGCCGAGCTAAGCTAATGGCCTAGCGTACCAGGCGTACCTGGCCCTATCAACAATTTTGAAGCTTTTGTTAGCATCCTCACCAAAATCACTACCATCCATACTATATACCCTTCAACTTAACTCCCCTCGACCCTCCCTTTATATCTTCAAAATGGCGACTACTTTGAAGGTTAGAAATCGCTGTCAGTTCAAACATTTTCCAGTAACATCACTTACCGACATACTTACATCTAATAGCACCAAAACAACCTATCAAACGATTACCTACCTCGATTGAAATCAATGAATCAACCACAGTTCAAGATGTTAAAGATCAATTGGCAAAGCAAGCTGGTGGATGGGATCCAAATAGATTTGGTATCTTTGATCCAGAAAAGAAGAAGATATTGAAGGATAGAAAAGGACTCATTTCTCAATATAAAGAAGTAATGGCTGGGAACGAAATTCTTATTAAAGACTTAGGTATAGTATATCCTCTCTTTTTGTATCTTGCAGATTATTTGTATGCTTCATACTTTCTGCTATATGATCTGATCTGCTATCTTCCACTTCTTTTGTCGAATCTTCTCTCCTCCCCTATATCCCCCATTACCCTCATCATTTCCCATCTTAACACTCGGCATCTATCATTCCTATATGCCCTCCTCTTACAAAACTAACACCATTTGCAACAATTAGGACCGCAATTAGGATGGCGCACAGTTTATGTAATCGAATATCTCGGTCCCATCCTATTCCACCTCTGCTTCCTATTTATCCGACCCTACATTTATCGAACCTCAACCCCACCACCTCTCTCCACCTCCCAACTCCTCTCCATGATAATGATAATCGTTCATTTCCTCAAACGCGAATATGAAACTGTATACATCCATCGATTTTCTCTTAGTACCATGCCCGCCCGCAACATCTTCAAAAACTGTTTCCACTACTGGGTTCTCAGCGGTTTATATGTAGCCTATTTCATCTACTCCCCAACATCCTACACCTCCCTCTCCTCCAGCGCTACCCCGATAATAACCTACCTCAACGCAATCGGTGTTCTCCTCTACATCTTTGGCGAAACCTCAAACTTAATAACTCACCTCACCCTATCCAATCTCCGTAGTCCAGGCGGAACAGAAAGAGGAATCCCAAAAGGCTACGGCTTCTCAATGGTAACATGTCCTAATTATTTTTTCGAAATAGTGGCATGGATTGGAATGGTTTTTGTAACCAAGAGTTTGAGTACGGTTGTTTTTGCTATTGTCGGAGCGGCACAGATGTGGCAGTGGGCTGGGAAGAGGGAGAGACAGTATAGGATTGATTTTGGGGATAGATATCAGAAGAAGAGGAATATTTTATTTCCAACTGTGGGTGGATTTATCAAGGAGTTTACTGGTTGAGTGGAGAGAAGAAGTTTGGTGGCTCTATGAATTGAGAATCGATAGGTTAAGGGTTTGGCTTACTCGTCGAAGCTGAAATGGGGAAAAAAGCTTGGAAGGATTGGTTTCATGACATGGGAGTAGGAGACATGGGGTACGAATCAGCCAGTTGGCTTACTAGCTCTGCTTTGCCAATGACTATGCGAGTATATAGATACCCATCAAAAATTGTTAGCAAATGATATCAATACGATTCAGTCTGTTTGAATCTCTACTTTTATTTCAACTGAATGATCTCTTACATCTTTGAAGAACCCACACCCCTCTCCAAAGTATTCAATTTCCCTCCCACTCCCTCACACGTCCTTTGACCCTAAACATCTAGTGGCACAACCCAACTCAGCTCGAGATATCTAATTAAAATCATATTATACACTACAATTCACTACATATATACATACATACATACAAGAAGAAACCATCCCCTTAAATACATATTAGATTTATGTACTTATTCCCCCCTTTCCCTTCCTTCCCTTCCCATCCCATTTCTCCATCCATTCCGTCCGCCCTTTCTATCCCGTCCCACCCCTCCTATTCCATCCCAACACAATCCAATCCAAGTCTCTCCTAACTGTAGTACCACCATCCATCCCCAAAACCAACCACCCGAACAAATGAAACACAATGTGTATCTGTGTGCGTATGTGCATGTGTCTTCTCCCATACATCCATCCATCCCCCATCTTCAAATCCTCTCGCAATATTACAAAAGAAACAAACAAGTAAATGGCCGACCGAAAAGAACCACCGCGCGAAAGAAGAAAAAGGTATCTAATCTGTGTGTATTTGTAAGGGTATAAACATGTATATGTGCAACGAGCGTGTAGTTTCTCGCGTTCAATGTACAGTGCCTGTTGTGCTCATTGACTCCGAGCAAGAAGATAGATAGTGAATTGACTGATTCATCTATCCATCCATCCATTCCTCTCATTCCTTCCCGGCCACCAAAGTATCCACCCCACCCCATGGCCATATACCTTCTCTACTCCTCAACCACCCCAAAACTCCTCTCACTCCCCAAATTACTCCCCTTCCTCCCCAATCTCAACACACTAAACCTCTTCCGAACCCCATTCATCTTGCCCTTCTCCCCCATCCCAAGTCCAAGTCCAACACCCATTCCCATGCCCAATCCCGAACTTACTGATCCCGTCATATGCTCATCTCCTCCACCTGCTCTTCTGTTGCTACTTGAACTTCTCGTCCCTTGACTTATACCGCCGTTTGCAGCAAATGAATGGACACCACCACCGCCAGCGATCGAAAGATCAGATTGTGTAACCCATTCCCCTCCACCATTAGTACTCTGCTTATCATTTTCATTCTCATGATCCCTCTCTCTAGTCACAAAATCAGAAGTATCCTCCTCCAAAATCTCATTTCTTTCCTTTTCTCTCCCTCTCGACTGCGAGAGTCCATGTCCATGCCCATTACCATTCAAAGAAATCCCATTCATACCCAACCCATTCCCCGAAAAAAAGCTCTTCCTATTTTCCTTTTCTTTCCTTTTCCCATTTAAACCGACATCACCCCCTTCATCGTTAAGACTTCCATTTCTAGACAAGAAAGACGAGAGACGCCTCGTGCGCGTCTGATGAGGACTATCTAATATACTCGTATCAATCGTACCATTCGTAAGTGATATAGGAATAGTGCCATGACTTTGACTATGCAAAATGTCTTTTTTGGAAGAGGAAGAAGGGGAAAGTGTCCAAGAGGAAACAGCTAGAGGAGGTGGACTGGAGATGCGAGTCTGGGGGTGGGCATTTGGATGAGGGGTTAGAGTTGCGAGTTCTGGCGCGAATGTTTGTTCGAAATCTATAAATATCAAATCAACTAGTGGTTGTGGAGGGGGGGAGGATGGAGACATACAATGTTGTAAATCATCTTGACTATGAAGATTAGGTGATTTTTCAAACATAGCCAAACATCTCTTAATCATAATAGCATGATCAATCAACGCAACCTTCAATGAATTTTCTGTCGGACTCAATTCCAATTCTTCTTCATCTTCATCATCCTGAAACCTATAAGGTAATAGTTCTCTATATTTGGAAATGCTAGATTCGGAATCAGGATTGACTGAAATATTAAGTGCCTCGATCAGCAGTGGAGCAATATCCTCTTCACCATCCGCAATTCTTCTTTCTACAGCAGCCATCTCTTGGGTTTTTCGAATGATTCTTTCAAGAGCTGTTTGATGAGCATCAAGCTTATAACGATCCACTTGAATAATTTCGCTACGACGAAGGATGGTGGGGAATGAATCTTGAGTTGTATAGATGATTTTCTCCGCGGAATGATCACCAATTGGTCCGGAAGTAATACGGCGAGATGTAGTTGAGAACAATTGAGGATGGACTGAAAGAAGATAATCTCTAACGATGTGAGGAACTTTGTCTCGTTGGAAGACTTGATGATTCAAATCGCGATATGGACTTAGAGCGGAAATTTGTAAAAATTGTCCTTCCACATCATTAACATCTCCAGATGTAATAATTTGTGCTGATGGATGTTGTTCTTGCATACGATCGGTGAATTGAGATGTTCTTTCGGTAGGTGAACCTTCATAAACAAATTCCTTATCCCGTAAACTTTGAGGGAATCCCATCCCTTTGAAAACGACACGGAAGTATTTTGGAATGATCTTATCACTTTTAGAAATGCTTTCGTATATTGTAGCGATAGCTCGTTGTGTTCTGGCCAATTTTGAGAAATCAAAGATATTCTCCTCATATTGAATTTGCAATTCTTTGTATGCTGCCAATGCACTACTCCATGCTTCACCTTCCTCAAAGTTCTTAATCATATCGAAATAGATACGTTCCTTTCGATCAAATTGGGATTGCGCTGGAAATTCTGGGTCGGTGAGTGGAGGTAAGATTTTCGATGGATCCCAATCGTACAAATCTGCATGAAGTCGTAATGCAAGACCTGCTTCGGTTGGATTTCTTGCATTGCTTTGTAAATCCGCAAGTTGATGTACATATCGAATAAATATTTCCTCTTTTTGCATATCTCGGAGAAATTCCATCAGGCGTAGCCGATGAATCATATGTGAAGCCTCACCTGTAACATCCGTACTATGAACCACGGTGAGCAAGTCAAGGAATTCATCTGTCGTAGCAGTAAGTTCTCTCATGGCATTATACAGTGGTTCGTCTGGAATTTGAGAAAGTCGGTCAAATGAACTCAACAACTCATTGATGAATAATTTTTGAAGAATACTTTCCGTCAAAGGTTTTGACTTGAAAAGTTGATCCAGACAATCAATGATTCCAGTTTGAATAGTACTCAAATCTTCACTTAAAGTCCATTCACTAATGATCATCGTTTGAAGTACCTCCACAGCTACTCTTCGAAGACCTTCATGAACACTCAAACAAAGTTCGAGTATGGGACCAATTAAAGCAGGTACATATTGTACTTGATAACCTCCCATCTTTCTCAAGCCGTACTTTTCTCTCTCATCAGGAGTAGTTTCCCAACCAATACATTCCCAAGTCCTTCGAAGTAATTCCGCACCGCTTTCCCTTACATCACCAGCGATCTTCCAAACAGCTCTTCGTTTTTGTTCAGGAAATGTTTCGAGTGCTAGAGAATCGCTACCGACGAGTTTGAGTAAAGTTGTAAAGAAAGCTTTCCATAATTCCGTATTATAACTCTCCGCCTCATCAGGGTGTGGTAAGAATCCCTCTATAAGAATGCGAGCCAAATACTCAAGAGTTTTTAATGTAGATTTATGATGAAAAATTCGAATGCTTAACCAGCTTTGAGGAAATGATTCGCATTCAAGTACACTCAAATGAACATTTAGTATATCTTCAATTAGTGTTGCGAGGTTTCCTTCGGCAATTTCCAGTTGCATGCCTGCGGGCAATGTTGAAATCGCCGAAAGAATTGCAGATAATTCAATTAAAACTTCATCGAACTCTGCTTGTTCTGATATCGCTTTCGTAGGAAACGGGTAAGTTGTTGGGAAAAGTAAGGACAATCGGGTCTTCGTTGGTAATTTGGTACCTCGTATAGAAAGGTATGAATCGATGATTTTAGGAACATAAGTTGGAATTTCAACGCGTAGGCTTTTCATTTGAATCGCCAGAATTGAGCAGCATAATCGAACTTGATCCCTCCATTGATCTGTAACTTCTGTCGTCTTACCCCAATGCGGTGCAAGCCATCTGGACGTATTTGCACTTAGAGCTGACAATTGTTCCACCCCAGAGAAAAGGTCCAATCGTGAGTAATTAATAATTAAAACAAGCTTATACAATATTAGCTTTCCCTTTACCAATGCACATGAATCCATAAAGTCAATGGCAATATGCAAAATTTGTTCTTTGCTAAGTAACCCTGTAAGTTCTGGTAACCATGTATGGAAATGTTGAACAGCCAAAGTTTGACTTCCAACTAAAATTGGAGCCGTAGTCCTCATCATTCCTTCAAGTGCCTTGAAAATTTGTCGAAGCTGGCGACCAAAGCCTGAAGATGAGTGTGTGATGCCAATATCTTGCTCCTTTATCTTTTGTTGACCTCTTGCATGAGTTATGAATTTGAGGATATGTCGAACCACCTTGAATGTGGCTCTCAGCTTCCTTGATGTTTCCGGATCTGATGGCTTAGCAAGTAATCTAGTGAAAGATCTAACAAGACATAATGATGCGAAAGGATAATTAAATCTAGTTTCGGCGTATTGATCAACCAAAGGACCAAGATTAAATCGACGGTCATGCACAATGGAAAGTACTGTAACCAAAGAACTGAATATCAAGTCTTCGTAATCATCATTTCCAGTATGCTCGACAAGGATTCCAAAAATAGCATCGAAGACATCGCTAAGAAGTTTCACAATCTCAATCTCCGGAACGAAAACCAATCTTTGTAGTAGCTGTTGCAACTCTCCCGCTCGCTGATCTTTCCATTTCAGTAGGCGTAAGAGTACCTTGTCTTGAGAAAATTTTGTGCTGCATAGGAATGATTGAATTAGAAGGCATGCGATAGGTCCTGTAACAGCTTCATCTTTCGAAAGGTTATCCTTCCCACGAGAACTCCATGGTAAAACAAGATAACCGCCCTTTCCAGCCGAACCTCCTTTCGCAGTTGACGTTGTTTCGTCATATCTATAAATGAGTAAGGAGTGATGACCATCATTCATAAAGGCTTGTTGATCCCAAAGTGGCATGTAACAAATTCCAAATGGATGATTGGGAACATCAGCAAGTACCATTACTAAATGGCAAGTAGGGACATCTGATTGTGGTATTGAAAGACGTAAAGTTTGATTCCAAGCATCGCCACGTTCAGCAGCTACCGATTCCCACGAACTTTGACCATTGGAATTTGATGATGGGTATATACATCCCTCGACTCGTTCACCGTTACTTTTTCTAACTTCCAAAGTGATTTGAAGGTTGGATCCTGTTATGCTTGAGGATATAGGTGTAGCACTACCAGTTGATCTTGAAAGTAGTGCTTGTCGTGGAAGAATTGCTTCATCAAGTGTGATATAGATATCTGACCTCGGTTTTGTTGGTGCTCCAGAAAATCCCATCTTATTTGTCTTTGAAATTCCAGATAATAAAGTGGGAGTGGACTTGATTAATTCATCTGCATCCGGACTATCAAATGCTTTCAAATAGATTTGCAATCGTTCCGCTCTTTTCGATTTATCATAATGAGTGGATTGACTCGTCATCAAATCTCGGATAATTTCCTCCCAACCATCATTCGCTCCTGGTTTTTCATGTCCAAATGCAGCTAAAGGAGACCAAATAGTCATAACATGTTCAGCTTCTTCTCGGTTTTTTATGAGTGAACTCAACTTTAAAGCACCAAGTCCAACAGTTCTTGAAACGATTTGACTAACAGATCCTGGTTTATGCTCGCCATCCTGATGTCTTGATGATGAACTCTTAGTAGTTCCATCACGGCTAGATTTCGAATCATTACTGGCTTCGGAGGTTTCTGAAAGCGAATTAAGTTTCGAAGGATTATGGTTATTCCTGGAGAAAGTCTTCTGACCCCACATCAAACTTCTTCTATCGGATTTAGTTATACCACTACCTGTAGTGGAAGGAGGTTTTGGTTCCTTGGAATCTCTAGAGAATGAATTACCTCGAGATGCACCACGAGATGGAGGTTTTCCGGCTATAACTTGATTTGTTGATTGTACCTTAACTATTAGATATAATTCACCCTCGGTAGATGGTAGATCTCCAATATCATTTGATGCAAGATCTGTAAAAAGTGTTCTCATTTCTGGAGTTTTTGACATACTTCCTAATGATCCGCTGGGAGGTACCTCGACGATATAAGTTTCCGAAAGTGCTCTTCCTTTGGATCCAGAGGTTTTTGAAGCCAAGAAAAATGATAAAGTCGTTGATTCTGTAGAAGCTCCAACAAATGCCTTTACATCTAGCAGCAGGTGATGTAATGCGAGACTTTCATTGGGGCTACAAAGTTGTGGTTTCTCATCCAGTAAACTCATCATGGATTGTAACTTTGTAACCTCCACAGCAGAATCATTACTCGTTAATACCCTTCCTCTCTCATCGGGATCTCTAACAACAACCTCCCCATTGAATAACTTATTTCCCTTAACTAAATCCCAAACAGTCTTCTCCCTCAGAACTTGTAATTCCTCCTTGGTACAAACATTATGTAGAATTTGTCTCCTCGAAAGATCCAGATTTTTGACCAAACTTGACATCTTATCCAGTTGATGATATTGTCTCGACAACAAAAGTTCATGTAAATTGGTTGAATGCCATTCTCTCAAACAAGATGCGATTTCATCTACTAAAGGTTCCGAAGCAGACGTTGGTGTCTCATCTCCAATTTTTAACATAGGTACAGGAGCTGCTGGTTTCGAAGTACCTGGTTGCCTTTTCGCAATAACCGATAATCTTGGTGAAGTTCCATTTGTGAGAGCTTGACTCTTTCTCTTCTTTTTGATATGTTGTCCATTTTTGCCATTGATACCATTTATGCCATTTAATTCTCCAGATATTTTGGTTTGCAGTATTTGTGGGCCATCTACCGGATTCGAAAGGGGTGAAAAATAATCGTCGTCCGTCGTTGTTCCATTGGTAAGTCCGAGTGTATAGCCAGTTGTATATGAAGCCAATCTTTCCTCTTGTTGTTCTTCCTCATCAGAGATATCCTCCTCATCTTCATCGTCTCCTAATACCTCCCTAACTTCAACACAACTCTTTGGAAATATACCAGAAAATACCCTTGCCTCTAAAGTCTGACCTTTTGTACTAGTCAATCCAGATAACAAACTTGGGGGCGCAACCAAATATCCTCGAAACCATTGTAAATCCTTTCCACCTTGTTCAATTATGTATAATTCATCTCCTAGTTCGAGTGGAAGATCTGCGGGTGAAGAAGCAATAAATGGGAACGTTGCGACAGCGAATGCGATTCTTGGAAGAGGTTGCCAGGGCATTATTATCGTTTGCGCATTTGGAAGAGTGTGGATTCCTCGATATCGAATATGATTGATTAAATTCTATAGAAGGAATGTAGGAAATAAATAGAATTCATTCATTAGGAAGAGGAATTCTGGATTTCTTTCTTCTTTTTCTTCTTCTTCTTCTTCTTCTTCTTTTTCTTCTTTTTCTTCTAAATTGTTGTGATTTTATCGAGAGAATGGTATTCGAAAAGGTCGTCGTCTCTTAGTATCTGAGTTGATATCGGTATCTTTCTCGCTCTGGCTTGTATGAATCGAACTGATTTGGAGATAATTCGATAGGAATTCTCGAGTATTCTAGAATTTCTTTCGTGGATTGACTTCAAAGAATGTGTTATTCTGCATAAGAAGGTACAGTAGATATGATTGAAAAGTTTGAGATTGTTTGCTTAATTGTATATTGATCTTGAAGATTGTTTGCTTCTTCAAAATTAATATTTGGGGGATTCGGGGTAAAAAGTGATCAGGATTATTTTACGCTCAGACGACAGACAATATGGATATGGATAGATATGGATAGATAGTAATATAATTTATATTAATTACTAGGGGACAAATTATATAAATTATATATAAATTATATATAATTTATATAAATTATTCAAACTTTCTCCAAGAGCTCAAATAGTCTAAAATACTGTATATTACTCGTATATAATAACTCAATTAAAAAGGAAGAAGAGGATGATCGATCATTCGAATTCATACCTAAGTAGATGTAGATATAGATGTAGATATAGATGTAGATGTATATGTTACTAATATAACTTATATCTACCATGATGTATCTATCTAATCAAACTTATATACTGTATCCTCATCCATCTACAACTTGTATGTAAACAGAGCTCTATATCGTGGATATATCTGCATATAAAGTTATTTATTAACCTCAAATCATTCCCTACCATATCAGTACAGCGGGGAAAGGGAGTAGATGGGATATGATGCTATAGAATAGATCTACAGAAGCTACCTCATGATCAATGCCTTACAATCAAATTTTCCATCTGAAGCAGCAATATAATAAACAGTTGGTCAATTGTTTGTTGCAAATGTTGAATTCAAATGTTGAATCCAAATGTTATTGTCATCATCGAATGTGTGTGTGTGTGTGTGTGTGTGGCTGGTGCTTGAGCCATATCTCAAATCTCCCGCTCAAGCTGTCTGGTCTGTCCCGCTCTTTAAAAAGTGGAAAGCTCAACACCATCTTCTCTCAACTACGAACTTATATCAACCACATAAACTTCGCGCATACCTCAATATCTCGAAATTTACTACATCTCCTTTCATTTAAATATATATCTACAGAATCTGCGGTCCTCACCCCGCGTCAAACTCCTCTAAAACTCGAATCTACTTCAAAAACGAAATTTATCAAAATCAATCAATCATGGCCTCTTCAGACAAAGATGTAGCAATCAAGAATCGAATCATAACGCATATGAATGCAGATCATTCCTCATCGCTATCTCTCTATCTGCAGAACTACTGTCACCTCTCCTCCCGCGAATCCTCCAAACCGACTCTCCTCGACATATCTCTATCCACCCTAACAATCTCCTCGAAACCCGGTACATCTCATATAATTCCCCTTGACCCACCAATGTCATCCTATTCAGAAGCTCGTCCTCGATTCGTAGCTATGGATTCCGAATGTCGCTCTGCTCTCAATATCTCACCATATACAATTACCCATTATGAACCCCCGAAATCTGTATTTCATCGAACGGTATTCGGGTTATGTTTCATGACTTTGATCATATTTTTGACAAGACAATTCATGGTGCCTGGTACATTTTTCTACGATGATGTATTACCATGGTTTCCGGGTGGTGCAAAGGGATTTTTATGGATTACTGGGAAGATTTGTTTCCCAACTGTCGTTATACATGTGGTTGAGATGGTATTGTTAGATCAGAGAAGACTTGTAAAATATAATCTTCAGAGGGGAAGTGGACTCTGGTGGAAATGGATTGTGAGTTGTATGATTGAGGGTGTTGGTACTTTTCAAAGAATTGATGCAATGATTGCGAGACAGAAGAAGGAGAAAGAAGGAAAAGGGAATGGAGGTCATTGAGGAGTGATAAAGATGGACGAGGATTATTTGATTGAGCGGTAAATGATACACACCATCACAGTCATACTTACATTTCAAAAATCTTTTCAACAATTTTTTTACATTTTTCATGTATCTTATACAATGAATAATCATTTCTCTTTTAATTTCCATTCTTGATCATATCACGACTGGTTTACTTCGAGATTTCATTGATAACTTACATGAATTCATCCGGTTTTATGCCCCACTATCTACCCCGCCACAAGATACCCGCGACGAT
The DNA here is from genome assembly GCA_028455995.1 of Scleromitrula shiraiana. Taxonomy (NCBI): domain Eukaryota; kingdom Fungi; phylum Ascomycota; class Leotiomycetes; order Helotiales; family Sclerotiniaceae; genus Scleromitrula; species Scleromitrula shiraiana. Next base: position 1,058,248 of record JABELC010000014.1, read on the forward strand.
TAGGTCAATTTGTAGGCCAACATGAAAAATCACAGAAGAAACATAATATAACATGCTAAGTGGTCGGGTCTGTAGCCTGATGAATCCCTCAAGTGAGGCCATCGTGGCCGGCGTTAGACTCAGCCTTGTGTTGGCGTGTTTCCAACCAATATTTCAGACGAATGTATCAGAATGTTGTGTAGGCATACAAAGTGAATATATAAATTCACCTCATTGTAGGTTAATCGAATTGTTCAATCGAAACGACTTGATAAATGAAAATCGGATATTTTGAAGCGTCGAAGTATATTTGAAGCTATTTCTTTGAATTTGATACATCTCTTCGATTTACATTATCTTTGATGCAGTTCTTCCACTCATTCATACAGATACATCGTGTTTCTTGTACCGTTTGCAAACTTCTTCCTTGAATTTAATATATATACTCGCAACACAAAATTAATCATATTTATATATCTATCCATCCAATTTTATGTCTTCACTCTTATCCTTCGTCTTCCGTAAAGCCCATTCCAACAACCACATTCAAACAGCCAATCTATCATCCTCATCCTCATCCTCATCCCTGTCCACTTCTTCCTCTTCAAACATGGGTTCTTGTCTAAGTCTCTCCAACGGTCCATCCCCTCGCACAAGTAAATTTACATCTACAGCCTTTGGAAGAAAATCATACATTAAGCTTGAAAAACAAGATGAGGTTAGGGCGTCTTTATTACTTGATGATGATTATTATTCCGACGAAGAGGACTTTTCTTCCTTGAATAAATACAGACGGAAGGAAAAGGAATTTGAATTCGAGGTTGATTGTATGTAACCCTTATATTCCCTCGTCCTGTATGTTCTCAATTAATAAAAAATCAAACAGCATCCTACAAACCACTAAACCCAACCCCAACTCTCTATCTAAACCTCAACAAGCCACTTCCTATCACCCCAGAAGACAGCACAGAGCCACCATTCCAAGGTATGGTGAAAGTCTTCAATGGGGAGGGTGAAAACAAGGGCACTTGGATGTGGCCGAACGGGGTGGATAGTGCGCCGGTTGAGGTTAGTGATGATTATTTGAAGTGGAGGGATCAGAGAGATAGGAGGCTGGGGGGCGATAGATAGTTGTTGATATAGAATTTCTCTTTTTTGTTTCTGACTTGGGTTGGAATTGGCTGGTTGGGAAAATTTCAGTGGTTATGTGCATGGATGGATAAGATGGGATGGAATGGCACTTCGAGGGTTCTTTTTTATTGGTTTTTGCCTCGTATGCTTGGGTTGGTATTCTTCTTTTAACGAGGTGTCTCGGGACTGGATTTCTTGGGATTGGTGTCTTTGAAACTGAATCACTTTGGACGGACATGGAGTTGGGGTCAGAATAGCGAATTCTATTGCGTTAACACCTACAAGTGTAGATACACGGAGCAACTTCTTGTTTCGTTTCTATGGGAAATTTATACTTATCTCATCATTCTGCTTGGAGTTTTTTGGCTAGCAACTGCTGGGTTCATAGAGTCTTTCCCTCTCCTACTAAAATACTTCTACCATTTCTTTCTTTTATTATCAAACATACTTGAATAGTTCCCATTTATTATCTTATGTTTGGTCTTTTTGTTCTCTGTAATTGAACTGTTTTGAGAATTTGTGATGTGATGTTAAGATTTTGATATATCTTCTTGGGTCAATTTGATCAAACCATACCCTAAGCCTCGTAAATTTATCTGTAACTATTACTAGAGTGGTTTGCAAATTGATCTGGTAATTGTGCTTCGGATCGAAGATGATTCCCTTCACAGAGGCATGTTGCGTTCTATGACCGACCAGCAGAAGGAGGTACTTCTTCATAATAAGGCCTTGGTGTAAGAGAACAAACCACTTCAATTCGAAGATCGTATACCAAATATGTCACGAGCAATTTGAATTCTAACCCAGTTTAGTTCAAGGATATCGATATCATATTTGTTTCAGTGATGATCAGAATCATATATGGCACTCATAATTACATGTCGGCCAATAGCAGCCTGCTTTATTCTATTATATAATGCTAATACAGGAAAACAGTATCAAGTCTGAAATGCCCAACTTCCATAATATTCTATAATCCTAATCCAAAAAACAGCTACTCAATCTCACACATCCAAAGCCCAAAATCCACCACCAAATGACAACGAAAGCTAGCTATAAAGCAAATACAATCAATTGAGGGGCCTTGATATTAATGATCCCAGTACTTAAGACCTGAACCTCGATTATTCCCGTGATGACGTGTGCGTGAGTGGGGGCATGAAGCTCCACCTTGAACGCTACTTTCACCACCTACACTTATTCCAGCACCAAGCAATAAATCTCTTCGATTGAGCCTCCCCCTCCATTTTTCGTCTTTCTTCTTCGCTATCTGTGCGTCTAATTCAGCCAACTGTTGGCTAGGGGTTTTCACTGCCACTTCTCCTAACCTTTCCGGCGTTTTTCCACGTTCGTCTATTGCTTTTTCCCTTCTTTGTAGCGATTGTCTCAACGCTTCATCAGGGTCACTTGCATCTGACGATTCACTAGTGCTGTCTCCTGCTGTCGCCTTGATTGCTTTTATATATGCATCCGCGGTACTCTGAGTCATTTGTTGGCGTGCAGCAGGTGCTGGCCCTGCTGGCCCTGCAGCCGCTGCTCTTTCTGCTTGCCTGTCATTCCAATCAGCGTTGAGCTCCTCCGTGGTATAACTTCTTGTAGAGGAGTCCGATATACCACTCCTTCGCTGCGTCTGTGAATCATCTGGTGTGAGTGGCGTGAGCGGGCCTTCTCTGTAGAACTCTCTCTTGAATGGATCATGTTGATTAAAAGAGTCTTGGAGTCTAAGTGGAGTGCTTTTGAACGAAAGATGTTAAAAAGATGAATTCTGTATAAAATTGATTGATTGATCTGGATTTCTATGATTCAAGTTGTTGAGAATCTTTCTTAGGGTTTATACAATACCAACCTATGTTGCTTAGTCTCCCATACATGCTTGCTCGTATATGATTCCTTCACTTCTCACATCATCTGCAACATTAAGCGCATCCTAACCTGTATCGATTGGAATTGTTATTAGATGATCTCGGATTACAAGAGTGGGTCGTGGCCGAAGGGGCACATCAACTATACAATAATATGATACGCACGTGCCGAAGGCACGTGCTAACCACGTGCACCGTCAAGATGATTTCAACTGCGCCTTGACATTGTAACCATTGGATTTATATAGCGGAAGCTAATTTAAATATGACTTTTATGCTATTATTTTCCTGTTCTATGAAAGCGTTGTAAATGAATCGAAATTAGTAATGACAATTGAGATGTCCATTGGAGCAGAGAGAGTTAAGATTTCCTCACTTGTCATGTAATTCATCTTCGTTTATGCGTGCTCGGTATCTCAATAATCAAACCGAAAGGGCTGTTTCAGGAGATATGCATTTTTGTGGGATAATTCCAACCAAACATCGAGGATTTAAGCGCGCGCATGTACATAAGGTCCACTCTGACAGACCGGGCACACGTCACCCAACCTACCTCCTACCTATAAATATGACATTCCTACGAGTTACTCCACCAACAAAGCTAAAGATTTTGCGAAAATTTAGAGCATTTTATGTCTAATCTATTATTCTAGAACTGGTAACTATACGCGCCACATACCTTAGTTCGTACGATTCGGCTCATTCGCTTATTCTCAAGTTATCTCTTCTCCTTTACTTAAAAGTTCTGGAAAATCTTAGATATACAACAAAAAATTAAGTTATAAACTAATCATTTCTTAAATACAGTCAAATTGACTCCCAAAAAGATCTGTTGCATATCTAGAATTTAGAATTCTCTTCTTAACATGAAATTTATCAGAACCAGTGATAGAACCATATTTAATATTAAACCGTAACAATAATAAGATATACGGAGGCCTATACTAATATATACCGATAATGGAGGCTGGATTTACCCCTTTCCCCCCATACCGGCTATATACATGACTGACAAGCTACATACAACCTTCATATTTTGCTTCAGTTATGAATCCGCAGCACAATCCTTCTGATATGTCTTCGTTGATTCAAAGTAATATCTGGCCATAAATTTTGCTATACTCTGATCGCCGTCTAGTTGCGTAATGGATGTGTCAAATCTTTCTAAAGAGGAAATCAAAGCTTCATTCACGTATATGGCTCCAAGCTGTTAAAATTTGAATCTCTGTTCACCATATTTATTGTTTTAAACATATTTCAGTATCTAAATTTCGAGTAGATATTAGAAAATGAATTAGGTCGCTCAAACAGAGTAATCGCATCTAATCCGACCTTGCGAATGAGGCGGTTATCAAGTTTTATATCTGGTGTACAATACTATTTAGTCTTCATCTTCAACTACAGAAAGCACTCGATTGCAAGATAGATTCCATGAACGTGTACCATGAACGTCTATCTATATCATAGTTGTTTTAGTTTTGTTGAAATAGATATTAGAAAGATGGCTAGAATGTGAGTCGAATGAGATAATAGTTAGAATAGAAAAGATGGACTGGTAATTTGTTTATTACACATGATAATTCTTATGAGGAGATCTCTTAAATTACTTTTATTCGTCAATTTCGAGGTTGAATGATGAGAAATCGAGTTTTAGAATAATGTTATCATGGAGATAGTTTGCCTAATTCTTTCTCGTCTAGTTCATGCGTTTAGCTCGAATTGATTAAAATAATTCCGAGCATGTTAACACTTCAAGTCACTGGAATAAATAGAGAGATTTATTAAAGAAAAAAATAAGGTCAAAATCAAACCACACAAATACAACCGAAATCAAAGCAGCACGCAACTCGTTTGAAAATATAGAACATAATCAATTCAAGATATAAGTATGAATAAATATCTCTCTCCGAGTCTATATATATGAGAGAATAAAAATGAAGAATCTGCTTTTCAAATCCGAGAATGAAATGTTTAACCATAAGGATGAAGGGGTTGTGTAGTTCGCTTATACTCATGTCTCTCTAACTGATCTCTTATCCGCCCAAAAGTCGAGCGAGGAGCTACGTTAACATCGAGATGACTAAATGCCACTAGAAGCTCTGCCGTGCTCATATCATCTAGATCTGTACAGACAGGATGCTTATCCATATATTCACGCCAATACTATCTCTCGCGATCTCTTAATGAAAGTTCTAGTATGGAATCAATACGTCTGACTACATCAAGGGTCCTAGTTCCGAATCTTCTAAATCGAAATTCACGACCTTGGAAATTTGAATACCTACGCCCTGGATGTTGACCACACCATTTTGGATGATAATAATATTGACTGTAAGGCTAATCAGTTGCTAAGCGATTCATATACAAGGTGAATGCAATTTTACCACATAAACGATCGATCAATCGAGACTTCTCGTCTCGATCAGCTGGGAGAAAATCGAGATCAAATCCATGAGCAATCATGAAAGCGTTCATGCAAGTCATTACATCGTTATCGATGGGAGTGGACGCTATAGGAACTCAGTATCCCTGTAGTAGTGATTGCTGATCCGAACCATTGATTCGTACTCTCCAGTCAACAACGTTAAATGAATCTTTATTATTAGAATTGGTGTCTCCAAGCCAAAGAGAAAAGAAATTAATATAATGACCCACGATTCTTGGATCCCAATTTGGTGCGTTAGCTGGTGCAAAGCCGTCTTCTGGATATTCACTAGAATAGCTGTCTAGATAATCGAACGTCTTTTTTCTAGGCGATATCACGAGGAAGGATAAATGACACGGTCTATCCCCATATCTATAACCAAGTATAGGTTGGAAGATGTGGGTAATTCGGTCACTAATGGTCTTCGATCTAGATGATGCAACTTCGAGCACTTTAGCACACGTCATATGCATTGCTGATGCTTTCATAGCAGTAACACGACCGGCTAAAAATGATGATAAGATAAGCGGCGAAAGGTGACCAGCAGCCCAGATATCGGCCTCGGGGTATTGATCAATAGTGCCAAATGTTCCTGCCGGTGGATTCCAGAAAAAATGTGGCAGTGCTATACAATATGCAGGAGCACGCTCAAGTGGATTTACCTGGGGCGGTTCTACGAGTCTGTTGACATCATTACATACTAAATAAACGCATTTATCAATAGTGGCTCTCAGATCTGACGCCGAAAGGATGTAAAAGCTTGAATGTTCCTCCATTATTCCCTTCTTCGAGATTGCAACGGAGAGGGAAGCAATGGAGGAACTGATAAGCCTGATCATTTCTTCGTCGTAAAGGATGTTGTCAACGGCGTTATCTCAAACCTTAACATTCAAAACTGGCCTACTCATTGTTTTGATATCACCGGAGCTCAAGGTCTTACCATCTCTGGTCTTAATCTCGATAACTCAGCAGGCGATGCACCAAACTCTGCCAGTGGAAGTAAATCCGCTGCTCACAACTCAGATGGTTTCGATATCTCAGGATCTGATTCCGTTACTTTGAAAGACTCGGTCGTTAAGAATCAGGATGATTGCGTTGCCACTACATCTGGTTCAAACATTCTCGTAACAGGAATGACCTGTTCAGAAGGTCACGGTCTTTCCATTGGATCCGTCGGTGGAAAATCAAGCAACGCCGTCTCTGGAATCACCTTCTCCGATTCTACCATCACCAACTCGGAAAACGGATGCCGTATCAAGTCTACTGCCGATACAACCGGTACCATTGAAAACATCACATACTCCAACATCAAAATGTCAAACCCCACCGATCACGGTATTGATGTTCAACAAGATTACCTTAACGGTAGTGCAACCGGTGATCCAACTAACGGTGTTACCATCTGTGGTGTTACTTTCTCCTCTGTTACTGGTACCACTAGTGATTCTTGCTCCGACTTCACCTTCACAGATGTTTCCATCTCTGGCGGTGGAGAAACTTCTTCTTGCAACTACCCATCCACTGGATGCCCTTCTCAAGCTTGAGTGTGAAGTTGATTTGAGCGGATATCGTGGGTTGAAGCCTTCGAATTATTTTGATAGGAGGATGCCGATTCTGATGGGGCATTGATTTCGCCAATTATCTTTGTATTGATTTGATATATATCCAATTCTATTGAGGATCCTTTATAAAGATAAATTTCATCATAAATGTAATATCGTCGATTTTAAAATATATTTTGTGACTGTAGTTGATATCTATGCGTTTGCGATGGAAGACTTCAAATGCTCGAAATGAGAATATGCAGATCTTGTGCGACCTAACCCCGCCGGAGACCTAAAAACCAAAAAATGAACTCTCACAGTCCCGAAACAAACCCTTTTCACTTCCATTCTCCGCCTTGAACAACAAAACAGACGATGACCGTAAGGAGAGAAAAACACAAAAAATCAAATCAATACGAATTAATTGACCTACGCAGGGATCGAACCTGCAATCTCTTGATTCGTAGTCAAGCGCCTTGCCATTGGGCCAGCAGGCCGAAGTAATCGTATTGATGTTTGATGTCGTAGAATTGAGTTTTTGACAATATATCAACAAAATAAAACCTCGGTGGGGCAGATTAAGAATCTTCACAGCTGGCATGTTTATCCGAAGTTATCCGGAGTAGTTACGGGACGCCCAGCTAGGATTTGATGGCCGAGAGGATCGAATGTCAGAGAAGTATATAGGCTTTATCATATCCAATCTTCTATTTGTATATCTAAGGTGATTTCTTCCAGTTTGATGCGAACACAATGCCATTGCTCGTTTTTCTAAGTACAATCTCTTTGTCTGCTCTGCCCATTACACGCTAATTATATACGCTCACTCTCCAAAGCTAAATATTATTTTAAAACATTAGTTTTTTTCGTTGATTTTCTTCTCCTTTGCTTGCCCATTTCTTTATGCAAATATATCTCTTCTCTTATCTCACATCCGACTCGCCGTTGTTTTCTCTTTGCTTAGCTTGTTTCCAACCAGTCAGCAGTCCATCTCTTCGCTCCCCTTTCCTTACTTTCCACCCCTCCATCCACAAATCACACATATATCTATCTATACATCGCTGCAAGTAGATGATGACTGAGCTGGAACATCTACAAGCCAGCCCTAGTCATACTACATATCACCAAGCCAGCATGCCACCAGTAAGTGAATCCGAAAGGAAAATCGATCGATGAGAGGAGATGTCGAATATGGTTGGGCCAGATAGGTTAAATGCGTAATTACTTGAATATGTAACGATAAATGCAAGAAAGAAACAATACACATAATCTTACGAGACGAGACCTATCTTACGATTGATGTTGGGGATGGAGGGAGAAAAACAAGAGAGAACTAAGCTTCGAATGCAAGTAATCTAGGTCATTCACTGCTACCTGATACCAGAGAATGCCATATCAGCCGGAAAGAAAATCACATGAAGGCTCCAAATCTCTTTTTTCAACTTCCCTATGCTTCCCATGCATCCCTGTTACAGCCTCATAATAGGATAAGAATAAAAATAGGAATAAGAATTGGATTATTAACCCTTGACATATACAAATCAACTAATAATGAGGTAGAAAAGACCCATGCATCCATCTATTTATCCTCCTCTCGCGATTCAACCAGCTTGATGCCGATACCATACCTATCCATTTCCGGTAGAATCCCTCGATCTCATCTCGCAAATCGAATTGGACCTAATCGGGGGAAAGAAATGCGCAACTGAGTGGACAAACAGAAACCCAATATTATGTGACTTCCAATAACGCCGACCGGAATGTATGAATCTTGTTTGTGAGGAACGCGTGCGTGTACGAGTAGGCGGAAAAGAATCGAATCGTCGAAGATCGGTATGAGAGTAATCAGACGAGAATTGTAAACTAGACTCAAAAACATGTGGACAAAATCTGTGATGCTATGGTTCTGTTCCCATGAATGCAACATCTATTGCATAATAGTCTTCTCCTCATTCTCCCCATCAATATGTCCATCTAATCATTGCACACCTCATTAGCTTTCATTCACTTTATTCAATCACCCCCATTTCTCATTCAGCTCATCCGTTCACCGCTCTCATCCCATCCCATATATCACATCCCATCACTTCTCAGTCTCTCAAAAATAACAGAAAAATCGCATACAGCAGAGCACAAAGATTCACAAACCTTCGCTAGCCCCCGGAGTAGGCGGCAAAGCCCCCGGTATATTCGCCGCAACACTCGTAACACTATAAGCTGAAGAACCCTGCTTTATAGGCTGAGGTCTTGTTGCTGTTGCTGTTCCCTCCAACGAACTAAATCCAATTGCTTTGTTTGCTTCGGCTGGGAAATTCGGTGTGCTGGTTGGAGAAGATGGTGACATTGGGGAAGAACCCTTTAATGGTGTTCCTCCTGGACTGGTTGCTGCTGCTTTTTTTAATCGCTCTTCTGTTGCTCTTAGACGTGCTTCTAGTTGTTCGAGTTCGGATGTTTGGGTGGATATTTCTTTTTTTCTGTGTAAGAAAAGGGGACTTGGTTAGTTTTCTTTTTCTTTTTCTTTTGTATTGTATATGTGTATTTGGTTGTATTTGTTCCAAGGGAGAGTAGGAGTGAATAAAAAGGGATAAATCCAAACTCACTTCTCATCGACCACAGCATTAAGTTCCGTAATTTCTTTGGGTGTAGAAAGTTCAAATAAATCATCTAATGCTGATGCGAATGATATTGCCATAGTACTATTTTCCATAAGTTAGCTACTATTATAACAATCTCCATGGAATACAGAAGGTATTAACATACGATTGTGGTCTCCCATTTGCTTGGAATTCTTTATCGAGTTCTGTGTCGGACATATTGATTGATAGTTCAGGTATGATAGGTATGGTGTAAAGAGTCGTAAATTAGGATTTGAAGTTTCTCGGAGTATGAGAAAGGTATTTGAAGTTTGATTAAGTGGGATATTAAGGTCTTTATAAGCTATTCAAAAGCTATATCGTTCGGTCGTTCGATCGTTCAGCTTGGTTTTCTTCCTATAGCTTTAAAGTATATTTGGTATAGTGGGATAAGATTAGCCCAGCTGAAATGTAAGTACAACGAGGTCCGTAGTAGTAGTGTGGTAAATAGTGTACAGTAGTTCGGTGTTCAAGTAAGGTACGATGAACAAATCGTGGGGTATCGTGTACCCTATAACTATAAACGGTCCGGATATGGATTCGTACAGGAAGAAATGATGACGATGGATTATGCGTCGGAAGGATGAATGAATGATTGATTGATTGATTGAAGGATTTGTTTTCGGTTTCTTTCTTGTTTTCTCTTAGATGTATTTTGTTTTGTACTTTGAAATTATTCGCAATCGAATGCGAATTTTCAATGAAATTATATTGTCCACGGATGTGAAATTAAAATATGAATGCGGATCTTTCTTTTAATCAAATTTAGGGAAATGTTCGAGAAAAAGTAAATTAATTAGATTTTTATAAAAAAGGGGCTTCTTGGATCATTGTACTGAAGGCGGAGAAAGTTAAGAGGGGCTCGTTTCGTTTTGTTTGATATAATATGATGAGGTGAGGTGAGGTTCGTTCTTTTGATCCTATCATATAGTACCGGTATGTATGATGAATGTATATAGATGAGAGGGGAACGATAAAAGTGTAGATATATCCAATAATTAAAATGTATTATGCTGTATAGTTTACCATGATACTTACTACAATTAAATTGATCAGAAAACACCAAACCGAGAAACTTCCTAATACTCAAGCCCGTGGTGGTTCCAGATTTTCAAGACCTTGAGAACCAAAAAGAATAGGTAAATCTTCTAACATATATTTCCATAAAAGACATATTCCCACGGTGATGATCTCCCTCATAAATAAAATATATAAAAACCATAGAATCATTGGATTTTTTGGGGGAAAGATAATGATCTTTCACGATTGTTGTATGAAGGCATATACGTGGATTTATGCTTGTATGATTATTTTGTAAATGGTATGAAGGCATGAAGATCATAAGTATCATGATTCTAAAAGCATGGATATATAGTAGTTCATCAGACATATTTGTCATGAGGATATTAATGCATTCATTAGTTTACCGAATTGTAAACAGATTGAGAGAAGGGGTTTAGTTTCTGGAGTATGAAGAAAGTAGTTGATGAGAAACTCGGGGAATGATGTTAAGTTTATGTTAAGTAAGACCTGGAGAGTGAATACTAGAGGGATGTATAGGTATACTAAGAGACTAGGGGAAGGATGGAAAGTACCATGAATAGAGAGTTAAGAGTCAAACTAGAGTAGAAACGAAGTCACGATGTAGAATTAGATTTGACTGATTGACTTTGGTATCAATTAGATATATGTTCGGTCCTTGGCCAGTGGTAACGTGAGCTATTATTCAGAATGAAGAAGGATTTGTCCAGACCTCTTTCTACTCGGTAGATTGAATATGTTAGTTGACAGGAATGCTTAAGACAGAACTAATAAGGAAAGTCGTTGATTTAACCCATCAATTCTTCATTATGAAAGTTGGTTTTGCGTTATAAAGATTGCTTGTATTTTATTGTTATATTATATCAAATTCTCTGCGTCTCTCATCGCCAACATCAAAACCTTCTAACGAGCCATCAGCCAGGTATGAATGATTGAATGACTAGCTACCCAAGTAAACAGACAACAAAAAACAGAGAACAGAAAACAATTCTCTATTATTTCTAAGATTCTGATTCTCATGCTGCTATTATACTGAACGATACCTAGATATATAAGGAGGTACTGGTACAATGTAGTTTTTACATGTAACTGATAAAACCAAGGTCATTTTGTGATATGCAATACCGTGTATTCTTCAAGCATCGCATTCTAGAACACAGGTTTATATAGTATACTAATAACTAATACACCTTGATTTCTTGATTTGATTATACATTGTGCAGTGCAGTTGTACCGACATCTAGCACATATGATAGAAGAATGGCAGAAGGACAATTCGGAGGTTTTTGAGGTTGTATCCCCGATAAGTTCATAACCATGGCTACTGTATGGTGTTGTATGATATGGTACTGTAGCCGTGGTGGTGTATATGAGCCTCTCACATCATCATTATCATTATCATTATCATTATCATTATCATCATCATCATCATCATCATCATCATCATCATCATTATCATTATCATCATCATCATCATCGTCATCAACATCACTGGGCAATAGAAAAAAAAATTAAAAATTTGATAACGACGGCAACAAATGAGAATGAAAATAACTTCACTTTATTAATGACTTACTTATTATTATATTTTCAATGATTTATATGACTTATATTATATAATTTACAATTTCCATTTCATTTACATCTCAAAATCATTAAATATTGTTCTAATAAACATCCTACTAAGTCTTTTTTTTCTTCTACCATTCTATCTTCCCCTCTGGTAGAAACGAGGTACCGCGAAACACAAGGCGCGAAACACAAACATAAGGGCAACAACCGCTATCGATCTAGCTCTACAATTCAATAAACATCATCACAACCACTATCATCCAAATATTTATCCAACAACAAATCTTCAAATGAAAAAGATTCAAAAACTTCATCCTTCTTCAATAACGAACAAATAAACAAATTAATTCACGATATTGAATTCTATCAAAATGTAGGAAATCTTTCATATTATTTATTTCATCCAAAAAAAAATTAATTATTTTCCGTTATTAACCAATTAAATAGACATTCTTGAAGTTGTTTTAGAAATTTCCAATTTTCCCCATACCCATACCATACAATTACGATATTATCCAATCCTTCTATCCAAAGTATTTGCAATACTCTCAAAATCTGCGAAATAATTCCCTTATACATCTGCCACAACGAACATAAAAAGAACAGAACGAATCGAAATCTTTACAACTCATAACTCACAACTCAACCAATCCTCTTCTCCTACCTCCCTCTCACCCTCTTGTCCTCCATCCATCTCCCTCATACAAATTCTCCCTTCGTCGTGGCTCCTCTTCATCTTCATTCAAGTCGTGGAAACCCCCTCGATAGCTGGCGAGGAGGATACCGTGGCATGAATACTATAGCAGCTACACATACCCCACTGGAATGTTTATTATTTATTCAATCAATCGTCGCATACGGATCTGAACCAAATTCATTCACACAAATCTCAAAATTATTAAGGAATAATAATTTGATTAAGGATGGGGAAACTTTTGATTCGGAAAGATTATCTGCGGATTCATTGGGGGATTTATATCTACGATTATTACGAGAAGAATTGAAATCAGAATTGGATCAAGATGGAGGAGAAGATATTCCTCATTCGACAACGAAGAAACGAAAATTACCTACTCCACCATTACCTACCATTGAAGATGCACAAGACTATCGAGAGCAGTTACCATATCTGATTGATAGGTTATTTGCTAGGTATAGGGAATATATGGTTAGGGCAATCAGGGAAGATGAAGAGAAATACCGGAATCTGCAACAAGAGATCAATTCCATTGAGAGAGGAGAATGGGATGAAAGGCTATCGAGGGAGGAAGGAATTTTGAATCAAAATGGATTTAAGAAGGGAGATAAGGTTGGAGAGAAGACAAATGGGGTTGGTGTCAGTTCTCCATCGGTGGAAGTGGAATCAAATAAATCAAAACCTGTGGAAGTTTTGCAAAATGATTTGAGTTTGATGGAAAGGAAGGAAGTTGAAGTTAGGAAAGAGGATTTACGATCAACTGGACCAAAGGAAATTGGAGTACGAGATTCACGGCCCAAGGAACCAAAGGAACTGGAAGATGGGTTACCAAATTCAGGATCAGAAGAATCGAAACAAGTTGAAGTTAGAAAGGATTTACCATCTACGGATAAACCTATTGAAATTAGATCACAAAATTCACGATCAACGGAACCAAAACAAGTTGAAGTTCAATCACAAAATTCACGTCTAAATGAATCAAAACCTACCGAATTGCAACGTCCTCAATCTAGACCACCTTTTGAGATTATAATACCACCACCATTATCTCATATGGTAAAAGACCAAAATAGATCCAAAGCTTCACCATCACCAGGTCCATCACCAAGAACATCTCCACCTACCATAGCCTCATCAAGGGTATCTTCTCCAAGAATGTCTTCACCAAGAGGAGATAGGCCAGAAGGTCTAGCGATTAGTGATGTTTTAAATACCCAAAACTCTAGACCGATATCACCTTCATATTATCCATCAGATCAACAACCTAGAAATGGTAATCATTTACATCAAAGATCTGGTAGTCATGGACCACATGGACCTCATGGGCCATCACCTTTACAAATTCATACATCACAACCCCCTTCACAACATTTGAAATGGGAACCACCATTCACTACTGGATTACATTCGCAACAATATCAGAATTCTCATTCAAATTCTCATCAAACATCTCAACCTAATTCACCACATCTATCACAGCATCCATCACCGCATCCATCACCTCATACACAATATTATCCACCTCAACAATATCCATCACATGGTTATTCAAATCACCAATATCAACCACAACATCAACATAGGAATTCATTACCTAGTCCACATTTACCACCAATAACACATCATTCTGTACCATCATCTCCTTTAAATCCGCAATATCAACAAGGTGTTTTATTACCGCCACCACATACAATGGGTAGATCATTAAGTAATTCTTCTAATCAATTAGATCAATTAGCTGATATTGCTGGTCAACAATATCGTGCAAATTCTGGCTCTCCTTCAATTCAACAAGGTGGAATGCATCAAGGGGGTATTTCCCAAGGTCAACATCACGGGGGGACTTCTCAAGGTCAACATCAAGGTGGAATATCTCAAAGCGGTCCACCAACATTGCCTCCTGTTTCTATGTCATCAGGTTCTATGCAATCAGGACAAATGCCACCAGCTTCTATGTCTTCAGGATCGATTCCACCTGTTTCTATGCCTCCAGTATCAATACAACCAAATTCTATACCTCAAGGACCGATGCCACCTAATTCAATACCTCCAATTTCTATTCCACAACCCCATATGTCACCGATATTTTCTCCATTTAATCATTCATTTCAACATCAATCAAGACCATCATCCTCTACGAGTCATCATCCACAATGGAATTCTCCAATTCAACCACCATATTCAGTACCACCACCAAATTATCAATACATCCCACCACAAAATCAAAGACCACCATATCAAAGACCTGAATTGGTTGCCCCTGAAAATAGACAATACAATTCACCTTATAATGCAAATCAATCAAGAAGTTCAATTGGAACTCCAATACAACCTCCAAGGCATCAATTATCACAACCTCATACACCAATTTCAACACCGCAATTACATATGACAGGCAGTGGTACAAAATGGACACCAAGGCCACATGGAGTTACACCTAGATTACCTGTTGAACCTTCAAGACCAAAATTTGAACCACTTAGTCCAATTTTGAAGCCAATGAAGCCAGCTCAGGAGAAAAAGAAAGTCACACCAGGAAAATCGAAATCGCAACGAAAATCAACCGAAAATGTGACATCAATTGAAAGAAGTCAATCTATGATTTCAAATGCTGATGAACTTTCACTTGATACGGAAATTCGTGGTAAGAATGTTAAAGAAGAAGTTCCAACACCTAAGGATGGAGTTATAACAATTGATGAACGAAATTCAAGAACTATAATTCCAAAACAATCAACAAAAAGGAAGCGGATTGATACACCAGAATTGAAAGAATCAAGAGGGCCACCAACATTTGTCTTATGGACAAAAGCATTTCCAAAAATAAGTGCATCCGCATTAGAATCTATCAGTGGTCATAGAAATGCAAGTACATTTGCAAATCCTGTTAAAGAGAGGGATGCACCAGGTTACAAGCATTCAATTCTAAGACCACAAGATTTGAAATCTATAAGAACTGCAATTACGGCTGGAAATAAAGCAGCTGCTTCAATTGCTTCTTCCCTATCAACAACAGATGATGGATCAAGTATCTGGTTACCCATTTCAGAAGATCTCATACCTCCAAAAGGTATAATCAACTACGCCCAATTCGAAAAAGAACTCATGCGTATCTTTGCCAACGCAATCATGTTTAATCCAGATCCGGATAGAGGATTTGGTGGAGCATTCTCGATTCTTGGGGGAAAAGGAGAACATGAATCTAAAATGAGAGAGGGTTATGAAATTGATGAGGATAGTTTGGTTAAGGATACAAGGAATATGTTTACAGATGTTGAGAAGGATATTGGGGCACTTAGGAGCGCGGAGAGGAGGAGTGAGGAGTTGGCAGAGAGGGAGGCAGTGGGGGGTCCTTGGGGTGTTGGAATTATGGGGAGAGGTGGGATTGGGGGTGCGGACGGGGAGGATGATGAGATTGATGAGTTGGCTGGGGATGGGGAGGTGGGTGGCGCGGCGAGGGATTCGGTTAAGAGGAGAAGAAAAGTTTAGATGTGTGTATGAATGGATGGATGGATGATGATGATGATGACGAAGGAGCGGACACAATAAGGTACCATATATTCCTGCATTGCACCTTTGCTACACTACCTACCTATCTATGTATGTATCCGAAAAAGAAAGAAAGAAAAATACTTCTTGCTATTATGTTAGTATTAAGTACTCACAGTGCGTATGTTATACGCTTTTAATAATGAATATGAATATTCTAAATTTCAAATCCCTCTAATTTGGAACTTAAGTGGGCGCCGTGTGCTTGCTGTGTGTTGAATGCCGGTACTGCTGTGCTGGTGTTTGGATGTTGGATGATGCATTGGCGTTGTATCCTAGGTGTTGAGTAACCAACAGAAGTGACTGGTGCAGTGTGCTGGTGCAGAATATAGGGTGCCGGCTGTTTTAAGTGTAAAGTATCAAGTAATAGACTGGTGTTCGAGGTTGGGTATTGCGTGGGTGTGCGTTGTGCTTGTGACTTGTGACTTGTGATTCATGATTCGGGACTTTTATTGTTCGACTGGTGAGATGGAGAAGGAGACGTGAGAGACTGGATGGGGAGAGGAAGAAATCAGGCTGCGGGGGTGGAGGAGAGTGGAGGGAGAAGAGGTGTAGTTGAGGGGTGGGTAGTGGGTCTTGGATAGTATTTGGAAGGTGCGGGGAGGGAAATGCGGAGGGAGAAGAGTTGGAAGGGGACATGAGTGGAGTAGATATGGAAGATAAAACGTGGATCGTGTTATGAGAGGGGGGAAGGAGAGGGTGAGAAAATGAGGATCCGCAGGGTGGTGATATTGGCGGTGAGTAATAGAGGAGAGAATTTGGGGAGATTGGACATCCTTTGCGGAGGATTTGTTCGGCGCAAAAGATATATCCGGTTGAAAGAATGTGTTCAGAAGACGTGTTTAGAGGATGTGCGTAGTGTAGAGAGTTGGATTGGTGGTATGTATGAGGGTTTGGTTGTAGTCGTTTGGTGTAGAGGGGTTGATCTATTTGGGGGAGGGGGTTGAGGATGATAAGGGAATGGGCAATTAGGGTTAGGGTTAGGGTTAGGGTTAGGGTTAGGGTTAGGGTTAGGGTTAGGGTTAGGGTTAGGGTTAGGGTTAGGGTTAGGGTTAGGGTTAGGGTTAGGGTTAGGGTTAGGGTTAGGGTTAGGTTAGGGTTA